>JAQLOL010000015.1:20600719-20621420 GCA_029783665.1 Naso thynnoides | reverse complement strand
CAGTAAACAGCAGAAGAAGAAGAAGAAATACACAACACGAGGTGCTAAGACTGGCGGTACAATTTAAACAGGATCAAAAAATAATTTGTCTCTTTCCATTCACTGCTATTCATAGTTTTTCTGAAGTAAGGTGTTTGTTTATGTGTTAAACCATAACCATTAAAAGTTTGCTGAATTAGCTGTTAGTTGTTTGCTTTGTAGCCGTGGATGCACAAACAACTATCTAGTGTATAATGTTTTCAGATTATACTTCAGACATTTCCTGTTTTATTGTGGAAGGTTCTTTCTGTTCATGGTTCTGTGGTTACTTTTTGCCTTGGTGTCTTTCCAGCCAGTTTTCTTTGTCACCTGTTGCTCGTTAGTTAATTAGCTCCTTGTGTATTTAGTTCAGGTATTTTCCCTCCTTGAACCCTGTGTCGTGAGGCCTCTGGCTTTGTGTTTAGCTCTACTTGTTAATTTTGGATCTTTGTTCTAGACTTGTTTGGACTCATTTTAACTGGATGAATCTGGTTTTGACCTTCCTCGAGCTTCTACCTTCTGAAAGCCTTTAGTTTAGTTATTTGGTTACATTAAAATCATCGAGCTGCACCTGCTCTGCCTCCCCTGTCTGCATCTGGGCCCAATTTATTGTTCCCAGTTTTTATCTGCATGCAAGAAAACTCACAAAAATTATATTATATTTGCATTTATGTGATTTCTGTGTTCCTTCCTAGACGATTAGGTAATACTTAACCACATGCCTCCAACTTTAAAGGAAAAGTTGGACATTTTTAGCAAAAGCAGGCTTAATAACTTTATTGCCAAAGGTTGCCTGGCAACAAGCAAGGACTCTGGGAAGTTAACTGATCCCCGGTTGCCATGCATTATGTTACATGTATTATAACCTCGTCCTGCTCGATCAGCAGTTGAAATAACCCAATTAGTTATTCTGACGCAAACAGTTTCCTGACCAATTACATTCTACGGCTGCATTTTCACACAATTCTTACTTTCATCTTCACAACATGCAAAAATACCCTTACCTTTAGACTTCCCTAAACTTAATGTAAAATGTAATGGAATTAAACTTTTGTAATCTCACTGTTTGTCTTCACAGTGTGGCTGTAAAATCCTGCGCTGCCATTTCTGATTATTTTCACTTCGAGCCTGGAAATTTAATTACTCCGCTTTCATTCTTATGGAATTTGGTAACTCAGGTTTGGGAATCAGAGACAGCAGGACTCTCTGTGCTGGATTATATTTGTGCGTTCATGATGTGTGAAGCTGTTTCATGTCAACTCCTGAGTTACCTGAGGCAGCCTGCCTGGGTTTCCCCTGAGGTTTACGTCCTGTTTCTCTGTTTACATCCAAACAAGTCAGACCAAACACGAGCTGAGAGGCTGTGATGTAAGAGGGTCAAACAAAGCCATGAGGAAGTTTTTTAACTTCAGATCAACGGCCGCGAGCTGTGTGGAAACGTTTCTTTTCAGATGTCAGGTACGACAGATTTTTTAGCTGCTGGCTCTGTGTTAAAAAAAAAAACAAAAAACTTGATACAGCTGAGTACTGCAATACTTCTTTCCATGAAACTATGTATTTCTGCCGCCTGTGTACATTTAAAGGTTCATGTCATGGCATCAACATCAGTGTGTTCAGTGACAGCATGCAGTGCAAATGCCGTTCTAATAATTTAGGATGGTTTGAATTATTTTTGACTCAATTTATCTGCTGAGTTATCAATATAATCAATATAATGTGATGTGATGATTAGTTAGTTTTAGTTTTATTACCTTTTTATTTTTATCTGTTTTGTCGTTTTAAGCCTCGTCTGTTATAACTTTTACTGTCTAAATTCTGTTCACGTTTTACATTTTTGTTGAATTCTTATTATGATTCCAACAAACTTTTTTTTAAAATTTAAATGATTTTAATTTTCTTTTCTTTTATTGCCGTCGTGCATTGGTCTCTAAATTGTTCAATTGTTCAACCTTTTTTTTTTTTTAAATAGCTTTGGTTGTCTACATTTTTTGTCTTGTTCGTCAATCTTCTGTGAAGCACTTGTATTGTAGGAAAAATACTAGACAAATAAAGTTTGATGTATAACTTAGATCACCCAGGGGGAACAAAGCATGTTGTATCTCAGTTGCATTTTTCAGTAAATTATGAAATCTATCGCAGTGTATCGTGATACATAATGTATCGTGAAGTTTTGCCAATACCCAACCCCACTAGCTACCTTGTAATAAGTAATGCAAATATTTTTAATTACTTAATCAAAGTAATATAATCTCATAATGTTTGTTTCCTTTTTGATTACTTTTCTGTCAGACATTTAAATTAGATTTTTTTAGATGTTTGATATCTAGCGTTTTCACTGCTGTTAAACAAAATCACTCTGTACAGTCATGTTAGACGAGGAACACACTGTGAAGTTTTTGGTGCTGAGCAGCGTTAATGTGGTTTTTTTTTTGGATACACTTTAAATGTAATGACTCCTTCAAAGAGAGACAGCATTGAACATGGACAGAACAATGATGATGTCTGAGAGCGACAGCTGTTTTGTACGAGCAGGGCGAGTTGAAAGCACATCTATAGATCTGCGTTAATGAGACTCATTTCCTTTATGAAATGTCTGTCTTCTCACTGCACTGGATCCTCCTCGTCTCCCTCGCTCTTCCTCTCCCCGCAGTTCTCATGAATCACTTCAGCGTTGTTATCTGTAGTTTCGGTCTCTGCTCTGACAGACATCGTTTTGCTGCTCCAGTTTGCTGTCTGTTTAACATTTTAAAATCATTAAGATCAATTATTCTGCCCATTTAAAGCAAAAAGCATGAATGTGTTTTAGCATTCAGCATGTTGTCGTTAAATAGATTGAAAAGGGACACTGGAAGTCAGTCAGAGATTTTTATGCTGAGAGAAACTCAAACTGAGATTTCTTCAGGAGGAAATAACAGTTCCTTCCATCAGCAGCAGGTTCAGCGTGGGCTTCACTTCAGCCTCCGGGGGCTCACTTTTCCTGAAAGGAACTCAATCTCAAATCACAAGATGAAATATGTGATTGCAGCACTAACAGCTTTTTATTTCCCTTTTCATTTCAAACAAATCAAGGCCAGACAGTCATTGCCGACACCTGCAGTTAGAGACGAGACTCCCACAGTTTCATCATGCACCAACGCTGCCATTCTGTGTCCAGACGGAAGGCATCTGTTTGCTCACTTCCTCCTGGTTTACAGTGTAAGTAAACTCGAAGTGTTTCTTTAGTAGGAGGATACTTAAAGGACATCACCTTTTTTATAGGCAAATTGATCAAATTACAGTATCAAAGGTGTCTTTGGTGGTGATGAATTTGCAGAGATAATCAAATGAACCTGCAGCT
The DNA here is from genome assembly GCA_029783665.1 of Naso thynnoides. NCBI lineage: Eukaryota > Metazoa > Chordata > Actinopteri > Acanthuriformes > Acanthuridae > Naso > Naso thynnoides. The sequence continues at coordinate 20,618,065 of JAQLOL010000015.1, read as the reverse complement.
CCTGTTAGAGAGTTTTGGCTCACTGTTCAGCTGTCTGCTCCACTCTCACTGCTCGTGGCGTTTTCCTGCCACAGCAGGCAGCAAAGTCAAACCCACTGAACACGACCTGGTCAGCAGCAAACAGCAGTTGAACACAGTTAAAGACTAGCAGGTGAACACAGCAAAGCGTTTAGAAGATAATTATATTCCCTCAGGAGTTTGTCGAGACCAAAAACAGCAAAAAGCAGAAAAATTGCTCCGTTACTGCTGGATGTGTAAATAATCAGGTGTTTGTTAACAAGTTTGTCAACCTGAAGGTAATATGGCGATGTTTCTGCTGCCCCCTGGTGACCAAAAAAAAAACAGTTACTGCAAGTAAAGCTAAATACAGTAGCTAATCTACTCATTAGTCTTCTTTTAAAGTCTAATTTGCAAGTACTCTAAACTTGTTGCTGAAACATGTTACAATGTTTGTCAAGACATGTAACTTTGGTGGAGTTTGTTTATAGCCTAGCCTAGCATAAGTGTTTTATTTCCAGTGATTACATTTACGCTTCAAATTAGAAACAGTGGTATTTATGTGTTAGCATTATCCTGTGTCATTATCCCAAACTTTTGCCACAGAGCCTATTTTCCTCAATAATCCGAAGTCCAAAGAAAGAAATTCCTTTAGTTTTTTGTCGAAGGATAGCCTGGCTCCGCCCTCCTTCCCCTCAGCTCAGATCTGCTGAGATTCAGTCTGGAAACAGATCGTCTTTAGATTTGAAGAGACATTTTTTTTGGCTGGACCAACCAGCAACCAGTGGTTGAGTTCCATGACGTGGAGTCAAGTGCTTGTTCACAGTAGTTCAGTCATGGCAGGGGCCTATTTACATAGTGAATTAAGCCCTTGTTAATGAAAACTACGTAATATTAAATAGAGGGAATGTTCTGACCAAACAGATAACAACCTTGGCGACCTGGAAATTACTGGTCTTTTGTTTTGTTTTGTTTTGTTTTGTTTTGTTTTGTTTTGTTTTGGGTTGTTTTTTTGTGATTACGTCATGTAGAGAAGAATAGGAGCCTCTAGTAGGAGTCTTTCTACTGATCTGTGTGATGCAGACATGAGACTCACAGAGTCTTGGGTTCATACAACACATTTAAAAATAAAACACTATACAAAAGCACCAAAGCCAACAAAAATAGCCAATATTACAACACAATACAACAACATCTACGTGATTATTTTACAGCTTGTGGAAAACTAACCTTAACCACCACTTCTCTATCTGAGCACTAGCTCCAGACAGGGAAGAATCTGGAGCTCCCGCTGTTACGCTGTTAGCGGTTAGCTGCGGCCTGTGGCTGCATCTACTTATTGATAATGTGATTTTATTTTATTTGAAAACGTCTAATTGTGTTTGTCCACGATGCATGGCGGGTCAGAATCTCAATCACAACACAATATAACAGCATTTATGTGATTGTTAAACAGCTCTGTAATGTAACGTTAAGCCGAGCTCATCTCATTTGTCCGTCTGTGAGCTGAATAGCCGCCACATACGTCATACAGTCAATGTCAGTGCCAACTGGTTTAAGGCTGCTCCGATAGTTTTACACTGAACCGGATACCACGCCCAACTAGGATTCAGATTCTGCAAAGAATCCCCAGTGGAGCCTGGCCAGACCCTTTTCACAAAGTGAGTTTATTGACAAAGTGAATTATGGGTCTGGCTAGACAAGGGAACCAGGGTGTTAATTTCCGGGTCGGCCTACAAAAATACGTCACTGCTGCAGTGCACACAGCTGTCAGCAAAGGCCAAGAGAGGTGGGGCGTCATCCACCTCGATCCGCCTTACTCTGCAGTGACTGACACTGAATATCTGCACAAAATTCAGTAAAAAAAAAGGAGTTCATAAAGACGAGACATTTCACTCTGAACCTAAGTGGCGGACTGACACACAGTCACACCAATAGTTTCTCTGCAAAGCCGCACTACTGCTGCTACATGTTCAACCTGAGCTAAAAGCCAACTTTGTTTTCTTCCTCACAAATCAGAAAACACTGAGAGCAGCTGAGTGACGTCACCTGGAAACAAACGTCCTGTTACATAAGATGTGTTCATGTAAACAGAGACACAAACAGTCTGCAGCAGAAATCATGAGGAGACAAAGAGCAACATTTATCTTCCTTTACAACATGTTCAGACGGTAAACAGAGAACAGAATCCATTACATTAATAACAACATGTCTATTCACAGGGTTAACAATCATTTCCATTAAACAAAGTGCAATTTTAATTACCATTATCATAATAAACATTATTATCTTTATCATGTTCTTCCATTTAATAGCCACAGGGACTGATGATACACTTCGGTGAGCTCACATTAGTGTTAATGAGACTTTGGCGTGACTGTACAGATAATTAAAGTTCAGGACTTTTAATTACAAACTCAAACACAAGAAAAGATTGTGCTTCTTTTAGGAATGCATTTTTACAGCTTATAGATTAGAAGTTAACTAGCAACAGTTTGGATGAGTGTATTCATTAAAAGCCATTTTTTAAAACACAAATTACACAAAATTTCCCGGTTCTAGCTCCCTTAAACATAATATATATTGTCTTAATGTCTTTGATAGTTAACAAAACTATTTGAACATGTAAACTGGCATTTCAAAGAACCAAACAACTGGTCAATGATCACGGAAATAATTGGCAGATAAATTTACAATGAAAATGATCATGTGTACCTTTTTAATTGAGAGGGACTTCACTATGATGCATCTACATGCATGTGTGTGTAATACTGCAAATTTAGAAGTTTTTGGCAGTTTAACAATTTGAACGTAACATCAAATATAGAACAGTGACTGACTCTAAAGACTTCAGATACTATTTACATATGAAACTGTGATTTTATCTGCAGATTTTCAACACAAACTCACTCATCAGTCTTTGCACACAAATCAGATTCACAATCTGCTCAAAAGTCTAAATGTGAAGTTATTTCACTCACTGACTGTAATCTTAAAACCTACATGAAACATGAAACATGTGTTCTGATAAATGCCAGTCAGTTCTTTTCTCATGCAACACAAAGTGAGTCTCAGGCCACATTCAGACGAGAGCAGACCTACTATAAACAGAAGTCTTTCCTTTTCCTAATCTGTTTATACGAATCAAAAACACTGAAAGTTTTCATGAGGTGGAGGGGGAAAATTAAATATTACATGCATCATGATGCAGACGTGGAAGATTCAGCATCTTTTCACAAAAGTCAAAAACCGGTTGTCTCAATGTGAATTAGTAACATGATGTTGCGAGCATGCTCTACGGGCTCCACATGACAGAAGCTGTGGAAGACGTGAAGTTAAACTTTTTTTATCCAGTAACTAGCAACATTTTCATCTTCACAAATGGCAGCAAATTTTGATTTAACATCTAAGTATTTACACTATCGAGACAAAAATCACGTGAAACATTTTGTGAACTTTCCACGACATCATCAGAGTGATCAGCTGAGACAGAGGAGACCAGCTGACCAACACACACACCGCAGCATTAAACATCTTCAACCAACTCTTACGTTCAGTCTGTTTCGCCTCCGCCACTCCACGTCTTGTTCAGCGACGTCTTCCTGCAGCAGCAAGCTTCTCTCCGATGCTGGAGACATGACACTAATAACACAGCAGAGAACTTCGCTTCCTGCTGCAACTTTTTTAGATTGCTTTCTACATATTAATCATGTATAGAAACTAAGCTGCATCTGTAATGGTCTGAATAAACTGTGATGTCCAGAGATTTCCGCCCCTAACGTGGAACCTGTGGGCGGGACAGCAACGTGGTCAGGCGGATGCTGCTGTCTGAATCCTGTTGGACGAACTTGTTGATCATAGAGCGACAGCAGGGTATCCTGCGGGCGAAGTCGGAGAGGAGGTGTCCGCTGAAGATCATGTAGATCCAGGGGTTGCAGCAGCTGTTGAGGCTGGCCAGGAGGGCGGAGAGCGTCACCGTGGCGTTCTCAGAGTCTGCAGACAAACAGAGGGACACAGATTCATGAGGCACACTCTAATATGTCATCCAAGAATCTTAAGGAGTCCCAGAACGCAGCACATGAGTCAGGAAAACTCTCATTGGAAGCCATAATGAAATTCTGCAGGTGGGCGAGAAGCTGCTTCGTGCTGACTGAGCAGGTTTTTTCTGCACAGAACGATTGAAATCCTCGCCTCCGTCACATAAAACTTGCTCTACACACACTGCACATTTTCAAAAAAATGCTGATTATTTGCCTTTTTGATTTATTCCTCTGAACTTTTCGACCACTCGCAAAGTTTCCAACTGAAATAATTCCACCTTAAACTCTGTCCTCTGTTCTGATTGTAGCCCACATCTCTACTATTTATTTCTAGAGACTAACTTATTGATATTGAACGCCGTGTGTACTCGCACTCTACTTTCTGCTTTCTGCTGGGTTCATACTTACTGATTGCACAGCTTTTGTACTGATTGCACTTGTTCCTGCACTGCTCAGGGAGATGCTCTGTCCTTCTGCTTTTTGACAATGATAAATAAAGTACTTGACTTGATCTTCTTTGGAAACTGCATTTGGTCAAACTGCTCAAAAGATAAATCTGGTTTAGAACTCAGCCACTTTTTTTAAACTTATTTTTTTGGGCTTTTTGCCTTTATTGATTGGACAGCCTAAGGATTTGACAGGAAGTAGGGGAGAGAGGGGGAATGACATGCAGCAAAGGGACACAGGGTGGAATTGAACCAAGGGCCGCTGCAGTGAGGGTACGGCCCTTTGTACATGGGGTGCCCACTCTACAAAATTAGAGGCTGTTGTCACAGCAAGGTTTTTGCATCACATGGTAAACTTCAGTTGCAGTTCAGCCTTTCTTTTGGATGATAACGGAGTGCTTGTGCCCCTGAAGCCACAAACCTTTAAAACTGGGTTCCAGAGTGTAATCTTCTGAAACTGCAACCTTCTTTCCAGCCGTGTAAACTGGCAAGCCTGTGAAAGCAGTGACCAAACTAATGCTAATGCTAGCACAAGTCAATGCATTCTGCAGTAGCCTTTCCCAAACTACGATTGAACACTCCACAGTGCACCAAAGCAGGTCAAATATGACGACAGTCTACTGAGGCGAATTCGAGTGTTCGTAGAATAATTTTAGAAGTCAAACTACGGGCTGAATTTCTTTAATTTGTGGCTGTTTAGGGCTTAGCAGCAACAGGAAGTAAACAAATTCAGCAGCTCCTATGGTATGTCATTACATACTTACACCGCTCACTACCAGCATGGCGTGCATTCTACAGTGCTTTGACTTGTTCATGTAAACACTGATGTTTTTTTAAAGATTAAAAGGAAAGACTTTACCATTTATAGCAGGGCTGCTCTCTTCTACATGTGGCCTCAGTTACCAGAGTGCCCCAAAACTCAGCTACGACTGTGATTGCTGCCACGTGCTGTTGCTTCCAAGGTGAACAGCAGAAAGATGAGAGAATGTAAATGTGCTCAACTATTTTACACCCACATCTTAGTTCAATATAGTTGAATTTTTTGAGCCAAGCTAGCTGTGTGACAATAGGCAGATGTCTGTCCATCACTGTAGTTTACTTAAATATCTGGAAACTGGATTTCTCTGAAGGTGGGAGCAGATGTTCATCATCCCCTTGTCTTTTATTAAGCACCAACAGCAGGATGCTTTCTGGGTTTTAGCAGTGAAAAGTTGGAGCAAAGAAAAGTTTCCCTTTTTCAGTTTTAGCCATGCTAGCATTGTAGCTCTATGGACAGAAATATTGGTCTGTCAGTCGGTCTGCGACCCCTGAGTTTGCCTCTAGTGGCATCATCAGCTCAGTGCTATAGTTTTGTCGAAATCATTGGTTTAGGATCTAATACCTGCAAAACTTCAGCCTCAGCTGTACTTTATGCTAAGTGCTAATTAGCTTACGCTTGGGTGCTAACACATGGAACTAAAATGGTAGACATGAATTATATCTACCAAACTTCAGCATGTTACTATTGTGACTGGGAACAAATTAGCATACTGCTGTTAGCATTTAGCTTAAAGTATGAGGGTTGTGTCATTAGTGCTTTTATTTTGAGAATCTGTGCATGAATACAGATGGTTTTAAAGAATGTGGTGAGGAAGCATTTACTCACATGTGGATCAATGCTTTTTTTTCACTAAATCAGCAATAATTAGAGTTGGGAGAAAGTTGGTGACATTTTTTCTCCTTTTCTTGAAATATCAGATTCGCAACACAGGATTAGAGATGGTTTTATAAGGTTATTATACTTGCACAATCAATAAAACTGAAATAAATACTGTAATAGTCTCTTTAATTAGATGAAATTTCATCCATATTCTTGAGGTCAAGCTTCTAAAAGTTTCTAAAATTAAAATTGTCACTGCACTGAATCAGCTGCTTTAATCTGAGAGCAAATAAACGATTAAAAAAAAAAATTAAATATAACTTAATTCCCGTTTGATTCCAACACGACACCGTTGATTTAATGGATAGAAACAGAAATATTTTCATATTTCAGACTTGGACTTTTTGCTCTTTGCTTGTGTAATAATGTACAATACTTCTTCTTCTGGCTACGAGAATAAATTATCAAATGAAACAACAGAAGAAAGTGAATTACGGCCGACAGCGCAGACGTTTCTAGATGTTTTATTGTGTTGTTTGTTCTCGTCTTTGTTTCACTTGGCTGTAACACACATTTCTCCTCTGGTCCAAGTTCCATATGAGGTGGCAGCCTGCATACTCATAAAAAAACGAGGCTGTTAAAGAACCACAAGCTAGAAAAACTGGAATTGTTGCCTTCATTGGCTGTAGATGGACAGACTGACTCTGGACAATCATTTGACAAGAGTGAGCAGGTAACTCACCGTCCCAGGAGAAGGTCTCGTCCCACACTGACCACATCTGCACGGTGAAGAAAGGCGTCCAGCACATCACGTACGCCAGCACGATCACGAAAGTCATCTTCACCGTGCGTAATTTGGCGCGCGACATGGTGCTGACGCTGCTGACCGAGTTCCGGCCCAGGATCCCGTTTTTGGTGGCCTCGGCCACCGCGCCGACGCTCTTCCTCTGGGTCTTGTATTTGAGGTTCTTCCAGATGGTGCGGCAGATGAATCCGTAGCAGAACACGAGCACGGCGACCGGCACCAGGAAGATCCCGGTGGTGATCCAGGTGATGTACGCGCGCACGCCCCACGGCTCCACGAAGTGTCCCCAGCAGTCGTAGACGGCCGAGCCGGGTTGCACCTCGCTCAGGGAGAAGATGAAGTACTGCGGGCTGCTCAGCACCAGGCTGCACGCCCAGGTGGAGCCGATCATGATGTGCGCTCGCTGCGTCGGCTGCTGGAGCGCCTGCAGCGGGTGGCAGATGGCGATGTAGCGGTCCAGGGTCATCATCACCATCATGTAGGTGGAGGCGAACATGCCCAGCACCTGCAGGTGCTTCACGATGCGGCACAGAAAGTCCGGGCCGTAGAAGCGGAAGGTGATCTTCCAGCAGAGCTGCGGCAGCACCTGGAAGAAGGCGACCACCAGGTCGGCGAGGCTCAGGTGTTTCATGAACAGGTGCATGCGCGACGGTTTCCGTCGGGTTTTGTACATGGCGAGCAGCACGCTCGCGTTCCCCACCACCGCCGCGACAAACGTGAGGCTCAGGACGGCGATCTCGATCTTGGCCACCTCCTCGTTCCGCCCGAACGGATCGGTGTCGTTTCTTTTCGCGCTGATGTTCCACGCAGCCGCGGCGGTTCCGGTCTGCAGCTGCCGCGTTGAGTTGAACTCCTCTGTGTGGTTTGTGCCCGTGATGTTGCTGGAGCTCTGCGCGTCGAAGAACATGGTGCCGCTTCTCCTCCGGGCGCACGGAGGTGGCTGCCCGCCAGTCCGGTACCGTCACCACCGGAGACTGTGGCTGTCAGAGTCCACGGTTACTCCAACATGTATGCGATGCGCGGGGATACAGTGAGAGTGAACCAGTCAGAACTCATTTAAAACGTGCCCACAGGTGATTTTCCACCTGTGACGCACAGACACTCCCGGTTTGAATCTAAGCTCAAATGGTGCAGATTCAGCCTCTTTTAAAGGCTTCTACTCCCGGGACCAGAGACCACCCCCCCACCAAACACACACACACACACACACACACACACACACACACAAACACACACACACACACACAAACACACACCGACTCTATCTCTTCCTTTCTCACTTAACAGCACAAAAGATAAAGTGGAGCCTGCAGGGAGACTCTGTGCTGCATCTGTGGAGAGCGTACACACACACAGTCTAAATAAACCAAAATGTTTGTTTTTATTTGTTATCATGTTTCCTAAACTGATTATGAAGAATAACTGAGCAAAGATTAAAAGGAAATTTTAATATGAATGCTGAATTTAAAATAAATTATACTTTCAAATGTTCTTATGTTAAAATTTTTATTTTCAAGCTTTCATATTTTACATTTAAGGATTTTAAAAGTCATTTTTTCTCTCTCTTTAAATTCACAACATCAGTTTGTCTGGTGAAACACAAACAGACTGAGGTCACAAATACACAAGTTAGCTGTTACATTCAATGTGCCACCGTGTGTCCGCTGCTTCTCTCCTCATCGCTCTCAGTCGCAACGACCAAATCTTTATGTTGAATGTGGGGAAGTCAAAACACAAATACATGGAATTTAAAAACAGAGAGAAGCTTTGAAACCCCTTGAGAGAAAAGAAACACGAAATTCTTGGTATTTTTGATTAGAACTCATTTGTCAGCTGAATAATTAATAAATCATTCATTACTCCTTAACAGAGGGACAGTCCTGGAATTCATCTAATTAGCATCTAATTAATGCTGCTCTTATTTAGTGTGTCATTTATTCTGACCATGACACGTGTGTGTCTGCATATGTGTGCATTATTAATGTGTTTATGTGGAGATAAACCGATAGCTGTCTGTGCTGTTTTCTCAGCCTTGAGCGAGAAAACAAACTTTGGCTGTGAGGGAAACTTGTGCAGGCAGAAACATCAAAGTTGCAGCTTCCCTTCAAAAATTCGCAAAAAAGTTTTCCTGCGATCACCAGAAGTTTCTCCTAATGGGTCTGTTTGTTTGTTTGTGTGTGTGTGTGTGTGTGTGTGTGTGTGTGTGTGTGTGTGTGTGTGTGTGTGTTTGTCATTATGCAAAATTTTATTCCTGGAGGAACAACCACAGATGCAGTTTTGATCACTTTAAATGTTTAAATGTCTGTGGACAGATTTTGTCAACATGATAGCATCGCAAACCTTCACAGATGTGTAGCTGAGGCCAGATTGTATCTTTTACATTTTTGCAAACTAGCACCAATAAAGGGATACACCTTTTTTTCTTTCTTTTTATTTCTCCTCCTGATTTCCAGACTTTTAGGCTCAGATTAGCATTTCATGTATTTCTTCTTCTGCTGCTGTTTACTGGCGTTCACCCACTCTGCAGTTTACTTCCAGTACAGATTTTATTCTAAAACTACAGAAAGTGCTAATCTGAGTCTGAAAATAGCATAACATGGTAAATAAACAGGTCAAAACAATCACACTGGACCGTGCACGATTAGCTATTAGCAGTTACTGTTTGCAGATGTACTGACGTCTATGACTGACTTAATCAGACACTGAAGAAAACTTAAAGATGTGATGATTATCAGGCATAATGATGTCCTCGGGAAGTTTGAAGTCACTCTGAAAGTTACGTGTGAATGTAATTTATACCAATGATGTGTCATATTTTAACATTAGCAACAGTTTCAAATGCTTCCTGCACTTCCTCACTAAGTGGAGACGACCTTGTATCTTCCTCGTCTGTGGGCGAACTTTGTCCTCCCGCTGTGACTGTGAACCACAGCATCATTTCTTGCACTCACTGCCTTACAAGGCTACAGATCCGTATCTTAATGTTCAATCTATATGCAAGGAGCACAAGTGGAAAGAGGGATTCAAAAGTCACAGAGGCCGACTGTGCTTTTCATGCCATCAGAGCCAGTTGCTGATGCAGACCATTACATAATGTGTTGTGGTTAACAATGGTAGGTAATGGTGGAGGTTGTCAGGAGTTATAGATTTATTATGCTGTAATTATGAGACCTGTCAGATTCGCATAGGCCTCACAATGATACATAACCCAGGCTGCTGTATACACTGATAAGAGTTTAGATACTGGCACACATGGGAACACACAAGTTAGACACAGGTATGTAATCACAAACAAACTTACATTTGCTTTTTGCAAAAATACACATTTTTCCACTTGGTTTGCTTTAAGTCTGTCAGAAAACAACATATAACGCACATATCCAAATATTCAAAGAACAAACAGAAGAAATTTGATCAAACACGAAAGACGGACGGGTGGAAACACAAAAATATGACAAAGTATAAACAGCACACCATAACTCAAACAGGGGTCATAAATTTAAAGTACGGAACAGGATATAAACATGAAACATTAAGTTCTTATTTTCACATGGTCCTGCCCAAATCTGATAACAGCAAAGACTCCTGATATGTTTTTATTTCTTTAAATAAAAAGGTTTTGTGTGTCTCCTCTGGTGACTTGGAACAAACTGGACCAACTTACCGGAGCCAACAAAGTCACTGCACAGCAAAATGATTTCAATGTAATAGAGCCAGTTCTGAGATGATTTTGAGTTTAAACTATGACTATAAGATCATATCAGCTGGTTTATAGACCAGCAGACCCGTAAATAGTTCCTGTCCTTTCATCCATTTATACATTTGAGTTCTATTGTGATCAGAACTCTAACGTATCATCTTATTGTAGACAATCTGTCAAAATTTGGATTGACATGGAAATTGCAGTTTTACTGCCTCCAAGTAAAAGGTGGGGTCAGCAACATTTATTTAGCTAGTTAGTGAATTAGTTAACATGGACTTACAGTTACACTGGTCCTGTAACATTTAACAATGTACAAATCTGGGGTGCACTGCATTTAGTTTTTATGGAAAATGCTCATTTGCAACACCTGTCCACAGGAGGCTAAAGTCTAGAAATCAAGCTAGCTGTAACATGAGACTCCTATGGAAGCAACTCTGCACCCTCCCCTCTGGTCAAAATTTCATCGAAATCACAACATGGCCTACTGCAATTTTTAAATTGCAGGGAGGTGCAATATTTGTTATAGGTGCAAAATGTCAAAATACCATTTATTTAAGATATTGCGGTGCTGTAAAGTGGTCCAGGACTACATGCCATATTCTACAGACTTAAGAAAACATCTTTGTTTGGTACAGATCCCTGCAAAAATCACACCATAATCATTTAAATGTGTTTATCAATGAAAAAGAGAACAGTGATTAAAAAATGACTGTTCCCTCTGATATCGTAACTCATACCACAATCCCGATATCAGTGCAAATAATTGCAATTAAACACTTTCACAAAATTATGCAGCCCTACTCCCCTCCCTGTTCTTGCTCCGGTTCGCGTTTTATCTTGTTTGTTGTCTCTCTCTCTTTTAAGTCCAGTTTGCACCAAAGATTCACAACGAGACCAAACAGTTGCAGGGTCTGTCTCAGTCGACTCAAGCTGGCGATGGTGTCGCCTCAACTCAGCTTTAGAGGCCAGTTTTAGAGTGTAAGGCACGTCACTTGTTTCAACAGCCAATCAGCTCATAGCAATATCACCTATAGCTAAGAAGCACAGCGTAGAGCCAATAGGAACACGCGCTCTGAAAATGACCCATGATTGGCTGAAAAGGCCCGTCATGGTCTGATTACAAAGCCAATTACAAAATTACAAAATGATTAAAGGTTATTATGGGATATTAGCAGGATAAAAACCAAAAAGAAATTGCCTACCACAGCTTTAGCTTTATGCCTTTTAGTGGATTTTTAAGATTTAAACAAAAAAGAAGAAATGATTTAAAGGTTTTTAACTTGGTTATACTTTCAGGGAAAATGTGAGACAGACATTCACGAACCACTTCTGACTTAGAACTCTCCAAATATTTCCAACAATGTACAAACTCAGAAATCTGTCATTTTATTCCCTAACTTCCAGGGTCAAACCAGTCAGAGGTTGGGGAAGGAAATTGGCAAACATGACTAAATGTAATGTAAATCAAACTTAAGTACACGACCTTGTGGGTGAAGATTTCTGCCTGAGTCACTCACAGAGATTTGCATCAGCAATGGAGGCTGTTTAGCAAAGAAAAAAACAAATCCCATAATCCCATGCTGCTTCTAGACATCATTTAACTGCAGCTTTTGTTTTCAATGTTTTGATAGAGCTCTGGTGTTAGAAATTACATATTTTAAGTGCAAGATCCACACAGTGTTTCCTCTGTCAAAAGAATGAGAAAAAAAAACGTCTTCATTTTTTTCACTAAAAAAAAAAATGCAATATTATGTTTTCTAATGTTTAAGATTCTCCTCTCAGCCTCTGCTCTGCACTGAAAAGTACGGGTAGCTGAGCTAAAGCTAATGCTAATGCTAGGAGAACTGGAACTATAGAGACAGAGCACCTCTGTTCAAACAAAGTTTAATATGATAACTGTGTTTATGTGTTTTGTGGCTGCAGAGTAACTCTCAATGACTCTAACAAATCCACTCGTTAGCGACCGACACTTCCTCACCAGCTGAAACACGTGTATCGATCGATCTCTACAGGTGATGAGTTTCTCTAAACAATAATTATGTGAGTGTAGATTATCACTTCAAAATTGATTATGTAGTTTTCCCTGAGCCAGAAGTTTCAGCCTCTCTTTCAGATGCATCACTGGTATTGATCTACAGCACAATCAGGACTCACAGATGAGGCCTTTTCCTGCCGTGAGACTGTAAATAAATCCCACTTATTGGCCCGCTGGGTTTGGTTTATACTGTTCTTTAATTAACTATTCGTTATCCCAGTCAGTCTGCTGGGCTTCTCTATTATCTCCTAGGGTCCTGTTTGGACAGGTCAGTGCTACAGTAACTTAATACTGAGTCAACAGCAGTCCTTGGGGCAAAATCTGAGGAGCCAGAGAGCAAAGAGAGAGGAAATACAGCAGAGAGACTGAGAACAGATACAACCTGAGCTGCCAGTGATGGATGAAAACACCAAAGTGTAAATTTCAAACCACAGCGAGAGAAAAGTTCCTGACAGGTAAAAGTTCTGCTTTTAAAAGTAAAGTTAATTAAAGGAACATAAGCAGTGAAATTTAATCAAGTGTCAAACACTTATCCCATGACAGGCTTATAAAAAATTAAAAGTATGAAATATTAAGTAATAAAATAATGAAAATGCCCCAAAATGTTTTGCATAAATTTACAGATTAGGATTTTACATTCACAGCCTGTTCTCATTTCTAACTTGTCAGCTCACTCACGACCTCTTGGCATCACTCTTTAAAGCGGGCGGTGCCCCTTCGATCTTACAATGTAAAGTAAGTAGTTCTGTTGTTAAAAGCTAAACATTATGGTTTTATCTCATTTGTTTAATCAGAACAAAAACTGAAGTGTGAAAATGACAATTTGCTGTTTTCCGGGGGTTTTGTGAGGGACTGTTTCCTGCCTGCAAGCACTAACTTCCTGGAGTTCTTTTGGTTGCCTGGCAACTGTTCAGACGATGTCAAATATAGTCAATATTAACACAAGATCCCCCACTGTTCGCTGTGCCAATGGTGTGAAATGGTATATACACTTCTTTTCTCCTACGTGGGCGGAGTCATGTCTCCTATGAAGACAGTTAGGAACACCCATCCATCCGCCTCATCTGGAAGTGTTATAATGTCGCGTGAATGGATCAAAGCAGATGCAGATTTTGCATCATATGATATTTGTTTGATGCAAGTTTTAACTTTTAATTCATGGTTTCATCTATAAGACCATTTAAATATCCGTTTATGTCCGTTGTGAAACAAGGCGGGAGGCACTGGTTACAAAATCTTTAGAGACAGATTTTTTGCCAAGATTTGTTTCCCTTTTTTCTCTGAGTTTGAAAACTTCTTGTATCAGGAACAAAAATAAAATCAATCCTTCCTTTGCATCTTCTTCACGATCTCATGTGAATTTGTGACAGACGGCAGTTTGTGATTGGTCAGCGTCTGATGTTCAGTCCGCCATGTTTCTTGGTCAAAAAGTCAAAGATTTTAGACTCTGTGGTCACTCAATCTGACCATCTTGTAAAGTACAATCCTGACATTTAGAATGTTTAATAAATGACAAATGCTGCTAAGCTTTTTCATCTTTACTTTTTTTTTTAATTTGTCAAACTCTTAAGTCAAAACTGAAGCTTTTTCATGTTTAATGGAACTCCAGCTGTCAAATTAATGTTGTGGAACAAAACAAATGTTCCCTCTCAAATGAGGAAAAAGCCCAGAAGGAAAACATAGACTGAAAATGACAGAATCAGAGCCCCAAAGTACATCTCGCCTAATGCTGTGTGGAAATGGCCTCATAATTAAGAGCACATTGTCTTTGCTGCAGAATGTGACAGTACGTTCATGTCTGCTGGCACTGACTCAGTCTGTCCGTGAGACACTTCACTCGACTGTGTTACGACTCTCAAAGTGCCAAACCAGTGTCCTTCATCCACATCTGCCTCATAGGTTACATAAGCCCCGCCCATTTTTCCTCAAAATAGCTTTATCTATGAGATATGGTGTTTGTTGACATTTTGTCTGTATTCAATAAACGTTAAAGAAAGTAGCTGGAAATGTGTGACAGCTTTAGTTCAAAAGAACGTCTGTGTCAAAATCCTTCTTCATGCTAATATTCCAGCTCGGAAGGCAGCACTTGGAAGGAACTATTTTTCCAGGCGTAATAACTTTGGACTCCCTGCACCCCCCTCTCTCTCTCTCTCACTCATTTTTGACTAAATAAATGCAGATATTGTCTTTAGAAGGATGAATTACCTATAGCTAACGACTTTCACGTGTCCTATAGTGTTTCTATCCCCTGTTTGAACATGAATGGGAGTGAATGGGCTTTAAAATTGTAGTCCGACATCTACTAAAGTAACACATGGTCACATTTAACAACATCATTTGTAGAAGACAGAAGCAATCTTTGCTAATGGCGACAATGTATGCTTTTTTAAGACGGCCTTGAGTGAGTTCAGTCACAGAAACTCTCCAGTGGGAAATGGCCTATAGTTGGTTTCCA
This sequence comes from Naso thynnoides, assembly GCA_029783665.1. Lineage (NCBI taxonomy): Eukaryota > Metazoa > Chordata > Actinopteri > Acanthuriformes > Acanthuridae > Naso > Naso thynnoides. The sequence continues at coordinate 20,602,945 of JAQLOL010000015.1, read as the reverse complement.
TCTGCTGCAGGAGGTTTTGTTTTCTCTGCATGTGTAACCATTTATATGCTCTATGTGTGTGTGTGTGTGTGTGTGTGTGTGTGCTGAAACTATAGAAAGAGCTATTTAAAAATCTGACCTCATACCATTGTTCTACTCTAAAGTCCTTGAACCTCCAACAATCATTTAAAGCTGCCAACCAATAAAGACGGCTCATGAATGTTCACCTGAACAATAAATAGAAGCTTTTTAAAGGACATTTTACGCTATGATTGGTTTGTATGTGTATGTTTTTTACACACAGCAAGTGGCATCAACAGCGAATCAGAAATCAGGAGCATCTTACTACAATATGGCCTACTTTACACATTATTCATTTATGTCAAAATATTGTGTTTTGAATGTCGAAAATGTGACAAATCCCTGTCATGCTTGATTTATCTGAGCTTCAGAATTGTATCTTCAACCTAAAATAAAATGTTCCTGACAGTGTGTGTTGGTGCAACACTGTAAAAACCATTAGAAACATCCTGTTTTAGTTTCATGTGTGGAACATGTGATATTTTGGAAACAGCAGACTTCAACTGTGGTTAACTTTGAAACAGTGCACTTTTATTTGTGTGAAGACTCTGACTTATTGCCTGTGAGTTTGATGGAAGAACAGAGAACATTTTGTCTTTTTCCTTTTCATTTCCTCACCCTGCTGCAGCTGACCTGTTTTCTCTTCACATACTCGCCTTCCATCTTCAAAGCCGTGTTCACACAGCGCAGATCATTGCCACTGCTCATGTTTTGTGGTGTTCCTCCACCTGCAAATGATTTGTCTCCCCAGTGTCTTAGCCAGAGCACCTGCATTCGCCTTGAAAGACATGAATTTAGAAAACGTGTCCCCAATCTCTAGACAGCGTTTCTTACTTTCTGTTTTAACTTTCTCTCTTTCTTTAAATGAGCCACTGTGAGCATTTATCTGTTCTCTACTCTTGCTTGAACTGCAGCAAGTAGGCAAGTGTTCTGGTGGCACAGCTCACTCGAATGTTAAAATGTGTTTGTTTTTTTATCCTAATAATTCAAATCTTTTTTTCAATTTTCTTTTTTATGTATTCAGTTTATTTTTCAGCGATGGTGCTTCTTAATCAACATTAATGTAAATACATAAATTTAGCCCAGAGGCTAGGTCTCATCTGTAGTTCATGGCCAGGTGTAAAGTTGGCATCCTAAAGACAAGGAACAAGTTTAAAGGCTCCTACACACTAAACTGACAACGCAGAACAAGCTGCAACAAAGATCGGCTGCTGCACTGTGTTTTGTCCGCCGCTGTCGGACCAAAAAGTAGCACCGTTCACACCACAGAGACGACAGCCGGCGACCAACAGGCTTACACTTGCTGCGCCAAAGCAAATCCCTCTCCACAGATAAACAAACCATTGTCATGATTAGGCAGCATTTTCTTAACCCACTCCTGCTAATATAGCTGCTTCTAACTGATAATATGTCTGATAAAAAATTACCAATGGCTTGCCTGGGTTCAGACCAGAGGCTCCACCCACTCCAGTAAGTGGACTTGCTCCTCTGGTCTTGCATTGCCTCCACCTTGAGTGATTTCCAAGAGGGCTGGGATTAGATTTTCCTCAATCAATAGAGATCAACACACCTGCCTGTATCTGAAGTCATTTTAGTGAGTGAGTGAGGTGACCAACTTCCAAGATTGGTCAAACAGTTTGGACTCAGCAGTTTATGTAGCATTATGTATTTCTTTTTCTTTTTCTTCTGCTGTTTACTGGCATGTATGCGCCTTGCGGTGTACTTCTATTGAGTATTCGATTCTGAAATCACATAAAGTGCTAATCTGCGTCTGAAAATAATGTAACCTGGTAGTTAACCCTCTGAGGTCGAAGCTTTCGTATACGAAAGCAAAGCACACCCTTCACAAAATATTTAATAACTTTATAACCGTTTATCGTAGCGACTTACCGATTGTTTTGATTGAAAGCTAACAACCTAGCCGTTCCGACGAGCCCTTCGGTGCGATCGTAGCTCGTTCACGGGCTGAGATATCTCTCCCAGAAAATCGGTGTCTTTTTGGAAAAGTAATCCATCATGATAAATCCAAAAGTGAGGTCTTCTGTAATTATTAAATCCATTTTCCGTATCAAAAAACGTTAGCGCAGTCGATAGCTGCCATTTTGTTGTCACCCGGATGCAGTTCATCTACTATTTCCTCTGTCTTCTGACAAAAATATAATAGAA
>JAQLOL010000015.1:20576311-20593403 GCA_029783665.1 Naso thynnoides | reverse complement strand
GTTAACGTTACTCCTCGTTACCGGCACTCGTTTCAACAAAGTGTCTCTCCAGGTGAGTGTTGGCTTCGTGCTCCAGCAAACTTAACCTCTGTTCTACAAAGCTCACAAATGACCGTGTTGGACCGTGTTGTCTTGTTTATCCTTCCCAAGCATAGGTTTCATAGCAACGGTCGGGGTGTGGTAACGTGACCAATAAGACGTTGTAGAAGTAACATGAGAGTCTTGCTCTGAACTTTAACCTCAAACGAGATTTTGAGGCACTTTGCAGCAGCTGCAAAGCAGCAACAGCTAAGCTAAGCCTCAGTATAACTAATTATTAACTTTAAAATCAGGCCATCGTCCGATTCAAAGCACATATGTATCGACGCAGGACCCACACATCGATGCATTCGCATCGCTACTGTTAAATATCGATTTTGGATTCAGATCAGGGAATCTTTACACCCCTTCTCAATAGACTGTCGTCATATTTGACTTGCTCAGGGTGCACTGTGGAGTGTTTAATCGAAGTTTGGTAGTAGCTTCTGTTGGGTCCATTGACTTGTGCTAGCATTAATTATCATTACCAGCGAAACGGTGAGCTCCAAACTCTGTACTACATGCAAGGAGCTGAACATGGTCTCTATCAGTAGGAATAGGACTGGGTAGGCTGAAAATGAGGCCCTATGTCAAAAATTGCAGAACATCCCTTTAAGCTACCATGAGCACCTGTTGCTTAGCTTAGCATGGAGACTGGAAACAGCCGTTTAAAATGTCTTCACATTGTTTTGTGCAACCAACAGGCAAAAATCCAAAGATATTCTACTTCTAATCATGTAAACAAAGGAAACAATCCTCACATTCAAGAATCATGAAGCAGATTATTTGCTTTTAATTAAAACTTTTTGTGACAAGGAAATTAATGGACTTAATTGACTTCAGCTCTAATTATTGCATCCATTGTGTTTTTCCTATATAATTTTCTCATTATAATGATCAGCATGCCGTCACAATGAGCTTATAAACTCTCATGGCGCTTCTCTCTCTGTCTGCTGCTCCTGCTTTCTTTCTCGTTCCCTCCATCAGTCACCTCCATCTCCATCATGACTCATTTTAATGGGCTAAAACCTACAGAACATGTTCATCCATTAAGATAACGACCTGTTTACATGCCTCCATTATTGTCTGACAAGTGTGTTGCTGCATCACTAAAGAGTCCCGTAATTTATTGGGTTGAATTCATTTACGCTGCTGCTCGGCTCAGATTCGAAAGCTGCAAACACACTAACAACAAATGACATGAAAACACTTTAACAGAGGACAACAAGTAGCGGTAGTAATAGCACACTTAAAAAATACTCAAATGTACTTAAAGTGTTTAAAGTAAACATACTCATGTGACCGTTGTACTATTTTACCCGATCTCATGCGTTCATGTCAAATCAGGATTTTGCTGTTGTTGTTTAAAGTGGCGCTCATTTTGAACTAAATGTACAGGACAACAAATTATGATTGTTGTCACTAATGACACTACAGGCAGAGGCCGAATGTCTGCAACTAACAGATGTGTCGACTAAAACAAACTGCTGGTAACAGGCTGAATAAAAAAAAATTAATACATGAGAGCCACATGTTTAAAATCAACAAGTAATAAAATAAAGAGTTAAAAAAAAATAAAGGAAAAGAAAACTTATACTGCTTTATTATGAGAGAGCAAATATGCGTAATTATTTACCAAAATGTTTAAAGGTAGAGTCAGTAGCATTGTTTGTTGCAGCTTGTAAACATGACATTCAAATCAGGCCCCGCCTCCTGTGACTGAATGCACAAGCGTGCAATACAAAGTTTGCAGACAAACATCGAGCAGCCTGAAAGTTCGCACGCGAGTTGCAGCACGAGATTTAAACTCACAGACATGAATGTACAAGCTAACAAAACTACTGAGCCTCCAGTGGTTAGCTTACAATGTCAGTTTGGGAATGCTACTGACGGAAAATGATTCACAGTTACAGTTACGTTATTTACTTTGTGACAGTAGGACTCAGCGTGTACTTATACTGCTTGTACCTACACATCAAGCTACACAGGAATATTACATTTGTTTTAATGGAAAAGTTGATAATTTAGCAAGCTAGCACAAGCTTTATGCGCTCATTGCTGCTTCCTAATCCAACACTTTCTCCAGTCTGAACGCTGTCCAGTCACTATGTTTTATCCACTCGCAACCTCAGCTGCCCACTGTCATTGGCTGGAGGAAACACGCCCTCTCCCCATAAAGAAATGTCCCAACCAGCCTCAGAATTAGGTCCTACGACTAAACCAAAACATCAACATACAGGCGGAGGGCAGGACTCTGCAGACACAGTTACCACCACACATGAGAGATGATTGGAGTAAATTTTTAAGTCTATACATTGTTTTTTAAGAAAATGCTGCTGACTCTACATTTGACAGTCAGGGGGAGGTTGTTTGTGTTTTTCTGCTTCACAAATTAGCATCAAAAAGTCCAAATTAATAAATTAATTTGAATTAATGAGCTCAGACTGACAGTGTCAGTTTCTCTCTAACAACATAAACTCTCACACATGCTGCACACATCTCACTTCCACCTGCAGAACGCTGTAAAATAACTAAACATTCCTTCAGCTGACCTCACTGTCAGATTCATCCATTAAAGGGGAAATGGGAGAAAAGGATGAACCAGAGAGACGGAGAGAAATAAAACAGCTGTAATTTATTTCTTTAATTCGAATTACAACTGAAATTCAACCAGTGCTGAGCATATCTGTGAGCACATTCCATGTTCCATATCTGGTTCAAATTATTGGAGACTAAGACAAACTGTTCAGATTTACAAAAGATTTGGAGATGACAGATTGTTTGTGAGGTCTGTGTCTGCCTCTCTCTTTTTTATAAATGTATATTTTAACCTCTGATCAGATTCGAGTTTTTCCATGAAAATCCATCAAGTGAAAGTTCTCAAATTTGACCACTAGATGGAGACAAATAGCCGTGTCTGAATGTCTGTCAGCTTGGACCTGACTGTTGTTTGTGCCGCACAATGTGAGGCATTACAGCAGAGCTGACCAGTTTATGTGACTAATTTCAATTATCAGTCATTGGATAATTAAAGGTGCACAGATTCATTTAATGTCTTTGTTTGTTGTCTGATCTCTATCTTTGTTTTTTTGTTAAACGTCTGAGAGTTTTGCCTCTTTGGACCTCAAACAGTCATTTTTAATCAAACAATTTTAGACGTTTAGAGGGGAGATTTCTGTTTTGGTGGAACTGCTAAAATCTCAAATGTAAACAGGAGCCTCAGATGTAAATTTGTTTTAGAGGTCACAAGCTAAAAGGTTGTGAATTCTGGTGTAATTTCAAGCATCACTGCACATCCCAAAGTGAAGCAGCAGGAGAACTGATGTAGAACGGGGACGGGGACAGCAGCCAAACACATGAGACACCTCAAGAAAATCTGTATCAGGTGAACTATACACAATATTTAAAATATTTTCACAGTTTTAACTTGCAGTCAGCCAACCCCATTACACTGCATCACTCTTTCCAAAGCCATCAGACTCTTTTGACAAAATCAGTCGTTTAACCTCACCGAACGCCAGAGTTGCAGATGTGCCGCTGCTTCCTGTGGTAAGTTTGTTTCTGTTGTTGTGTGACTTCAGTGAAGCCAAACATACGTCACATCACAACAAACAAACTAACTGTACAAGGCAGCACGTTACCAGAAAACGTCTGGTGGGTTTGAGGAGAGCGTCACTTTCCCCGTCAGACAAGGGCTGAGAGCATTTCAAACAGCGTGCTCGTAAACTCGTACAGATTGTCGTAGTAGGGCCTTCTTGAGGTGGCTAAAATGTGTTTGTGTTTACGGCTTTGCCTCTCACACCGACACTCCTGCTGCTTCTCCAACTCGTGGTTGTACCAACAATCGTCTACTGCAGGTGAGACACTGACTCACCTGCACAACCACTCAAAAAAAATCCAAACTATCCCTTTAAGTTGGTTTATTAAAAAGAAAACCTTTCCATCATTACAAGGTTCAAGGTTAAAAAGGGTCTTTTTTTGTTTGCAGTATATTCTGTGGTGGCATCCTTTTTGAGTCCTTAACTTGAGTATTTCCTCTTTGTACTCCTTTAAACTTCTACTCCACTGCATTCCTGAGGCAAGTATTGTACTTTTTAGTCCATTACATTTATCTAATAACTTCAGCTTCGAGTTACCTTGTAAATTCAGACTGACAAAAAAATAATGATGACGTAATGTTACAGGTTTGGATTAAACTTGTAAGCTGCCGAGCAGACAAAGTGTATAACTTAGCTCCGCCTTTAGCAGCTGCAGCGTATAATATATAGTGTTCTGAAATAGGACATTCTGCATAATGAGTACATGTATTTTTGGTACTCTAAGTATATTTGGATGCCAGTACCAAAGTTGTACTTTTATTTCAATTAAAAAACCAAAGGCAGGACTTTCACTTGTAACAGAGTGTTCTGCTCTGTTGGTACTGCTGCTTTTACTTAAAGTTGCTGTGAGTGATTTACACTTTGTTAAAGTTCGGTCAGTGTGGGTGTCCCAGCCTTCCTCTCTCCTGATTGGACGAGAGTTGGAGCTGGATACCAGAAAATGGGGGTGTGTAAATAGTCTAACACTTACAGCACCTTTAAACACAGGACCAGAACTTCTTACATCTCAGAGTAACACAACACACATTTTGTTTATTTCCACATCAGCCATTATCGGTGTGGAAGCTATTCTTCCTCAGATCCGCCCAATTACAAATATCACATCACAATAGAGGCCCTAAAACAGTTAAAAAGCAGAAGAGAACACATTTTCATTTCAGCACAATAAAGGTGCTTCAGTAAGGAACAATTACAGCAGCATCAAGTTTATATTTTTAGTTTTTAAAGTCAGGAAAACGGAGACAAGCAGCATGAATGTGTCTAAATGATCCTAAAGTTGAGTATCAGGAAGACTGTGGCTGTGAACCTGCTGCACAACATGTCGGCACGTCTCTTATATTATTGGGAACATTTTTTTATTATTATTATTATTATTCACAAACACATTTTCTCGCCTCATGTTTGAATTAATTTGATCTCTCTCGTTCTTACGTTGGTTCATCTCCAGGACGCTCAGTGACTCACTGGTCACCTCAGCTGTCAGTCACGGCTCTAACCCCGCCTCCGGCGCGGACACACCCATTTCCTCACCGGCATTATTTCATCTACGGTTATTGGTATGATCTTCACGCGCGCCGGCCGGTCCACGCGTGTGTGTGCGTGCCCCGTGTCTGCACGAGCGAAAGGTTACGGCGGGGTGACGATAACATCAAACACCGAGTCTCCGCGTGCTGTCTGCGCGCCGGTGTGTGTGTGTGTGTGTGTGTGTGGTCCATTTCAGTTGCACCTAGTGGGCGTGTGCCCGGTGCATGTGTGTGTGTGTGTGTGTGTGTGTGTGCATCTGCATGCGCGCGGGTGTGATCGCACGTTTTGCACGAGCTTCGCGGGAAGAAAACGGAAAAATCTTTTTGTAGATTTTTTTGTTTGACTCTAATTTTTTTTTTTTTTTTTTAATCAACAGGATGCTTTTTGTGGCTCCCTGCGGCTCTGCGGTCACGAGTGGGTAATTTCTCTCCGAGTGTGCGTGATTTTTCACGCACGCCCCCCTCCTCTCCCTCTTCCTCTTCCTCCTCCTCCTGCTCCTCAGCGTGGAGGTGCGGGGCCACTGCTGGCTGTGTTGTTGCGGCACTGGATGGATGTAACGAGCATGTTTGCGGGTGAAGCCTCGGGCGGTGCACACGGAGGGAAGTAAAGCGGGATTTTGGGGTTTTTTTCTTCTTCTTACCTGCCGATCGGTCACCTCCTCTGTGGCGACATGTCAAACTCAAACAAAAGCAAGAAGGACAAAGAAATCCTCGCGGAGTACGAGAGCCAGGTGAAAGGTAACGTGGGCGCTTTCTGACATTAACGCCTCTTGCACCTCTGCACTCAATTCTCGCTGTCACACCCACCTTTTCTCACCTATGCACGCTCACACAAACCGGCCATAAACACACACACACACACACACACACACACACACACCTGTGTGCCAGCATGTTCACCCCTCATGCTCATGCACTGGATTCAGGGTGTGTTCGGGCGATGACACCTCACTAGGAGACGTCAGGATTTCTGGGTTCATCCTGAGTGCTGCATGGCGCCTGAGGGGGGAGGAGGGGGAGGAGGATGGCTTATATCTGTGTGTGTGTGTGTGTGTGTGTGTGTGGAGGGGGGAGTGTATATATTCTGCAGAGTACCTTGATCTCTTTTGCACATGTGTATGTGTGTGTGTGTTTGTTTGTGTGTGTGTGTGTTTGTGAGGAGGGTTTTACACTCAAACCTGAGGCGAGTGTGTCCACGTCTGGGAGTCTTTCTATTGATATTCCTCTGAGGCTGTGACTGCAGCAGTGTGTGTGTGTGTGTGTGTGTGCGTGTGTGTGTGTGTGTGTGTGTGTGTGTGTGTGTGTGTGCGTGTGTGGTCCCCATAGATCACCTGATGGCGTGATGCTGAACTGGACACATGTTTAGAGTGATGATGACAACAAAATCAGACTTGAAATAGTGGTTGCCATGACCGTGGGACAACCCCCTCTCCTCCTCCTTCTCCTTCTCCTCCTCTTCCTCCTCCTTCTCCTTCTGGCGCCATGGTTACCATCATCCCTGCTACATTGGGGCGGTGACGGACAAGTCAAATGACCTTTCAGTAAAACTACAACCGGCTCCCTCGGTCTCTGAATCAGAGGCGTGATGAGGTATTGGTAAAGCCGCCTTGTTGTGCACCTTCACCTGCTCCGGATGCTCAGGTGGCACAGTTCAAAATGTCCGACCTTTTCTGGTACGACAGCTTATTTGTACACCTGCAAATACCATTAGAGACAGCCGGGGCACAACCTTTCCTGTCCCGCCCCTGTGACAAGATTTATTCACTGCCTTTCTCTCTCATGCAGCTCTTCCGTTCGTCTCCACATGGCTCTTCACACTTCCACATTCGCTTGTCACCTACGCCCACACCATCAGCATCACCACAGCCTTCACTCGCAGCCACTAAAATGAACCGCTCTCGCTTTTTCCTCCTGAAACCACGCCGTCTCCTCTGAGTGTGAGGAGGAGGAGGAGGAGACGTGTGTTTACTCTACGGCAGGTTACCTTTTTGCTTGAGTTCAAATCGTCAAAATTCAGGCTGCTTCATTCACAAATTTCTTTCCTCATGTGAACATTTACTCTCCCGCCTTCTTTCCTTCCTTTTCTCTCTTCCTTTTTTCTCATTCCTCTTCATCCCGCTGTGCTCCTTCATCGGCGCGACACACTGCGTGACATACCTTACTCTGTACACACTCACACACTCAGTACAATGAATCGACAGAGTTTGAGTGATTAGATTTAATGGAGAGTAGTGGAGAGCATTACAGCCCCCATGTGAGGAGTGTGTGTGCCTTGTTTATACACACTCATCCCTGTTTGTGTGTGTGTGTGTGTGTGTGTGTGTGTGTGTGTGTGTGGGGCCCTTGCTCTGGCGCCCTGCCAAAACACACTCGGGGATGCCCTGCATTGAAATGACCGCTCAGATAAAGCCCCTGCTCCTCCGCTGCCCGGCCCTCTCTGTGCCTCCTGCCGAGAGCCCAGCATATAGATCCGTGTTGTAACTATGTGCTTTCCAAGTCTGCCTCCTCGCTCTGGCTCCTGATTGGTGGATGCAGGAGGTGGTGTGTAATGTATACACAGGAGGCGGCGGCCACTCTCTCACGAGGGGGTGGGGTCTACTTGCTGAGGTGAGGTGAGCCTGGTGGAAAGGTAGCGGGGAGATTATGCACAGTGCTGACGGTACATATTTGTGCGTGCTCGATAACGCTCAGATCCCCAGAGCGTGCTCCTGGAATTTGGAGCACCCCTCGCCACTGTGACACCTCCTCTGTCTGGATGAGATGAGGAGCGTCTTAATGAGGAGATGCAAATGAAAAGAGAGGAAAGAAAAGAGCTCTGCAGGGGAGAGAGGAGAGACAGACGGAGGCAGAGGAGGCAGAGATGAAGTGTTTCCTGCTGCATGCGGCGGCGGCGGCGGCTGCAGCTCTTGTTTTTTGCCTGCGTGTGCATGCAGGTGATTAGTGACCTCACATCTGCATACCTTCAAGACAAACAGAGAGGAGGGGATGGACGCAGGGAGCAGATGAAGGAGCGGGATAATGAAGTGACTCTTTACCGAATAAAATGTTGTGGAGGGCCGAGTCAAAGGCCTCCATCAGGTTGTGTGTTTATGTGTGTGTTCTTGATGACCCAGCAGTATGCTTACCCCCTTGTCCTTGGACCTGGTCGTCATGGTAACGGCCATCTCAGGAAGACAGTTTAGCTTCCTGTACCTGTGACATCACGCGGACATGTGTACATGCACACACATCAACACTCGTTCTGATCGTAGAGGTGAACAGAGACGATGTTTGAGCGGATCAGATCTGCGTAATGAATCATTCTGCAGGCTGATGAATGAATTACTCACCGGCTGGATGTGAACACTGAAGACTTCCTTCACCAGTTCGAGAGACACAAAGGATGGAAGGAAGTCAAGCATCCGAGAACAGACGGTGCAACTAATGATGATTCACATCATCAGTTAATTAGATGACTTTCCAGTAGCGCTGCACAGTTTTGAAAAAATGTCTAGTTGCGATTATTTGGACTGATGATGTGATTGCGATATGAGTTTTCGAGTTTCGGGGGAATGAGCATTTTTACATCATTTGTCCCATTTTCATTTAAGAACACACTGAAACGTTTATGATGTGATTTGTACCAAACAACGATCTTTTCTCATCTCTGCAGAGGATGACATTTGAAAATTTCATTAGCTGATGTCGCGGTTTCAATTAAATTTTGATTAACTGCGCAGCTCCACTTTCCAGACGTGATTGACAGAGTCTCACACAGTGAAAGATTCTTAAATCAGTTTGTCTGACAAAAAGTCCAGAATCCAAAATTGTTCCGTTTCAGATCATACAAGACAAAGAGGGTAGAGCAAAACCGATATCAGATTTTTGGTGCCGATATTAGAAAGCAAGAAAATTCTAACATCCAATAAATTGTCCGATAATATCGGCGGAATGTGGTTGCCAAATACTTGTGACAAAGATATGTAATGTTGGCAGGATATCTTAACATTTTAGCAAATGTAATTCCAAAAATCCATGCACTGAACATTAAACACTTATTAGTTATTAAATAACGGACCGCCCTTGGCTGGAAAAACTACGTAATTACGCCATATTAAATCACTTATCCAAGCCTTTTTTTTTTTTAATTCAGCCTTCAAAACCAGTTTTATATCTGCGTATGTTGAAGAACATTTATGTCGACAGCGAAACATCTGCAGTAGGCAAATATTGGCCCATATGTCGGTCGGGCTCTAAAAGAAAGCAACAAATCTTCACATTTGAGAAGCATAAACCAAAGAACATTTGGCATTGTTGCTTGAGGAAAGATTAAAAACTGTGGCTGATTATTTTTCTCTGTTGCTCATCACACAAAGTTAAGATGCAGCATGACTGATAAGTTTTTGGTCTGAGGCAGCAGGAGATGAGTTATACATACACATGCACTGTAACTTGAGTGCAGAACAATTTTGTGGGAGAAGTAAAGTTACTTTTTAGCAGCAAACATCCGGTCACAGACTTTTTAAATTTGTTTTTTCTCACTGTGGATTCTGGGTTAATTTTCGGTGAATTCAGCAGCAGTCAAGTTTTTTGTTGTTTTTTTTTTTAATTAACGTCTCAGTTTCGTGCCTCTGAGATTTAAATTCAAAGATGAAATCATGTCGGGGTTTTTTGCTTTTTTTTTTTTCTTCTGTCCAATGATAACCGTTCTTTACTGAGCTTAGTCATCTAGTGCTGACAGTTCATAGCTGTGTGTGTGTGTGTGTGTGTGTGTGTGTGTGTGTGTGTAAACCTGTATGTGTTGAACATCCATAACAGTGGCATTTTGCACGCGATGCAGCTCTTTTTCGCCAAGTTTCACTCATTTTAGTTTTCTTGCCTTCTGCATGAAGAACAATCATAAAAACAATTAAAATCTTGAAGTGAAAGATTTTATCTTTTGGCCACATCTGACAGATTTTAATTTTGATCCGATCAGTTTCTGAGAGTGTTTTTTTAATGTGAGAGACAAAGCAGTCAAATTATTTCTCTGTTTGAGGTCAGACTTTTTAAACTAAAGAGTCTAGATGTGCAGCATCTCCATGTGCCAATCGCATCAAAGTTTTTGGCTTCATATTTGTTTTTCTGCTTTAAATGTTTTTGCTGTTTTAATCTCAGTGCATTTAAGGCTTTTTTGGGATCTGTTCTTCCCTCAGACCAGCACTGTGTGCACAAAATCTCCCAAATCTAAGAGTGGCAGAAGTGATTGAAATAGATCTTGTTTAACTTTGTTCAGGACTCCATAGTGATGCATAACTGATCCAAATTAAAGGCTGCGTTTATGGTGAAGAGATTTTTGGTGATAAAAAGCAGCAAAATTGACTTTTTGGATGACTGTGCTTCATCCTCATCCTCCTCACTTGGTTCATGCTTTAACCTGCGATGGTGTGTGGCAGACGCAGCAAAATGAGCTCCTGTAGAGTTTCAGATTAAATCAGAAAATTTCACGAGACAAATTCTTAATGCTTCGTATTGTCTTCACACTCTTCCCGTTGTAAGTGTGTTGGTACATTGTGCCGTGCTGACTGTAGCTCCTCTGATCAAAGACGCTGAGTCTTGTCTTTGGGGGTGTTACGAGGACACGCGAGGAGGTTTCTAAGAAGAAGCATTTCAGACATCAAAAGGTAAAAGTGGGGCAGACGTCCTCCTTTCACGTTCAATTGACTGTGATCCAAGCAGAGGAGATTCACTGACATTATCTCGCTTCCTCAGTGGATCTGCTGAAATCTTCCTTCACTTCTACGACTGCAAACCCCTTTTTTTTCTTTTCCATTTACTACAGACAGTTAATCTGAGGATTTTCTCGTTCATCTGATTCATTGTTTAGTTTATAAATTGTCCAAAAATAGAGAAAGTACAAATGATAATATCCTAAAGCAAAATGTGATGTCTTGACATTACAAATGTCTGACTGTCTGCCCAAATCCACATGATCAGATACGAAGTACAGCAGCATTTCTTGCTTTTCTTGCAGAGGTTCCCAAACCTTTCAGCCCACAACCCCCAAAACAACAATGCCAGAGACTGGAGACCCCCATCAACTCTGGAGGTGGCATATAATGTTGTGCACAGCCGCACGCACGCACTGATGGGCTTATGCAGACACGGGCATTAATGCAGCACGAAAGAAAAAAAAAGCCATAATATTATTCAAAAGTAATATAAAAAAGAAAACAAGACTATAATCAGAATATATCCAATAATAGGTTAAATATGCTATTTAAATTATTTTTAAAAATTCTTTGTTTATTTGAAGGGTTCTCGCGACCCCAGGGGGGTCCTGACCCCCACTTTAGGAGCCACTGCCTTAGAGAAACTGAGCTAAATGCTAGCAACTTCATGCTAACGGCTCACAGTGACAATGCTTACATACTAATGTTGAGCAAGTATGATGTTTCCCATGATCACCATCTTATTTGCATGCTAATATTTGCTAATTGCACTAAAAGTGCAGGTGAAGCTGAAGCTACTTATCACAAGAAGGACCTGAATGTGTGCACAAAAATTCACATCGGTCCATGTGACAGTTGTTTAGATATTTCTGTTGGAGTCTCTGGAGCAGCTCTGCCTCTGATGGACGTTTATGCAAAGAATCTCGTCAGTTTGTAGGCAGTAAAGTTTGCTCAGACCCTTTTGATATGGAGTCTGAAATCCCCACGGAAAGTATGAGTGGGATGTGCAAGAAAAGCAAAAAAGTGTCTGCTGCACGGAGCTGCAAAAGAAAAATTACATACATCACAAATATATCACCTGTGAGAATATTTGCTCTTCACTGTACTTAAACTGTTGGCACGGAGAGGCTAAACGTTTGGGGGAAATGATCTTGACAGTGATGAGATATCTATAAATTTGATCTAATTAGTGAAATATAAAGCAGTGAGAGATCAAAGCTTGTTTACTCTTGCTTACACACATGCAGTCTGTCTCTGACATGTTCAGGAACATTTCCTGCATGCTGCTGTGTGTGAATCTGAGGAGAATTTGTACCATCCGTGTCTGACGGTGTCTGACAGGTTATCCCAGGAATTTACTGGAAACTGTGTGTGAAAGAGGCTAAAGAAGTCATGAGAGTTAATCGATCTGCTCGTTCTCTCATAAAAAAAAAAGATTGTCCAGATATTTCTTTTAACTGTAACAGAGCATAAAGCATCAGTTGTGTTGCTATGGTTACTTACAGTCCAGCAGAGTCTCAGCACTAATTTAGAGAAGTGATTAAACTGCTGACCAGCGGGACGCCTCGCACTAAATTTGAGTTTTCCCGTTTGGCCAGGCAGCTAGAGCCATCAGGGACGCAGAAACATTCATTTATATGAAAGTGTTGCAGCTTAACACGCGCTCAGCGTCTGAGAGCAACATGATGGCAGCCATTTTAAATAAGTAAGCTAACAAGAGCGACGCCAGAATCAATACAAACACATACAATCACACAGAGAGACTTATATAGACTTGTGAGGACCAAAGGCCATGGATGTTTTTTATAGTGAGCTATGAAGCATGCTGTGTGTGTGTGTGTGTGTGTGTGTGTGTGTGTGTGTGTGTGGCGATGCGGCAGATTCGAGCTCTTGTCTTCACCTTCCTCATCACATGGTTCACACACAGTGTGTGGTTGCCAAGACAACAGGTAGTGGAGTGGATAGGGTCCCCCAGGGTGTATGTCTGTCTGTCTGTCTGTGTGTGTTTGTGCGTGTGTGTGAGAGAGAGAGAGAGAGAGAGAGAGAGAGGTGGGGTTATAATTGTGTATTCTGTACCCGCTCTCTCCCTCCTGCTGCAGATAGATCGAGCTCTGAAACAGCACGGCCAGTGAAGCGTGCAGCCAGGCATTACCATGCTGACTGTAGGGCTCACTGATAGTGTGTGTGTGTGTGTGTTTTTGTGTCAGTATGTGTGTGTGCGCATGTAGAGAGTGTCTACGGGGTCTCTGCTGCGGTCAGAGGATGTCGGCCAAGGTGACTCCTCTGAGAAAAATGGACAATCTTCATCAGTAATTATAAGGGATTAAAGAGACAGTGAGTGAGAGTGAAGGGATGAAGAAGAAAAAGAGGAAGAGGTCCGCTGCTAAAGTATTAGTTGATTTAACTGATTTGTCAATTAACAGAAAATTTAACAATTTAAATTAAGCAGCTCATCAGTTTCTTGCTGGTTATTATCAGACAAACACACAAAGCTTTCATTTTGAGTTTGTTGGGCTCGTTTGCTCTGTTAAATGTTGCTGTAAACTAAATGTCTAGAAGATGAAGATGTCAGATTGATATTTTTCAATATTATTTTCAGTCAAATACTTGCTAGACTCCTAGCCTGCTGGCATGGCTCCATGGACAGCAGTGTCTGTCTCCATGCCAGTCATGACTGAAACTTCTCAACACGTGTTTGAAGGCTTGCCATTAAATTCAGCACAGACGTTCATGTGCCTGTCAGAATGAATTTGAATACCTTTGGTGATTGCTTACCATAAAATACTCCAGTACTTTGTTTTATAACCTTAAGCTGCACTTCGTGAATTTCTGGGCTAAGTAGCAAACTTCACCCTGTCAAAGCACTGCCGTGTTGTAGTGCAGCCTCACAGAGCTGCTAGCATAGCTGCAGACTCTTGCGGCCATTTTTTCAGATCCTGACTGCTCAAACTGTGTGGGCGTCTTTGAGCGCATCTGCTGCTCTGCTGCATGTTTGGGCAGCAGCACAAAGTTATTCGCTGGGTTGTGTTGAATAAGTAGATCAGAAAGTGGTGATTAACATTCTCTCAGCCAATCACATCGCTTTTCTCTACTCTCATCACTAAATAGCTGAACCAATCACAGCAAAGCATGCAGCACAACAAATCATATGTTTGATGATGTGGAGCAGCATGATGAGAACACAGAACCACACATCTGCAGTCAGAAGCAGGTGGAGGATCTTTATTTAAATTTTACAATAAAAGCAAATAAATAATAAAAAAAAAACATGAGGAAGTAATTGATATGATCGCATCTAGAGACGACCGATTTTTTTGTTTTTCTTTTTCTTTTTCTCTACCCCGGGCTGGTGCCAATACAGATTTTTAGTAAGTTAAGGATGCCAGTTACATCTACTTGTGGCTGATACTTGGCTGGAGTAAATGTTTAGGTTTTGTGCCAAAATTTACAGCAATGCAAAGCCCAACACAAGGCTGCCTTTAAACTAACAAATGTTTCTTTATACATGAAATATCTTAAGAATTATTAATAGGAAATTCATTAACAGGGTTCCAGACCGCAACCAAATAGTCATGTCTGCAGCCATTTTTGGAGACAGCACGAGTAATTTCTTCAACCGCTCACCCATGCGCGACCTCTAAATTTGCCGACGTTTGGCTGTGGAGTAACATTGACGAGCGCTGTATCTCAGCGTCTTGAGCGTCTGAAGTCACGTTGTTTTTTGTTTTGAACTTTTGTGTGCTGAAGATGACAGCTGATCAAATCTGGATCAGCTGTCAGTCAGTTCAACACCTGTGTCTGTCGGTGCACATCAGTACCGTAATGTAACCTGATCAATACACATCCGCACTGAATAAAAAGAATTAAGGCAGTTTCAGAACATTTTCCGATACCCATATGCAGGCATTTACAATTCAATCTGCCATCCGATAAAAAATACGCCAATACCAATAAGGTGAAAAATGACGACTGTCTGAGCCGATTATCTGCCAAACCGCTAATTGGTCTTTCTCTAGTTGCGTCTGTCTGACAGTGTTTCAGTTAATTTTTGCTGTATCTGACGTCATAAATGGCTGCATCTTTTAAAATGCCATGCTGCAATTTAACACTGAGATGCATTCAAAGTAAAACTTGATTCTTGTACTAAAGAGAAATTTGAACTCACAGAACTGTTGAGCCGCTGTGACCCGATGTCTCCCTCTTAACAACACACAGAGTTAGAAGTGGCCCGCGTGGGTGTGTGTCTGTGTGTTTGTGTTTGTGTGTGTGTGTGTGTGTGGTTGTTCCACCGCAGCCTGGAGTCATTTGCAACTGATTTCATGAACACATTGGACATTTATGACAAATGTCGACACCTTTCCAATCAGAGGCTGCAAATTTATCAACACGAGTCCTGCTGCCTTCAGGTGCTGCAGAAATTTCATGAAGTGTTGGAGAGAAACATTTCACACAGTTTAAAGCAGTTATTGTCAGTGAGTGGCTTGTTTTTTTTTTTTTTGGTGGATGATGTGTCTTAAACTTTCCACCTCCTGAAGCCTTGTCTGAATGAACCTCCTGCCTGTGCCGGTGCTCTCTGCGCCGGGAGCCAAAACACCAAACAGATGAGCAAAGAGAATTTCAAGGTCAAATTTTTCAAGGAAAATACCAAACAGTCTGAGTTTTGGGCTTCTGCTGGTGCTTGCTTGTTTTTTCACTGCAAGAGCAACAAAAACGATGAATGATGGATGATGATCTGCCATCTGTGTGGAGCTGAACCCAAAGATTAATGGACATCAAAATGCCTCCAGCAGTATTATTATTATTGTTGTTATTATTATTTTGCTGCCTCGAGTAAATAAATTGCCAAATGTCAAATTTACAGTGACATCCATCTGTGTGTGTGTGTGTTTGTGTAGATGTGCGGGCCCAGTTGGTGGAGCAGCAGCGATGTCTCGAGCAGCAGACAGAGATGCGAGTCCAGCTGCTGCAGGACCTGCAGGACTTCTTCAGGAAGAAGGCTGAGATCGAAACGGAATATTCCAGAAACCTGGAGAAGC
Source organism: Naso thynnoides (assembly GCA_029783665.1). Lineage (NCBI taxonomy): Eukaryota > Metazoa > Chordata > Actinopteri > Acanthuriformes > Acanthuridae > Naso > Naso thynnoides. Next base: position 20,577,477 of record JAQLOL010000015.1, on the reverse strand, counting down.
TCGCAGAGAGATTCATGGCCAAAACACGCAGCACGAAAGACCATCAGCAATACAAGTACGACTGAGTGTGTGTGTGTGTGTGTGTGTGTGTGTGTGTGTGTGTTTGTTCGCATGTGTTTTCTGCTATGGAATTGATGCATGTGTTGTTGCTTTCTTCATGCACCATTTCCTCAAAATTGTAATTACAGAAATAAATTGGAGCCACAGAGGCAGAGGTTTGGACTCGAGTGAATTAACCATGGATGAATTCAAAGGACTGGATACAGAACACAGAGTTGGCTGCTCATCCAAACTAATGACAGTTGCTCACCAAGCACATACACTGAAAAAGTTTTCTTCCAGGTTTACTTCCTGGTTACGCTGCCCACAGAAAGACGCAGTTGAGTTCCTTCCACCAGCTCCAGCCCCGAGTTCTCGCTTGGCCCGTTGTGGCAACGTCACTGATTTTAAAATGGCTTTTCTCAGCTTGCAGAAAGTTTTTCAAATACAAAACCTTCATGGATAAAAAAAATCAGAGTAGAGAGTCATAACTGAACTCATTTACAGTTCGAGGTGACCTGTTACCATTTTTACAGACATCTCTTTACAGTGGCAGCCCATGGGGTAATAGCTTCTCGGGGCTGCAGGGGATTTTTTTTTTTTACTGCAGTACCACGAGTGACCACTACGTCAGTTTGGAAGCAAAGCAGAGCTGCACTGCTGTGTCCAGTTTACCTTGATGAATCCATGGAAACAACTAGCAAGGCAATAGGCTCGTTTGAAATGAACTGCGCCTCGCCTGAAAGGTGGACGAGACCAGGCGACGGCAGCAGGGGGCGGTGACAAAAAGCTGCAGTCAAGTCTGACAGTTTCCAGCCACCACCAAAGAGTATAGGCTAGAGGACGTCAGAAATATTTGCATCCTGTCAGATCCAGCTGTAGTTTGCAGAAGACGTTCTTATAGCCATGGCTGAGAAAATAGCGTTTTTGATCGCCGATGAACTCGGGGAAGAATGTATATAAAATGTATTGTACATTTTAACACCATTGTGGGCCATCATTGCTACATTTGTAAAGAACTGATTGATGGTTTTAAAGAGTGTAAAATAAATAACATTTAATATTATTATTATTATTATTATTATTATTATCATCATCATCAACCACACAAGATATGTTTGTTAACA
>JAQLOL010000015.1:20543207-20553391 GCA_029783665.1 Naso thynnoides | reverse complement strand
CGGACATAAACGGACATTTAAATGGTCTTAGAGGTGAAACCATGAATTAAAAGTTCAAACTTACATCAAACAAATATCATGCAGTTCAAAATCTATCTGCTGTAATCCATGGTGGTTCCTAACTGTCTCCATGGGAGACGTGACTCCACCCACTTAAGAGATGGGAAGTGTGTGTACCATTTCACACCATTGGCAGAATGTTACAGTGGGGGATCTTGTGTTATATTGACTATCTTTGGTATAATCAGCAAACTGCACTTAAAATATTAGAACTTTTGGTTCTGCAGAAGAATGACGTGAAGGTGAAGTTAGTTTGAGTTGCTTCATATACAGTTGGTACTTTAGTCCAATAGTTCTAAACCTGTGGTTCAGGCCCCCCCCAAAGAGGCGCCAGATAAATCCGAAGGGTCCTCAGATTAATTTTTAAAAACCTGTTTTCATTTTTAAAACTTTCTCTTTTTTTATGTGAAACACTACAGTTTTAATTCTCTGGGAGCAAACAGTTATTGACAAAGAGTCTTTGTACTTCCTGTTGACAGCCACAGGAGGAAGCGGACTGATGGTTTGTTCCGGCGCCCACTCGGTCGTTCCAACGACAACCACTGCCACGGGAACGGGGGTGTGATGGAGCGAAGCTCCCCACCAGTGACAGGTCACTTCAGTCCCAGGGAGCTGCTGCTGGGACGGGGTCAGGGCTTGACCCCGCCCCTTGACAGCCCTGAGCGCCGCCGCCGCTCTGCAGCTGCCGTGACCATGACAGTGAGCCGACATGATTCCCTGCGGAGGCCAGAGGACACGCCCATCCGGCGCTCGAGCAGCGGGCAGCACAGCTTCAGTGACTCCCATCGCTCCAGAGTGCTGGACCCTGACGCACTGGCACAGGTACACTAACACACACACACACACAACACACAGATACGAGTAATTCACATGAATAATCAACAAAAGTTAAAACTGCATTAATCAATATTTAATGGACTCAAATTTTATTATTTAGTAACAATAAATGACCAGTTATTCTGTTACTTCAAAATGCCATCACAGTTGTTGAAATGTACTGATTTTATTTTTCCGACCAACATTTCAAACCAAAAACATTCAGTCTTCAGGAATATATCATGCTGTTGCAGTCCTAAAAAAACACATTTGTCCCAGTTTACAACAACATGACAATGGTTTTAGGCCCACCATGGTGCTGACTGACTTATTATTGCTTTCCTGCGATACTCATCGGACCGTCTTGTTTTCGGGACAAGAAACTGTTGTTACTCTGTAGAATCTGTGAGCTAAGCTCAGTGGAGGAGATTCATTTCAGAGGTCTGGATGCTCTGCATTACAGGGAGGAGCTCCTCTCCCTCTTCATGGACTCTCTTTAATCCTCCTGCAGGACATCGAGGAGACGGTGACTGTGGCTCTGGGGGAGTTGAGGCAGCTGGAGCGGCAGGGCTGCCGGCCGGCCCCTGACGTGGTGCTGGACACTCTGGAGCAGGTGAAGAACGGCCCCATCACCACCTGCTCCTCAGAGTCTCCCAGCCCCCACAGCACCCCAAGCACTCCCGGAACTCCGGGAACTCCTGGCACCCCCGGGACTCCAGGCACGCCCGGTACCCCCGGCACACCTGGCACACCGAGCCCCCTCAGTCCGTTGAGCCCCATCAGCCCGCTTCCTGGACCACCACCTGGCCCCCCCAGACCAGCCAACCCTTCCCCCGACACCCTGGGCTCTTTCAAGCCTGTGGCAGCTGCCCGCATCGGGGCTCCGCTGCGGCCCCCCGCCCTGAGGCCCAAACCTGTGGTTCCACCCAAGAGCAGCACCCCGCCTCTTCCCCCACCACTGGACAAATCCTGCACCATGTGAGCCAAACCAGGCCGATGAAAAGGCCAAATCAGGCCGACCCGGGCCAAAAATGGGCCAGAAGAGGAGATCAGGGTACTGCTTAATGTTTATAATCAACATGAGGGTAGACACGGTAGGAAAGAGAAAAAGGTTTTAATGTAGTAATAAACTATAATATATGACTTGACCTATGATATGATATGCCATGATATTTATGTGTTGTCAGGTTGGTGTGTACTCTCTTGGTGTGTAGGAGTTTACTTTCTCCATGTATTGAAGCATTTATCAAAGGTTAGCTAAAAGAACTGCTGATAAAGAGACACAGGAACGAGCATAGGTGGAGCGTCCTGTCCTGTATATGAGACCATAGTCGGAGAGTTGTGGGGAGTGTAGTTCAACTCCAGTAAAATGTAGTGTCAGTGACGTGAATGTTGGCTGTGCTGTCATGATGATAGGCCTGCTAGTGAAGAGCCTGTCGCCAAAAAGGCTGCTGTTTTCTTAAAGACTTCCCCGATCGGCTGCTGTATCTGTACCAGGAGAGCGGGCGTGTGAAAAGGACGAGGACGCGGCAGAGTGAAGGCAACCATGGTTCAACAACGTCTGTGTGACTTATAATTTATTTTTTTATTTTTCCACTTGGTTCCGCTGCTAAGCTCACTTACACCTCAAACCACGAAACGCCTCCTGAGGTCGTCGGTGACACCAAACTCACATTATTTAACCAACGTCCAGCTATCTAATGAATGTTTCCAGTATTTAACGACTGTTCGGCCATCTATTGAATGTTCAGTGAGCTGCTGCGGCGACTCGCTAAACTTTTTAACAGCCTTCTTGTGTTTTGGGAGGGGGGACCCACCCCCAGACCGGAGCTTCAAACAGGGTGTGATGGTTGAGTGGTGGAGGGAGCTTGGACAGAACTTTTTCTGGGATGGGGGTGGGTGTATGATTTTGTTCCTGTTTGTATGTGTGTGTACGTGTGCAAGGAGAGTGTGTGTCCTGCTTGCCTGCCCTTGTTCTGCTCCCTTGTAAGTGCAGAAGCACTAGAATAGTGATAGATAATAGATAATTCATGCCTGCCTTGAGTGCCAGAACACGCAAGTGCAAGTTGGGAAAAACGAGTGCAAAAAGCATGCCACTTTCTGTGTGTGTGTGTGTGTGTGTCAGAAGAATGGTTTACCTGCTTGTGAAGTCACTGAAGTCACTAGTTAACCTTAAATTCACAATAAGCTAACAGGGTGGGGCTCCGTGTGTAAACGCCCAAAAAATAAAAACACTTGAACAGCACACTGAATGTGGCCTCCGACCAGGCTGGTAACTGATGTGAGTGTGGTGACAAAAATGAGACACGACGTACTGAGATGGGCTATGGATGCACATCTGTGTGTGTGTGTGTGTGTGTGTGTGTGTGTGTATGTGAAAGTGCCTTTTTTTTAATCCTTGTCTTTTTTGGGGAGTTGTGAATCCACTCACGCATGTCCTGAACGAAGAGCAGCAGCACTCTGAATGAAATAATCATAAAGTGTTTAGTAGATAAACTGAATTATGAATTCTAGCGTTAACCCATTGTGACATTGCACTTTGATGTATAGGATTGTGTACTTGGCATGTAGCATCATAACATGTTGGTGCATTTTAACTCAAAGGGAGGTTTCTTTGAATGTGTTTCATAATAAAGGAAATGGTTTTCGTCCGTTAGTGTTGCTGTATTTGAAAACTGAGCTTCCTAAAGATGAGCTCATATAGCCAAATGGATTGTATCAACGTGTTGTATTTATATTATAAATAAATCAGAATAAATTAGCATTCAAGTCATGAACCGATCAAACCTTTCTTTACATGAAATGTCGCTAAATGTTTTGTTTGAACACTCAATAAACCTCCAGGTGTTCTGTACAGCAGTGGTTTCCTCAACGGTTTCTGTTTTTTCGACAACATTTTTCCCAAAATGTTTGTAGGCTGATCTATACGGAGAAGAAAAGGTTGCAACCTTTTAAACATTTTGCAAAAGACACTAGCAGAAAAAATTACAGGAAGCTTTGAATAACTTATCTGTTACCGTTTTATGTCTTGTTTATGACAGTTTTCTGAATTAGAAACAGAATTTTAAGTTGTGTCAAATTTTCATGGAATTTTGAATGTTTTTCTTACTAAATGACGTTTGTTTTTTCTACAGCTCTCTACAGAGATGTAACTGAGAAAGTATTTTCAACACCATCATGTATAAAAATTAGGGCTGGGTATCAGCAGCGACTTCACAATATGATACGATTATATCACAATACATTGTGATGCTGTGCGTGTTGTGATATATTGCAATATTCTACAACGTTTACTGAAAATGTTAAAATACAAGTTGCTGTGTACAATCTGGGTAGTCATAATACTTCACATCACATTATATTGATAATTCAGCATTTAAAGTGAGTCCAAACTATTTCATTCAAAATTTCCTTTCCAATTAATTTTGGTTTTGGCAAATTACAAAACACACTGATGTAGCTGCTACAACATCAAAATGAAAAGTGCAGTTTAAATGCACTCTTGCACTCTGAGTGGACGCACTGGAACACAGGAGATCGTAGTTCACAAGACATTTAAAACGTTTTTTTCCCAAAATACCGATTTTTGGAGACGAAAATATTGTAGCCCTGATAAAAACTAATAACTCATGAAAAAAAAAGCTGCTAGCTAATTTGATACCAAGGTGATAAATAATTGTAGATGTTTTTCAGCCGCACAGAGCCCAGTCTCCAGGACCCTGAACACAACACGACATGCAGGGCTGCAGCTGACAATAATCTTTAGTTCTGAAGCATCAGTCAATCGGTTCTTCTTCGACAATAAAATAAAAAACATTTAATGAATTCTGTTAACTGGAAGCACATTTGAAGTCTTAAACTTCTCATTCTGTTTGACAAATGGTCCAAAAGTTTGTATTACTATTTTAATAGAAAAATAATCCATTTAAAATGCTTTTAAACAAAGAAAAGCAGCAAATCCTGACAGATGAGAAGCTGAAATCAGCAGATGTTTATTTTATTATTGTTTTATTGATCATTAGGCTAGAATTACAGTCCAACTAATTCTGGGTTCTTCAGGTTGACGCTGAAATCAATATTTTGAGTTTTAAATCTGACAGTCGCCCATGTGGATGGTTTTTGAAAATATAATGACATCACAAACACCTCTGACAGGGTCTCCTTCAGGTTTTTCATGTTTTTAACATGACAAACATAAAATTAAGTTATATTTGCGGTTGTATCTTATACCAGTACAATATCAGCAAAATCTCTTTTTAGCTTATCTGAACATGAGACTAGTTGTTTTTCAATTCAGTGAATGAATCAACAAAATCTTTCTGTAGTAATGATATTTATTACGGTTGTGAGGCAGAATCATCATAACATTTTATTCAAATTGTATCAAGTGCAGTAAATACAACCTGTGAAAAATAAAAAGTTTAAAACAGTATTTGAGGCAAAATAATTAAAATACTTGATAAATTTTAAATTAACAGGCTTTCATCACCAGCAGCGTAGTGAGAGTCAGTAAAAGAAATTCACAGCGCGGTTCGGTCGGTGCTTCTTGTCTTTGGTCTTGAACATTTTTGGCAGAATGAGATTCGAAGCGACATGGAGGAGAGCTGGCTGGACCACAGAAAACAGATCGCAACTGAAGAACTGAAGCATCTCCGCGATCTGTGAGCACCGCGTGCGTCCCTGCTGCTGACCCGCAGCTCAGCCCTTTGATCCGGGCTTCAGGGTGCTGAAGGGTTTGGAGTTCCGCAGCGAGCCCGAGATCTCCTGCAGGAAGGCGGCGATGTGCAGATCCTTCTCCGACTTCCTGCCGTCAAAGATCACCACCAGAGTGAAGTGCGGCTCGGGCCGCGTCAGGTAGTAGGTGCTCTGGACTTTGTCGTCATAGAAGTGCACCACCTTGTCCAGAGTGTTGAGCTCAGCGGCGCGGTCTCCCATCATCATGATGACGTTCGGCCAGTGTGTGAGCGGCCGCTCCCCCGACGGCAGGGACACCACGGCGGGGAACTGCTCCACGCCCTTCGGTGCTTCTCGGTACGAGTGCGGGTGATGGTAGCCGTGGCCCTGGAAGCTTTCAGAGCCGCGGTTGTCGAACACCAGTGACACGTTGCTGGCGTCATGCTTGCGGATGAAGGAACAGATCTTGCCGTGGTAGTCTGGTGTGGTGCGGGCAGTCAGCGCTCTCATGTCAGCCGGGGCCGTCTGCCGACTCAGGGCTTCATGGAAGTAGAAGCTGAACTTGGCGAGGAGCGCCGCCTGGAAGCGCTGCAGCCACACATACAGGTGAGGAGGCTGCACGGCCTTCTGGGACTGACCTCCAAACAGATTCTTGCGGGTCTCTTTCTGCCGCTGGAACAGCTGACCCCAGGCGGTGAGCTTGGAGTTGGCGCCGTGCAGGCTGAGCAGAGCGGGCAGGAAACTCCACTCTGACACCTGGGCCTGGCAGCGCAGCAACTGGGTCACCACGTCCACCTCTGTCTGGAAGCCCTCCTCCACACGGCCCAGGATGGGGTGGTGGAACCTGAGGAGGAGATGGTGAGCTGTTGAACAGGGACACAAGCAAACATGCAAATACAGCAGCTGACCTAATTTGGAGAGACCTGGAAGCAGCTGTCTTATTGTCAGGCTGAGAATCATTTGCATTTAAGTTTGGATGTGAGTGCGAGCTCAGCCTACACACAAACACACACACACACACACACACACACACACACACACTCTTTTTCTGGAGTCTGTATATTTCTTCAGGTCTGCAGATGAGAACACCGCCTCCACCCAAGGTCAAGCAAGTGATGCGTGGTGTGTAACACTGCGACCCGCTGCAGCTCAGTCAACAGCTCAACCGTGAAGTTTGTGTTCCTGCTGCAGCCGCAGGACACATTTTCGCTGACACGTCTCTGGGGGAAAAGACAGAATCCTGCATTCGCTGGATTAAGCAGAAAAGTTTTTCTTTTCCAACCTCAATATGTCACTCTCTCCTTTTACAGAGTTCTTTTATCTCATTAATTTCTTTGTTTTTTTGTATTCCATGCCCACATCTCACTAAAAGTACTACAGCCACAACATGTACTTTTTAATATCAAGTCAAACTGTGTAGGAAACAGCTTATTTGATGGTGTTTAATATATGACTGAGTCCCTAAACCTTCCTTTTCTTCATCAGCTATCACGGCATTAAAAACTTTGGGTGTAAATTGCTTTAAACATGACAAATGAGGCAGGTATCTGCAGGAGAATTCCAAAAAGTTAAATTTCTAAAAATACTCTCTTTTGTCACTTAAGAGAAAATAAGACTGGCAGACACAGATACACACTTGGTGCTGTATTTGTGCAGGACGGCCTCCAGCGTGGTGACCAGCTCCTCTGAGTTGATGCTCTTCTGGCTGCCCAGTGAGTGCATTTTCTCATACAGGTCCGTCATCTCCATGCGGGCTTGTGTGAAGTGGCAGAGCTGCTCTGACAGGTGCGACAGCAGGTCCTCCAGGTAGGAGGCGGAGCTCGGCTGGCTGTGACGCCCCATCATCACCACTTTCCTGAGCTCGTTGAACAGGGAGGTGTAGATGGTTCGGATGGAGTCTTTGCGGCTGAAGAAGGACTGTCCGCCTGCAGAGAGAGAGAGGACGAGCAAAACAGTTTAAAAAATCAGACTGTAAAATGATGTAACCATGAGGTGGAAATGGTTGACTTTTATAACATTCATGTACTACAGTGCCATCTAGTGTTGAAAATATGTAGCTGTCCTTTTCTATTACTAATAATAACTATGATTTTTTAAAAATGTATTAACAAGCACATTTCAGTGAGTGTGGCCTCTTAAAGTAGCCCACATAGTTTGTAAGTTTGCAATAAAACTGGTAAAAATGTAAAATAATTATTTCAATGACGGGTGATTTATTCTCGCGAGAGAGACGTTTTTAAGACAAAATATCTAAAACTAAAAAAGTCATTAGTCTGAATTTATTTAGCTATCATAAAGGGTGGCTTATCATAAAGTGTACTGTGCTTAATTTGGGGGGTGTATGAATTGAACTTTGTTACGAGTTTTCTCTCATCGTGACATGACAAAATCAAACCTTAATGTCTAAAGAAAGTCACAAAAGCAGACACATTTGAGCGGCATTAGACTTTGACAAGCGCTCTTCCTGTGAAATGTATTAACGGTAACGTTACCCATTTTCTGCCCGAGGAATGTCATGTTGTGGTACGCCTTCTCTGCGGCGGCCAGGTGAGCCAGAGCGGCCAGCAGAGCGGCCCAGATGGCCCCGGCACTCTTGCTGTTGTCCTTCTCCTTCTCCACGTAGTCCTTCGCCCGGTCGAAAGAGAACATACCCAGCTGCGTGAAGAAGCTCTCCAGGATGGCCCGCTCCCGGGGAACGGGCCGCAGCTCCTCCACCTCCGTCATGGCTCAGAGAAACTCCCGCAGGCTGAGCGGCTGCTACCGGTTAGCTAACCGTGCTAGCAAACTGACAGCCGAGCGTCTAGATAAGAAACGAACATCATTTCCACCAAAACACACTCAGTCTACCGACTGTAAAGCAGCGTGACATTATGTCAGAACAGTGTTCATTACTAAAGATACCAGTGAACACCTTTAATATGGTACATAAAGGGCAATAAATTAAAAAAATCGACTGTGTGGAGCTAAACCCCAGCGCTGGACGCCATATTGGATGTAAACACTACGGAAGGTCAACAGGACCAAAATAAAGAAGGACGGAGACCTAACGTAGATTTTTAAAGCGCTGATGGCTTTGATATGGCGAAATCTGACACGACCGAAATGTGAAAAGCGGTTGTTTTTTAAGTGAAAAGCTTTTTGTTTAAATTTTAAAAAAAAATTAATCCCCAATTTTATTTATATACTGTGTTAGCCAATTATTATTATTATTTATTTTATTTTTTTTAAATTATTTTTTACCTTGTTTTTGCAGAAAAAATATTCTTGCTTTAGTTTTTGACCCTCTCTGTCTTGATACTATTCTCTTTCTCTTCATCATGTGTTTCAGTTGCTTGAGAATGTTATTGATTTGAAGACCAACTAAATTAAATGGCTGTTGGACAGATTTAAACTGAGAATCTCATGTCTTGCACTCCACTACAATCTTTTTTTCTGCTCAACTGCGGTCCAGTTTGTTCTCGTGGATGCAGCAGTGAGCGTTTGAGACGACAAACAGAACAGAAAGGTATTTAGGTGGGTTAAAACATAGAACCTTTGAGAAGGTTCAAAAGCAACGCAGCCTCTGACAACTGATGGACCATTTCATTTCCCTTATAGTATCATGTGGTCAGGAAGAAGACTTGAATCTTTACTTTTAGAGTAAAAATAAGTCTGCAGTATTTCAGGGCCTTTTCATCTGGACTATAATAGGGTTTCCTCTATTTACAGTCACCAAAATAAGACATTGGTTTCAGCATTGCTTGCAATATAAACTCCTGCTCTACTAATTTAAGTTAAAGGTGGACATACAATAAAAGCCCTCGGCTGGATTTGAACTCAAAAGTTGCCGATATACAATCAGCTCTTCAGACCTCTAGGCCACCAGGGTTTCCAAAACCCTCACATATCACTTCTGTCATTTGTCCTCTGTACCTATGAATATAGAACAGTTCAAAAAAAACATTACTTTCCTCTGCAGGCTCTTTGTGACGTTGAACAGGAAATTTATAAGTGACAGTGATCATAGTCAGTACAAGAAATGGAGAAAAGGTCATCAGCACACGTTCATGGCACGACTGAGATACAATATGTTCATGTTACCCAGGAGGAGTGTGGCATAGACAAAATAAAAGTTGAGGGAAACAAGCATGAGTCAAACAGTTGTTTTGTTTTAAAGCAAATTGTTTTGGGTTTTTTTGTTTGTTTGTTTGTTTTGTGCATCAGTGCTGATTGCTGGAGGCACAGTGTAAAGCAACCACATGTAATCCACTGGACACATAGCTCAGCAACAATGAAACATGGCTGGGAAGTCAGAGGTTGTGAGTTCGCTCCCTGTGTGGTGAAGTGGTAGCATGTTTGTCTTCAATCGAGTGTTATACTTTGCAGACTAAAGTTACTCAATGTGTCAACCGATATCAGCACCAGTCCCCCAAGACCCTGCAAAGAATGAGCAATTACAGATAACGAATCACTGAGTGAATTGTGGGTTCAATGTATATATGTTCTTTAATGAAATGTCAACCATTGACTGACTCTGAATACTGACTCTGAACTATTTATTTAGATATTTCATTTTTATTTCTTCTTTATTTTTTACATTTGTACATTTCTAAAATTGTAATATGTGTTGTAGTGTTAAATATTCTTAAATAAAG
>JAQLOL010000015.1:20529496-20543107 GCA_029783665.1 Naso thynnoides | reverse complement strand
AATCATCACTGCAAGAAGTAATCAAAGTTATTGAATCATTCTCTCTTCTCTCTGACTACTCAATAAACTGGAACAAAGCAAATTCTTTTTAAAAATTAAGCCTTTTTCTATGGAAATGTGTAAAAGCAGGGGTCTATAGCATGCTAATGATGTTGTGGTTTCCCTGTTCTTAGGCACAGAGGTACTTAAGCTAAATGCCAACATTAGCATGTTAACATGCTCAAAGTAAAAATGCCAGTAGTCTCATATTCAGCAGATATAATGTTTCCTATGTTCACCAACTTAGCTTTGAATGTTAGCATGCCACAATTTGCTAATAAGCATGAAACACAAAGTACTCAACTCAGCTTGGCTGATACAAACAGATTTTTGCTGATATTCGCTCAAAAACCAAAGTAAGAGCTGTAAACCACTTTGTGGAGTTTGAAGACAAACTCTACAAAGGCATCAACATGTTTTACCACAGCTGGAAAATGTCTGTAAATGTAGGAGAGCATTTCTCAGAGTGGAAAACGTGTTCAAACATCCACAAAATGTCTTAAACTTTGTCTGCAGCATTTTTCACCAAACTTTGTGATGTAGTTGAGTTTACAAGATCATGTGATTACATGATCCAGCAAATCAATCTTGCCAGACTTCAAGCTATGCGCATGTGTCAGAGCCATAGTGGTTTGGACCAGTCAGTGAGAGAAGCAACTCTTTCATTAAAAAACAGTGGAAAACATGTTTCCACTCTTATCCCGACAGGATTTGGCAAGAGTTTCATTGGTTGTGCTCACCTGCTATGTCAGGTTGTTGATCTGATTGGTTTAAATTACTCCGTGATACATGATGATAGACAGATGGTTCATCCAATCACTTGCATTTCCTCTGAGAAGTGCCTGCCTGTTTCCAAATAGCGTACCAGCACAACTTCCCAAACAGTTCTGTGTTTCAAATTGTCTGTCATGTTGGGTTATGATCCATTTCCTAGAGGATCTGTTGACATGGTTCCACTTAAGGATTTTTGATGCTGAAAGAACAGAGCTTATGTTCAGGAGGCCGTGGAAACAGAATGAGACAGAGCTCCGTTTGTGTTCCTCTGCTGTCCCGCAAAAAAGACATCTTTTTTATCTTTGTGATTCATACAGGCAGCATCTTAGACGCAGCTTTAAACTACACAACGATCAGCAGAAGTTTGGGAACTATATAAGGGATGAGGTTTCACAAAAATGTTTCCCTGAATCCTAAAAACTGAAAGAGTGGTGCATCTAATCACCCTGTCTGTCATCAGTCATTAAACACACATTGCTAATGAGTAATGTGTCACTTATGCTCTCAGAAAGCATATACCAGCCTATGAAACGAGCCCAGATAAAATGCATACAGTTCTCACAAAGTTGTGCCAACACAAGTAAATTACAAGCATACTTACAGTACATACACATCATCTGTATGTGTACAGATTACTTGCCTGTTACCTTTTGTTACCTTTTAACCATCAAGACTGTGTTTAGGTAAGAGTGTTTGGTAAAAAGACATGACAGCATAAGATAATGATCACGAGATCACAACAATATTTAAAGGGCTGGATTTAATTAGATTTGCAAAAGGTTCTGGTTTTAAGGAGGTTATATCATATGTGCATCTCCTTCAAGCCCTACTATTCTTCCTGGAGGTTAATGACTGTGTCATTATGAGTCTGCGTGCAAATAACAGACTAGTAAGTGTTAGTATTATACTTAGATATTATAAGACAGAAAAGTTCAAATAACTGTTACATTCCTTCTTTATTGATGCAGAAAAATATGTCAATTGGAAAAAAGCATGCTGGACACCCAAATTTAGCCCTGCTGATGTTTTGAGCATGAATGAAAGTGTATTTTAAAGCATTGCATAACTGTAGTAGATAAAAAGGTAACACTTTACTTGGCGGTTTGGTGCATAACGCCTTCATAAGACCTTTTATAAGGTGTTCGTAATACATCCATGACAACTTCATGAGGCATTCATACATCGGGTTACATCGCTATTAATCAGGGGGCTAACCCTAACCTGATGTATGAATGCCTTATGAAGTTGTCGCGGATGTATTACGAACACCTTATAAAAGTTCTTATGAATGTGTTATGCACTAACCTGTCAAGTAAAGTGTGACCGACAAAAAAATTTAAATCTATTCTATATTGGGCACTTAAAAGCTTAGTATTACTTCATTTGGTGCACTGACCTCAGGAACATCTGTCTGCGGTGCTATATCCAGTCAGCCGTCATCAAAAGCCCAATGAAGGTTGTAACATTAGCATTAGCTCGCTAACATTTACAAACAACTTTCAAACATTGTTAGCTAACACAGGAGAATAAAGACAGTTTCTAACGAAAGTGTTAATATACTTAACTTTATCATAAGCTAATTGATGCTGCTTACCTGCTTGGTAACTTGAGCTAAATACTGTTTAACCTGTTAGCTTTTAGCAACCACGCTATGTTTGGTGTGTGTGGCCAACATGATTTGCAAAATAGGCAAGTCATCTCTTAAATCTCCTCTGCACCCAGCTTGTCTATTTTCATTTTTCGGGGAACTTTGCCTTTTTATTTGCTTATTTGGCTATGGCCCAAAATTTAGGTTGCTCTCTTTGTTATTGTAGCTTTTTTAATGACCAATGTGCTGCCAATGGCATTAACATACATGCCTTAATGCTGCGTTCATGTGATGTCATAACAATCAGACTAACGACTTTCCCAGCAGGAAAATTCATATGAAGGGCCTCTTACATTGGAAAAATAACTGCAACTCAGATAGTTTCATCAAACAAGTTGCCAACTTGACATCATAAATGCATAAACATGGCGAGTATGAGTCAATGTTTGGTTAATGGTTAAAAAAACAAACCAAACCTTATTTTTTAATTCACATATTGAATTTAAATTTTTGATCACATGATTCATATGTAATATGATATTACTGTTAATTTCTGTTCGTGTAAAGGGACCTATTCCTTGACACAAACTCTGATAACAAGTCTCAGCCCGCCAACCCATCACACAGACACTGTACAATAGAGATGGAGATCCATTGCTTTATGTAGATGAGGCGCTAACAATTAAACCCCATATTGATTGGTTGTGCCCCCTGCGAACAATAAACTGGAAACAACTATCAAACTCTTGTCGAAACACTCGTCATTAAAATGCAACTCATCTTCTTTTGAGCCCTAAAGCACGTGACCACAGAAGTCGAAGAACGACTTCCCAACTCGGACGGTCCGATCTTCCGACATCACTTGAATGCAGCACAAGCACCTGAGTGGGCACCGCCCCCAAACACACCGTCTTTAAGTCTCAAACAACGAAATGTTTACTGAAACAAAAACCGCAACTCTGTATAACAGGACCAGCGATTAATGTCCCAAATATATATATAGATTTTAAATCTATCATTTGCAGCACAGCTGTGATTTTAGTTCCGGTTCCTGTCCCTTTAAGAGCCGTCCACGGTTTGTTTGCGGAAGTCGGTCCGTTAACTAAATGTCTCGGTTCTGCCTTCCCCTCCGGTGTCGGTGTCTCTGTATTGAATACAGTTTCTCCGCTCGGCAGTGATTTCGTTTTGTGAGCTCGCTATTTACTTAATTTTATGGGTTTTTTTAATGTAATGTAGCTCTGAGGTGAATGAAGGAACCGTCCTGTGATCCGCATTTGAAGAGAGAAACACAAATCAATACTGGAAATAGTGTTAAATTGAGCTAACGCTGTGAGTGGTCATAGCTAAAGAGATTTGTAATGCCAGTTCACTTAACGATGGCTCTGGGGATAACTGGTGAGTTGACTTACACATAGCAGGTGTCATTTAAGCAAAGGCATAACAGTTAGCAAGCTACCTCTTCTTAACTGATCTTATTTATAGACGTTTTGTTGAAAATTGTGCATATGCTAGCTAGCGTCATCATGGCTAGCTAACCTAACCTAACGGTTCTAAAAAAAAAAAAAACTTTAATAGTAGCAATAATATACAGAACACTGGTTGTGGAAATAACAACAATACAAAACAAATGTTGTCGGTGTAGATAAAAGTTAAAGGACTTGTGGGGGGGCAACATTAAGGAGCAGCATTCAAGGAGGTTTATGAAAACAAAAACTGGCTACATATATCACATATCACTATACATGTTCTTACAGTTTTGCTAGACTGAACCTTTCCTCAGTGAGGAGAAAAACCATTCAAAGTCATTTATAAACCATAGAGAGGAAGGCTTAGAATTACTCCACTTACTGCAATGGAAATATTAACCCATTAGAACAACCATGGCAACCATATCTGTAGATGAATCCAAGGTATTGGCATAAAAAAACAAGATGTGATAAGTGAAAAGTCAGGATATCGTCACTCTTTAGTGTGAGTCAGTTATGTAAAGCAGACTAGAAACCTTTTGACGCAGGGCGACGTTCCAGAGTCTCATCAGCCGCCTCACAAAACACACACAGGGATCTACTTCAGATTTGAACCTTTTTCTGAGAAAGTCAGCGACTGGATAGATTTTATAAATGATTGGGAGGCGAGTCTCTTTGACTTTTGGGAAATGGGCCACTTAACGAATGTGAAGTGTGATTTGTCTGTCGACAGAGTTTCCATATAGAGCGAGCAGGCGGTCATTTCCTGTTCATAGACGATTAACAGAGATGAGCAGCATGGCAGGCGTCCACGCACACATTTCAACAAGGTTTACAAGCTTTAATCCGTCCTCCTCCTCATGACAGCCGTTGATATTTCTTCTTTCTTAACGCATGTTCCAAGAGAGTGATGTGGACAGAACGCCCAGTCTTGGTTTTGTGCAAAATAAAATCAAAAAGTTCAGCTTCAACAGTTGAGGTATTCACATCAAATGGATTCCGTCCAAAGTCTGTGGAGTTCAGCGGGACCTCTTTGTTTTTCTCCTCACAGTGTTTCTCTGTTGAGCTGCAGTGGAAAGTTCAACGATGTACAACACAAGGTTGTACTGTGAAATGCAGTGTGAAATGTATTCCCCTTATTTTACCACTAAAACTTCTAAAAGTTGTCCTGTAGTGTGGTGGTGCGTCAGACTCTTTGCGGGTGTAGCGGGGCTGGGGTGGGTGCAGGCAGCTCGCGCGACATCAGCGATGCTCGGTAGGTGTGTGTAGGTGTGTGTGTAGTGACAAAAAGACCAAGTTTCAGCCTTTACTGGCTGCTAATAGGTGCAGTTGTTTCGACATGGAAAAATGACATCTTTTTCTTTAGACTTTGATAATAGTATCATTTATTCTCTCACCATATGTCCATAGTGACTCGTCATGTCCGTCGCTTGAAATAAGTTAGCACAAAATAAAATTAATATACAGCCGAAAACTGTTTGTTTCTGCCCATCAGCAACACCTGTGCGACAGTTTGACATGACGTGTGCTGCGCTCAGCCTCGGCCTATATGCCCCCTTGTGGTGCGGATGACTTATTACAGAAGTATGAATCAAATATATATATGGCTCTTACAGTAGGCACCAACGCTGCAGAGCCTGGCTGCCTGTCCTGGGCCATTCACATTCCGTACCAATTTGTGATATGTGCAGTCAGAAAGTTTTCTGTCAAGTTACTCCTTTTTGATATTTTTGTAAACTTGAAATATTTGGACAACAAGACGTTGGGGCAGCAATCCACTGAAAAGCTCTGTAAAGCAGAAGGGAGGTGTCTGTGTGTGTGCATTACAACAAGCAACCCCCTTTGACACTGTCTCACTGTTTACATGTTGTCATTGTTAAAAAATATCAACTACAGTTCGTTTCTAAGGTTGGTATGGCACAGAACTGGTTAAATAATGAAAGTTTGGGTCAACAACACCGAGCCGCCATCTGATAAAAATGTTTTTAAGGGGAAAGTCTTTAGTTTATTACTTGATGTTTTTAATCTTTGACTTGGGAAACGTGCACTCCAGCAACAATGTTGACCAGGACAAAGAGCAGGAGCCTCTGCTTTCCTACACACTTCACAGGACTCATCTTGAACGTCTGTTTTCAGTGTCCAGTCTTGAGTAAACAGGCCGTTTCATCACACGGTGTTTCCACTTCCTGGTCAACTTGCAGTCTGATAACTACTTTCTGTTGTGGCACCAATTTAACCGAATTTAATCCTGACCAAAAATGTACACAAACATGAGAATTACACCCAAGTTAAAGAAATTGAAGGATTTCTCTGTGTTGTGGCAGCACTGTAGTATCCAAACACACACACACACACTGATGTTGCGAACTGTGTCTCCTGTCCTGCAGCTCCGTATTTCTGTCAACATGCGCTCTGAGAAGGACGTGCTGATGAAGGAGTACATCACCATGATGACTGATATGATTGTGCTGTGTGCCACTCTGGCACTCTCCCTCTTCTTCTGGGTCGTCTCTCTCACCATCAGCACTTACTACGGTGAGCTCTCAGTCTCTTTCATTCTTAATACAACACCGATGACTGTTCACAGTTTCTAAGCCAAAGCAAATCATGTGCTCCTCTCTTAGTACTGCCTAAAGTTCTTTAGTCATCACACCAAGTATTTTCCACTTTTCCTCGGAAATGCACCCGAAATGAGAGAAAGCTGAACAAACAACCTAGTCTTCATTTGTCTTGGTTAAAGTTACTCTATTTGTGGTCACTCACTTTTCCATAATCATTGATAGTCACTTTCTTCCCACTGTGCCTGGTTTTTGGTTGAATTTGAGTCATGATCTAATCAGTGTAATCGATGTGTTTCCTGTGTGAACGTGACGTCAGTAGTGCTTGTTTTGAACAACAGGCTGTTGTGAGCTGTGTTTGAAGATGCAGATGAGAAATGGCAGCTCAGTCGCCAGAGCAAACAGCTGGTATTTTGTCTTAAGTTAGGGCAGTTTGAGAATCACGCTGGATGAGTTAAATGTCAGGACTCACAAATGTCCTTTAAGTGAAAACCAAAGAGGTTTTTAAGCTGCTGTAAAGAATCTTCCTGCTCACAAAATGTGAAAAAACCACCAGAACGATCACAGTGGAGAGATGTTGTGGTAATTATGATGGTGATCTGAGTGTGTGTGTGTGTGTGTGTGTTTACAGGGACACTGCAGCCTGTGTCACCGTGGCGATGGTTGTTCTCCATCTTGGTTCCCCTTGTGTTGACAGTCAGAGCACTAAAGAGACGAAGTCTGGACCGCTCAGGAGCTCTGGGCGGTGAGTGTGTGACTGTGTTCATTAATTCAGCACCTTTTTTTTTTAAAAGCTGCACTGATAGTATCTATTAATAATACCGGATGAGTTGTGATATGAAAGAAATCCCTGTAGTGACGAACCCACATTATACAAAAACAACATTATAACCCGCATTATACAAAAACAATTTCCTACCAAGCAATGTGATTGGTCCACAGGTCATTTGGAATGTGTTCAAACGAGCATGACAGCACGCTTACACACTTACTCGTCACTAACAATATTAGTCTACCGTATCCATGGCAACGTTGCTGATGGGTTCTTCCCTACCGCTCCTGTGTCGAAAGTCTAAGCAACAGTTGTGACTGCAGGGGAAAGGTTTTTAGAGGGTTAAACACGAACAAATATAGACTAAAGATGAATATGTCGGTAGATAAAATCCTGTTGTGGATTTTAGAAGTGATTACATCAGTCTTTTTTTTTTCTTCTTCTTCTTCTTCTCTTAACTAATTGTGACTTTTTGGCTTTCAACAGTCTGGAGCTCTTGCAATGTTTGGCTTCCTCCATCAGCTGTATCACGGCGCTATTGCTTAAAGATACACATGTAAAGTTTGTGATTGTATAAAAAAAAATTTCTTGGTGGTCATTAAACATGATGTCAGCACTGCACCTGTAAAAGTCAGGAAAGAATAATGGTGTCTACAGATCAACACAATTTTTGGACCCACTTCAACATGTTTTGTACCTTTTCTATCGCTTTAGTAAAGTTTTTACTTTTTTTTAGAGACAAGTTTTTTGTGGAGTTGAGCTCGTTGCTTCTGGTGGACATTACAGAGTACATGCTGTACTCATTTTCAGGTCTTTGATTTTGGACTCCCATAGAGCAGCTAGACGCAACTGACTGAACAGTAAAGTCCGTAGATCTTCAGAAAACTGTGACTTGGCCCTCTGTCTTCCTTCTGTGTTCTGCATTGTCAAAAACAGTCTGTGTCAGTTGCTCCTCCCCCTTTGCCTCCTCCATGCGTGCCTCCAGTCTCCACTGTACTCAAAACCCCTTTACTGACACAAAATATGCACAGCTAGGACACTGATAAAATGTTACACACAGGTCATGCAGTTTTGGTTGGCATTGTCCCAGGCTGCTACGCAGCATCCTTATTTTTTACAAATCAGGGTTGTGAAACAGATCCTATTACAGCCTCTGGACTGTGAAAATATTTGCGATTACAAAAACACCCTCTTGTGCACTCTGAATCTTCCAGGATTCTGTGAATCAGTCCCATGTCAGCAGTCTGTCTCTGACAGAACAGTGAGTCATAACTGGGAACTCAAAAAGCTCATTCAGGCTGCAGTTTTTTTCTGGCCGAGTCTCTCTGAACATGACACTGGAAAGTGTCTCCAGGCCACTTTCAAGATTTTCTTGACATTATCCGTGTCCCTAGTTTTCGTAATCACTCTTTTTGTAACTTTTTTTGATTTTTAATTTATTTATAGGGATAAGAACTGACTCATCTCATGTGAGGGGACACAAACCTCATCCTATTGGCACTCTGTCCTTTGGATTTCTAAATGTGGAGTCCATGACTGGCCCCCTGTCAAACAGAGAAAATGGGGAGTTTTTCAGATGCTAATGTGTTTCCATCAGGTTATTCAGCTGTTTCTGGTTGAGGTAAAAGGTATTTTCTGTGGTCGCAGCCCGTGAAAAGTGCTTAGCACTTTGCTTCCATCAGTCTACTGCAATCATTTTCTGACATTTTTAAGTTTCAACAGCAATGTTCCCCTTCAGTTTCATGTCTGTAGCTTGTGTTTAATTTAGCAAAAATTAATGTAAACATCATCAACTTACTTAAAAGATCTGACCTTTAATTTGGTAATAAAAAAACTGATTTAGGGTTCATCTTATTCTTACACTTAAGCCCTCCCATTTTTTAACTTCACGATGTAAAAAATGTAAATGAATCTGTTCTGGGTGACGTCCACCCCCATCCACAACTTCAGAGGACAGAAAACGTCTTTGTTGCCTAAACGTACAAAAGAAATCAGTTTAATATCCATAAATACTCCAGAACAGCGCCAACTGCATCATATGGCTGCTGTTGCTCTGGGCAGTCCTGAAAAGGAGTGTGAGAACTATGAGGACAGTTACTGGTCTGTTCATTGAATTAGCTGGAGGAATCCATGGAGTCTGCAAAGATTCTGGTGATTTGAACACATTTCGTTTAATTTTGCTCGAGTAAAACCCAAACCCAAGACCGAGAACGTCGGTGTGAAACACGGCTGTTAAACTACGTCGCCTATTTTCTTCAAAAACATCTCCAAAAGCTTTTCAATGCGAATAAAATGAATTTTGCATATTCAGCATTCGTAGTTGATCAAATTAAATTACTGTTATGAAAACGGTGGGCACAAACTACAGGTGAACTTTGTTTATTCTACATACGTGTTTCTGTTGTTGCTGTTTGTGAATCAGAGGTCACATGCAGGACTTTGCTCTTTGGACAAAAGAGGAGTCCAAGTGTTCACCTTCAGCATTCAATGGAAATAAAAAGAAGTAAAACTCCATCATCCATAAATCTGGCAGAACATGAAGGAAAGTTCCTCATTGTTCACCTGCATTTACTCCACACCTGGAATGACACAAAACAGGATGGAAAAGTTTGTTCCCCTGTAAACCTGTGTACCCGTTTCTCTCACGCGAAATGGATTTTCTCAGCTCTGCTGGTGGGATTCGTGTTGACGATGGCCAACTACAGCTTCTTCTCCTCTCTGCTGGCCTTCTTCCTCACCTCCTCCAGACTGACCCGCTGGGGAGGAGCACAGAAAAAGAACATAGATGCCGAGTACAAAGAAGGTGAGAGACCTGAGGGTCTTTGCTTTTCTTTTAGGCTGATGTTTAGGTTTTGATGTAATGACTCTTGTGTTTGTGACAGGGGGGCAGAGAAACTGGGTTCAAGTCTTCTGTAACGGAGGAGTTCCCACAGAGCTGGCCCTGCTTTACATGATAGAGGTAAAAACACACACTTCACAAAAATGACAACAAAATACTTGACACTATAGTAATCGACACAGTTTCCGCTGTATAGAAATGAAATAAACTGTGTTTGTTTTCTTCTAGTTTTTGATTATGAATGGTGGTTGTGTTTCAGGTGGGTCCCGGTGAGATGCCCATTGACTTCAGTAAACAGTACTCTGCCTCCTGGATGTGTCTCTCTCTTCTGGGCGCACTCGCATGCAGCACTGGGGACACCTGGGCGTCAGAGGTGGGCCCTGTCCTAAGCCAATCACAGCCTAGACTCATCACCACCTGGAGGGAGGTCCCAGCAGGTGAGACACCAAAGAGAGCCTTTTCCTTTTGCCAGTTGTCTCAAGACACTTAATGCCCTCCACACACTAGAAGACTTTGACAAAACTTTAAAAAGACTTTCAAAAGACCGACGTCTGACACCCTCTCACATCTAAAATCAATGTGTCAACAAGTCGCTGAGGTTTTAGTCACAAACTAACATTTTACGAAGCCTGGGGATCTTGCAGAGTCACTAGTCCAATGTTCCAGAGAAGAGAGGGGGCTTGGACAGGAGAGAAAAGCCAAACACAGGCACTTTCCCCTGGGCGGGAAGTCCCACAAACCTCCCTTGAAGTTCGTCTGACAGTCACACTGAGTGCTTGAGGGACCACCAGTTTTGCAGAACAGACATGCTGATGCGCAGGTATAAGTACTTTCAACGGCATAGGCCACTTGAGTAGCTTACTGCGTGTGCCCTGCGTGCAGCCAACTCAGAAGCAAAAATCAATCTTTACACAAAGCTTCCTGTTTGGTGCTGGCGAGAGCGCATCCATTGATTGTAAACAATGGTCACAGTACTGAACAGCCGACTGGCATAAGAAAAGACTTAAGACCCGCGATAATATTAAACATGTTTGATTTTATCATAATGTCAAGACGAGAAACAGACTGCCTTAAAAAAGATCGGATTGAGTTTTATGACCAGTTTACACCGGACGAATGAGACGATGGGAGCGCCCCACAACTTGAGCAAAACTCTAATGATTCTATAAGACTGTAAAACTTTGTGATTTTGAAATGGCGTGAAATTTTGTTTGGTGTTAGGCCAGCAGAAGATGTAGAGTTTTATAGACTTAACAGCTGTGAGCAAGTCCAACATGAGCAGGCAGGTGATGACAGTGGACCTAACTACATACATACATACCTACATTTATGTATGTATGTATAAAGACCAGTGAAGAAATGTGTTATCAGACTCCAGTTACATTATGTCTTACATATTGTATTACATTTTTTCCATTGTATCCTTCTATTTCTGTATTGACATGTATTATGTATGAAGGTAAGTAGGTACGCAAGTTTTCAATTATTAAATTATGTTTTATTTTGTTAATTATTGCTAATTTCCTTTCTTGTAATTTGCATTTGTTGTGATTGTGCTTTGGCGGCATGTCAAATGTCCTGCCGCTAAAGCTCAACTGAGAGGGAGAGAGAGCGGCGTGGAGGGAGAGCGGCGTGGAGGGAGAGCGGCGTGGAGGGAGAGCGGCGTGGGTAGCCTGAAGCTTTTTACCGTAGATCAGAATCTGTTTGTGGTCAGTCAGCTGATCTGATGTGGCAGCTGTTGGCTTGGTTGAAAAGGGTCGAGTGTAATGACTCGTCATTCTGCTCCAGGAACAAACGGAGGAGTCACCCCTGTCGGATTGGTCGCCAGCTTCCTCGGGGGGCTTGTGGTGGGCGTGGCTTACTTTGTGACACAGCTCCTGTTGATCAGTGACCTGCACCTGGCGGACCCTCAGTGGCCGATCGTAGTGTACGGCGGTGTGGCCGGCCTGTTGGGATCCATGCTGGACTCTTTCCTGGGAGCTCACATGCAGTACTCAGGTGGGGGCAGTCGATGTGATGAAAATGTCCGTTTACATTTCCTACAGTCCTCATTCACGGCTTCGTATCGCTTGTTTTGTCCAAAACACAAAGATTAAAAACCTGCAAGACTGTCCTGTTCTGCATGAATAAAAAAGAAATCCAAATTGTGAACATACCAGTGCTCATAAAAACGTGTAATTCAGGAGCTGCTGATGATCGAGCATGAAACTCGGAATACTAACTCACTAAAGTTACACTTTGCACCTGCTACATTTATGTGAACATGCAGCATTCTGTTCATGCGCAACAGAAACAACCTCAGAATCTTGATCGCAGCTCTTATTGTGAAAGTTGGCAGCTTGAATGCGAACAGACAAACAATGAGCTGCCTGTAAACCAACTGTACGTGTTCGTTTTCATCTCTGTCTTAAGGCTTTGACTCGAGCATCGGGAAGGTGGTGGGTTACGAGTCCGCCACCACCCAGCGGATCTGCGGGAAACCCATCTTAGACAACAACGCGGTCAACCTGTTCTCCTCCGTCCTCATCGCGCTCATTCTGCCCGGGCTGGCGTGGGGCGTGTGGCCACGATAGAGTCACGACGGATTTCTGAGACATTCAAGAGGTCTCCAAGTTATTATTGGTCACAGAAGCATCACAGTAAACACTAAAACAACACAAACACACACACACTCAGCCTGTCTTAAGCTCTGATCCTGATAAAGACTCTTTGAAAGACAAAAGAGGAGGAAAATAAATGCTGACTACTGAAAACTTGCAGTATTTCATACAAGTTCTGGATGTTTGACAGACGACTGCACACATATTTACAGGCACTCCTTGGCCGACACAAGCCCCCTGAAATCTGAAGAAACTGAAAAGAAGCAAAAACCCCAATAAGACTCAAAATAACCAGAAAAAAACAAAATACATGAACAGGTACGAGACGACCACACACAAAAAAAAAAAGTTAAGAGCTGCGAAACGACCACAAGCAGTAATATTAACAATAACAATAACCTGGATTATATAGTGGCTTTTTAAGAAAGCCAGAGATGCTTTACAGCAGGGTGTAAGAGTAGATTTCTGGCACCATTTACACAAATTTACACTAATTTATAGTCTTGGACTTTCAAATGAGCTCTGTTTTTACAGTAACAAACTACATCTCACTCTGCTCTTATGTCAAAAATCATCTTTTGTCACCGATTGATGTGTTAATAAACAGGTCATCCTTTTAAATTCAAGGTGTGTTTCATTTGTCAGTTTGAGAATCATGGAAAACGATAAAAGGACGGGGACCCAAAACTCAAACTCCTCTTTACGCAATTCTTCCTCATGATCTCTGCTGCTATCTCAATCTCTAGATAGCTAAACATCTTTTCTTTTTTTTCTTCTGCTTCTTAAAGCAAACAACAAATAAACCTTAAAGTGATACATGCGCAGATTTACATTGTAGCTTTTTTCTCTTCATGGACGTTAGTCAAACGTTAGGGCAGAGATAAAATTACGTTGGTCAGGGCTTGACCGAGGTTGGCCATTTTCGTAGTTTTCGAGCCCGGTGGCTTTCTATGGCGGAGCACGGGGCACTTCGAG
>JAQLOL010000015.1:20488274-20509716 GCA_029783665.1 Naso thynnoides | reverse complement strand
TGTAACAAACATAATAATAATTTCTTGAATTACAATAGATCCTCGCATTGTTTTCAATGCTCAGGCCCTAATGAACCAAACTAAAATCTTTCAGAGAAGCTGAACTAAGTGTGAAGGTACATGTTACCTTTTTTTTTTTTTAATATATTAAAACAAGTTTTTCATGCTCCAATTTTCCTCCTGTTCATAATGACCCTCTTATAAAAATGATGAAAGACAAAATTCACATTCTATATAAAAATGTGTTTAATAAGTAACTCAGCTGCTGAAACAAAATGCATGTGCTTCCTGTTTGCGGTGTGCCCATGAATCCACAGACAGATTTCACTGCATTACTTTGATACGGGAAATTTAAAAAAAAAATAAATAAATCTTGAAAATTCTCGGGCAAGTTTGATTGATTTCTCAGTAGGTTTATGGATCTTTACTCTGCATGGACATCAGAGATCATCATGTTCACAGGAAGTGAAAGTCACGATATGTTTCATGTCTGTGTGTTATGATATGATATTCAGTTGAATCACTGCTCATATCATAAATGAGCATAGCCATGACTAATGAGCTGACTGACATTCATATCATGGAGTGTCTTTGCTTCCTTTTTAACTCTCTTGCGCCCCCTTGTGGATTCTTCTGTTGTTTTTCTGTTGGCTTTGACTGTGTTCAGTTTTTTTTTTCCTGGTTTTAAACGTAGTATTTCAGTACAGTGATGTAATTTGACGAACTTGACAGATTGTCACGTTTCAATATTTACCTTTTCCAGCTTTTTTATTAAAAATATTATTATCAAAAATCTCATCCTGTTAATATTTTGTGAAAACACCAGTAGTCGTCCCTACACTATTGTTGCTGTTTCAATATTAACATATTTTTGAAAGTTTTATTTTCTATCAAAATTTTGTGATACTTGATTTTTGTCCTTATTCTTTTAATTTACTGTAGATTAAAGCCTGAGTGACTGTGACCTTTGACTTTATGCGAGGAGACATACAGCGTCAAGCCAAATGTAAACGTTCATGTATTTGCTGTGTTTCATTTGCATGTTTCTGAGCCCCTTCATGAAGGCACTCCCCTCCATGGCAGCGAGTCCATGACAGCCAGGTGACACTTCACCTGCAGGAAGATCATGTGACACAACTGAAGCTCTGGAACAGCTGAGACTGTGTTAGCTGCCATTCTCTTTGTCAAGACTGAACAGCAGCACTTTGTTTGTATTCCCTTACAAAGATTCTGGATCCATGCAGTGTTGAGGGGGTGGTTACAGGCCGCAGCCAGCAGGGGGCACCCAAAACAAACAAGTCATCAGTGTGAAGTCATCTTCATCACCTCGGACAAATAATATTTACATTCTGTGATGTTTTTTTGTCCTAATTTGTTCACTTTTTAGTCATGATTTAAATAAATGCCTTGGGGATAAATAAAACCTTAAGATAAAAATGAGAATATTTCAGTCCTAAAATACTTCAATAGGCTACAAGTAAAAATCCTCCATTTAAAGTGTAAAAGTGCACAGGTTTTACTAGCAAAGTTCTCTCAGGTATCCAGTAAAAGTGGAGGATACAAACAGACTCGTTATATTTGACCATTATTGAACCACAGCGCAGAAATGTGTCCCGCCTCACCTGGAAGCAACGTCCCGGTTTTGCCAACACCTGGCTAATATCGGGAATTCCTACTGCGATCTGCAACAGGAGATACCATCGTTTATTAAAATACAATACATGCAATAAAGCAATCACTCAAACACAAATGGGCCAGATGATGCGGTGAGTTGTCCGGGATGAGAAGCCAAATCGTAAAACAGGCTAAAGGTTAAAAGTCCTGTTGTTCCTGAACCCATCATAGTGAAACTGAGGTGGGTGTGCGGGATAAATTTCCACTGTGTCACTGTCGTCAACTCCCAACACTTGTTCACACACCTGAATGACAACACACACACACACGCACACACGCACACACCCTCCTGAAGAGGTGGAGTCTCTTTGCGGCTTTAACTGGCGCGTCATGCGCCGCCGCGGTGTCATTACGCACACGGAGCTCTCCAAGAGCGCGACGCACCTGGACTTCTTAGGAAAAATCTGTTACAGCAAAGTCAGCCTGAGATAAACGTTGCTGTTACTCTGGAAGAAAAGTGGCCTGCAAGATTTTGAGATGTGAGGTGAGTCTTTTTTAATGTTCTACAGGTGATCATAAGGCCCAAACCTCCCAACACCGACTAATGAAAAGTTCTGTGGATGTGGACAGCTCTTTGTATGACAAATAGCCTATTAAGACCCTTCATTTTTATTTTATTTTATTTTATTTTATTGCAGTAGCCTATTCAGTAGGAACTCGAACGAGAAAAATGTGGTGCGTCTTTAGTTTAAGCCTAAAATATTATTTCACGTCATCAGTACATTCGATCATACATAAACTTGAATTAAAACTAAGAAAGAAAAAAGTCTCTCTGGCAGAGCTGCTTTCTCATCGTTTTGCTCTATGGACTCTGATTTTTGAGCCTCTCAGACTGTTTGAGCTATCTAGTGTTTTAAAATGTCCAAAAAACATTTTATGTCACCGATTTAAGTGTTATGTAGCTTACACATTATTTTGATACTGATCAAAAACATCATACATTGGTGTGAAATGATGTTTTTTGGGGGGTAAAATTCAACAGAAATGTAAAGATGCTTTAATTAACTTGGGTGATTTAAAAACCCACACTGGGTCAAAGCAGGCAGAGCTCTTAAACTTGATAGCTGGACACAAATATTGAAAATATAAACTTAGCTCATTAGTGCCCTACTGACCCAGGACTGAGCACCTGATGGACTTCAGTGATTTTTCCCGCTCTACGGCTGTGAAAGTCTCTTCACCTCACATAATCAACATTTCAGCTTTTTTCTTGTCCGCTCAGTTTTTGTTTTTTGACCTCAAACCTCAACAAGGAACCCTTTTCTTTCCTCTGAAGTTTGGATCAGAGCAGTGTCACAGAGGAATGTGCGTGTGGTTTTGGCTGCAGGAGCTTGTTCCTGTTCTGCGGCTACCTGCAGGTTAACTGGTCCATCAGGTGTCTCTCTGCTGTGATGCTCCATTTTAAACCCCGAGAGCATGAATGGAACGTAACTCAGTACATTTACACACCGTGAAGTGTTTGTACCAGAGGGAGTATTTCCATTTTCTGCTACTTTTTACTTCTGCTCCAGATGGAAATATGGACCCTTTTTTAGACACTTTATTTAGAGGTTGTTGTCCTTTTACACGAGGAAACATTTAATTGTCTGATAAAGTATATTACACTCTGAAAGATAAAACCAGAGGTTTGTGACCTCTTGGCTTAAGACATCTTACTGAAACTCAGAATGTAGCTGAGACTCCTTGTTAGGTTTCACATGTATATGAGCTGTTGACTTACACTTTTTAATATTTGATACTTTTTTTTAGTTTTATATTATTGCACTGATGCTTTTGGTATTTAAGGAACTAAATACTTCCTGCATCACCAGTTAAGAGTAAACTCTGTTGACATTATTCTTTCTCCTGTCACAGTTGACCTTGGCTGACCTTTTCCCACAGTCAGATGAAGCGGACCGTTTGTGTTGTTTGACGTCTCGTCTCTCTTCTGTCTCCAGGCTCTCACTGACAAGACGATCAGATGATTCTTCAGAGCGGTTTGCGTTTTGTCAGGCTCAGAAACACTGGACCCTCCATGAGATGTTTCGATTGGTAGCTGACCTCTGACCCTCAAACCATGGACCTCCATCTGCAGGCCGAGCCCCAGCTCCAGTACAGAGTCAATGGGGGCGCTGGACGAAACTCCAGGGGAGATGTAAGTATTTGAAAACAGTTGTACTTGTAATTTTTGATCATTTTGAAGGGTAGAACTTCCTGCATATATATATATATATGTAGATCCTAACAGACATATTCTTTAAACCAGTGAACTCCAAATGAGTTCATCAAAGGAAAAGTTAGACATTTTGGGTAAATATGCTTATTTTCTCTCTTGATTAAACGGAGTGGAACTGCATGGAAGTCTGTTTTCTATCTGTCTGCTAGAAAGATGAGGCTACAGCCTGCAGCAGGTTATCTTAGCTTAGCATAAAGACTGGAAACAAGGTTATTTCTTAGCTGGGAACAGCGGTGTTGTTGTCACTGTGAGTTTGCTGGGCAATTATCAGAGACTTGAGGAAGTTTCTGTTTCCAACTAGGAAACATTCTGGCACGTAACAAACAAGATATGATGTGTTTATCAGTGAACTTTAGAGGAGCTGGTAGGCAGACCTTGATTTCTTTGGATGAACTCAGGCTGTTTCCCTGTTTCCAGTCTTTATGCTAAGCTAAACTAAGCTAAGCCGCTGCTGGCTGTAGATTCATATTCTCATCACATGAGGGGGAAAAAAAATTTAATTGTCAAAATATTGGAGCTAGATAATAGATACAGGTATGTTTGAGTGTAGACTAGTGTTGTTCTATTGTATGCTAGATGTTCAGCTGATTATTCAAACTGTACTTCACCCTGACTGGATCTCTGTGCTGTGTTTACACAATGCACCCAGTCAGAAAAATTACACCTGCTTAACAACTTAATCCCTTCGCATGCCTTGGGGATGACTTTTATCATCAACACACAAACTCAACCGAACCGGTTAAGCTGCAGTTTTCTGAGTCCTCGGCTTCCTCACGACAACAGACATAATTCACTCCAGCTGAAACCAGCAGATCAGTGTTTGTCTCATGCTGGTTTCAATTAGGTGTTGCTAACAGGTGTCTTTGTGTGTTTGCATTTGGAGAGCAGTTACCTTGTTGTGACACCTTTTATAACACTGGTGTCAGCAACAAACCTTGTTTGCCATGTCAACCATGAGCTGAAGGTCATCACCTTGAAATAGCTCAAATAAGCAGCTTCCTTCAGTCGGATGGCTGTGTAATTGTAGTAAAACAGCATGCAGTCAAAATACTTCTCTGAAAACTGTACTTATACAAAATAATTATTTTACAATCTATAATTTTAAATTCACTTAATTAGTCCTAAACAGTTTTTTTTTTTATTTCAATCTATTTATTAGTCATCTGGTGACTTTTAAGCAATAGCCCGATATTCTGAAAAGTAGCCGACTATTAATGCCTTTTCTATTTAATTTGATGATTTCCGCACATTAGATTAGAAGATGATACCACTTTTATTTCCGTATATCGAATATGAAGCTAGTGCCAGCAGCTGGCTTAATTAGCGTAACATAAAGACTTGAAACAGCTAGCCTGCTATTGAAAAGTCTTGTTTGTTCAATCTGTACAGGAAACTTAATTGCTAAAACAACAACTCCAAATTAGCCTACTAGAAATACCTCCCCATGAAACCGTAACTTGTTATTTTTTCACTTAGGAATCAAACAATCATGCTGTAACATGTTAGGGTTACTATGGACATGTAATTTTGGACTTGTAATTTTACACATTGTTACCGGGCAATGTCTACTCCCTGCTGACGTGTGGTTTGTCTTAAATAGGTGGACTTGATCTTTATCAGCACTAAAAAAGACCTCAAAGTGGAGCAGCCAAATCAAGTCACAGAGTGCTGATATTGGATAGCCCATTGTGTCATTTTTCAGTGGCAGCACTGTTTGCAGCAGGACAGGTAGCCGTGGAGGTGAAGCATGGATGGGAGGGGCAGTCGACCAAAAGAAGAGAGGGGCATTTGAGCTAAATATAGGGTGGGAAAGAACTTTGGAAGGTTGGGAAGCAGGAAAGAAACAGGCCTGTGTTCTCTCTGTACACATGAATACTGAATGAGAAAGTCAAAAGGGACATGCAACATGCTTGAGTGACTAGTGGTTTGATATAGTGGTTATTACCACTATATCAAAGAGTATATCAGAGTTGATATCATAAAATCTTTTTTCTCTTTTGCTTGTCCAAGTCTGTAAGCCAAGCATTTGTCCTCATCCTGCTGATAAAACGAGGATGCACTGACTCTACACTCAAACCCAAGAGTCATGCTGTGTCTTTATGTCCGTGTTTATTTTACATTTCCAACCCAAAATGTCTCCCTCTTCACTAGCAACTTCTTCCCTACCTCTGTACATATTAAGAGTGAATACATTATTATGTATTATACTCTTCTGAAAAGATGTTACTTGTATACGTGATCAACAGAGGGCAATGTGCATTACACAAGGACCTGTAGAACTCGACACGCCCAAAACCTGCTATTTTTAGCTTTCAGCCGGGAACTGACTTTCTGGGATCTGAAACAATTTAATTTTGGTTGAAATAGTCAGAACAGTCCAAATTAAGTGTGCAAACTGAAAACCAAACCGGGTCCATCAGTGAAGAACAATTAGTGGTGTGCTCGGGTACTGAAGACAAGATGAACGCAGGTGCTCTTATAGAAAAGGGTCAATGCAGAGAAGAAAAAGGAGGACTTCAGGCACTTTTGTGTGGAGCAGGAAAAATACTTAGGTGTTGGTCAAACAGCCAGTCATTGACTGGTTTTGACCTAGAAGGTCTTCGTTGGGGTGCAAAAGAGGAACCAGTTCCATGTTGGCGAAAACTGGCTCATTGACTGGTTGGGAAACTCAAACAATCCCATGACAAAAGCAAGATAGCTGTGTGTACACTGTCAAAATTAGAAAAAATAATGAAATAAAATCATGTCAGCTAAGTAATTTCCCACTATCTCTTGGCTTTGACAGGATGATGCGCTGCAGTTTCTGAGCCGGGAGGAGCAGGAGTGTATCCAGTTTTTTGAGGAAACTATTGACTCGTTGGAGGAGAGTCTGGAGGAGAATGACTTGAGGCCCTTGCAGGTGAGACCAATGGAAAGTGGCAGCGGCGCTAGCGAAGAGGTTGATGGGCCCCTAACCTCCAGTCCAGGCCCGGTTGTCATTGTGCCTTCCCTCCCAGCCAGATCTCCCAGTCCCAAAGACCAGGATATCATAGACCTGGTCCGCCCAGGACCGGACCTGGTACAGACTAGAGAGCCGACCTTCAATCCCACCAATCCAGGTACCATACAACAACAGCTGGTTCTTGTAAGCAAGTTGTAGCCAGGATTCTGTAAACACTTAGATTTATCCATTTAAAGTGGATGTTTCAAGAAAATGCCTGCGGAAAAATGCCGAACTCAATAACCAAACTCTGATTAAAAAGCCTGTGACAGAACTTCAACTCCCTTTCCAGGAAAGTTCTTAGAAAAAGTATTAGGAAAGTACAGACACAGAAAATGAAGAATTTCTAACATAAAGGTCTGAATGCTGTTTCAAAGTAGTAGTGTTTTCCTAGATTTTCATTTTGCAATTCGTTCTTTCCAGATTTTCAGAGTATGGTACCAATCCCTGACACTCACTTCGAGGTAAAGCCACTGCGTGATGAGATGGACAGCTTACCTTCTGAGTACAACCCTCCCCTCCCAGGCTATGGGTCGACAGACAGCCAGTCCTCTTACCATCCTCCAGGCTGTATTCCCACCCCAGTTCTGATTGCCCAGAAGATAGCCGAGAACCAGGCAGGTGGAACCTCTCACTTGCAACCCTCCTCACTCCTCCGCCGTTTGAGCCTAGAGTCTGAAAAGCCAGCGAGCTACAGCACCGATCTTCCTGCTAAACATGGTCCTCCTACCTCTGCTAAGCCTGCCCGCTTTCCTGCCAACATCAATGTGATTCTCGGCAGCAAAGAGCCCCAGAACGAGTCACTGGCTAATGTGAAAATCCAGGAGAGACGGGCACAGATGCTGGCAAATCTTACAGGGTCACACCCTCTGCTGCATGAAGGTCCTCAGCAGGCAATGGACCAGACAGCTCGAAATATTCCCAAACGCAGCATTTCCTTCAAGGACCCCACACCAGACAAATCCAGGATGGAGGCCCTGTCTAAGCTGGGCCTGACCAGGAATCGAGCCATGTCCTCAGGGGTTATGTCACTCCCCAACAGCACCTCTGCGGATACTCATACAGGTGCAGAAACAAGTGCCAAACCTCTGGAAGTCACTGTTCCCCCAGCAACAGAAACCAGCACCAAAGTACCAGAGGCCAATGTTAAAACACCACATCCGAGCCAGATCAGTGACAACAGGAAGTCCGAGGTTGTGCGGTCATATTCCTTCAAGAGCCTTGAAGATAAAAAGCCCAGACCAAGCCCCTCACCTCCAGCAGTCACACAGAACAGTTACTGTCCACCTCCTGTGATAAACAAAGCATCCATCTCGCCTCCACCTGAGGTCACCTCACTGGAATTTAACAGCTACGGAGGGAAATCTATTCTGGTCAACCCATCTGCTTCTTCTTCCAGGAGGGAACCTGCAACCTCTCTGACAACCCATGAACCCAAAACCCTCCCACCTGCACTGGCTAACCCCTCTGAGTTCAACAGCTACGGAGGAAAGTCCAAAGTCATGACCCCTGCTCCTGTAGCCATGACCAAGAGTGACCTTCCTGACATCCTCAGCTCCCACATTGACAAGACTCAAACCTTGCCAGCCAAATCTGAGCCGCTGACCGCCGAACTTAACAGTTATGGAGGAAAGAGCCGAACCATCAACCCCTCAGCCAGATTAAATCACCCAAACAGCCAGACACGTAGTTTCAAAGCTCCGGCTCCAACACTAGCCCCAAGACCTCCACGGCACTCATACCATGGTGGTACTTCCTCTCAGAAAGCGCAGCAGCGTGCCTTGTCTCCGGAACACAAGCGGAAACCGGCCTCCATGTTTCGTCCTCAAGGTATCACTGTGCAGTTTTCCGGACGGGGGGCAACAGACGAATCCCGCAGGGAGGCATTGAGGAAGCTGGGGCTGCTGAAGGACTCTTGATAAACTCTGAAAGTTTATTCTTCAGTCTCGCTTGTCGAGCCTGAATCACTGGTGTGTCCCAGTATGCTAGAAGTTTACCCATTTGTGTCAGAGTTTGAGGCGTGGCTGGAGACATACTTTTACAGAGGAATGGAGCCAGATCAGACAATGGACCTGCACAGCCAGTTCCCACTTCCTGGTTATAAAAAACTGACAAGTATGACACAGTGCAGCTCGACTGCACACGAGACACTGTTTCAACGATTAAAGTCCAGACAGATAAACTGCAAACTGCTTTATGTTGCCTCTGATCCATAAAATTGTACATTTACCTCTACACAAGATGTTTTGGAAAAAATGGATACTGTAATAAGGAGCATCCTCTTCCTGTGGGAATCAAATAATATTACAATTTAATTTAAACTGCTCCACTTTCTAAAAAACGTCTTAAATATAAGGGCTTTTTTAGTTAACAGTTCTAAAAAGAAAGTCTCTCAGTACCTTCTAACTTCCCTGTCTAGTCTGTGAAATAGCACAGCACTGTAGTCTTTATCAGAAAATCCCTGCGACATAATTATTAAAGAAGAAATGTAAAATTATATAATAATTTGATCCAAATGGTTGAAAAAATAAGCCCTCACAGAATACTCAAAAAAAGCCTCCAACATTTATTTCTGTATCTAGTTTAAGTTATTATTTATTTTATGGTGTAGCTTTACTTCCTGCAGTGAATTAATGTTTGTACACGCTGTGAAGACTTTTTCACCCCTTTTACATTAACCTTTTTTGTTTGTTTGTTTCATTTTCACTGGTTTGTTTACCGACTTTGGGCATTTTAGTCAGCGGTGAGTGTGTGTGTGTGTGTTTTTTTTCCGTCAGCACTTTAAGGCAAGAACAAAGTGGAAAGTACTTTATCTCTAAAGCAAGTTTATTACTTTTGAAATGATTCAAACTACGCAGTAAAGAGCAAACAGTTTATGAGGTGTTCTTGTGGATATAAAGTGAGCAACAGAGGATCAAAGTCACACTCGTAGCCTGTTTTAAACTTGTTTCCAGTGAATCTAATGTCTTGGAGTGACAATACTGCTTGAACTGAAATGAGAAGAGAATGAGTTTCTTGAGCAGATGCAAATCTGAGCAGAGCTGCAGGATATTTTTACTCCACGGACAAACCTCCCACACCAAACCACAGACTGTGGAATGGCTTTGTGGGCAGGACTTTTACTTTTTTACTACGTAGAGGGAACACTTTCAAACTGCTCTTTAGGGATGGGCGAGCTCATGACATTGTAGAAAACACAAGCACTAAAACCACAGAGGCTAGAAATACATCCTGGGTCACTTACGTGGTTTCATTCCTTTCAATCTGCTGTCGATAACTTTGCAAGTGTGTTATTTAACTGTTGTAGCAGCATGAGTATGTATGCATGTATATGTATGTATGTGTGTCTGTGTATGTGAATTTACTGTTTTATTCAGACTCCGGCCCCTGTAGTTCTCCTACAGTAACCTTTGAAGTATATTTTGTTTCGCACAGAAGTACCACAGTACTCATCTTGTGTGAATATTTTTGTGAATTTTGTTTACAGACTCCGGTTCTCTGTAGTTTAGCTACAGTCATTTTGAAGTATCTAATGGTGCATACACACAGTTCATAACTACATTCTGTATAACGCAGCCTACTTTATAAGGAAATGTTTGTGCAGCTTTGCACAGAACAGGGATAAAAAAGTGCATCCATGTGTGGTTAATGGGAATATGAGTGGCCATGTGAAGGTTGCTGCTACGGTACAACAGCCTGGCTTTCTAAATGTCCACATAGTAAACTGTAAATACTCTGCTTAATATGTCTAACATGTTGGAGTTTTGTTGATCATTAAACAGAATAATGTAACTTCTGTCCAGTTGTTTTTCTTTGATTACCTCAGGAATGTAAAGAATGAGCAGGTGCCGTTCAATGATTGGCCAGAGCGGTGCAATATTTCACCTGAGTGGAAACTTAGAGGACGTTTCAAGGTGATGAGGGGCTTAAAGGGGAACTCCATCGAATTTACACATGAGGAAGAGTTGACTTGTTGCGAGGAAGCAGCAAACTTTGTGGTTGAAAACTGAAGGCAACACAGGAAGTGGCAAAAAAACTGCAGTTTCTTAAATGACCACTTGAGTCTCAACTTCAGTAACTACAACAAAATAGATATATTTACAGCCTGACACAAAACAGTTTCGGTTTATATAACCAATGTTCCCATAAATGGCAACTGTACAGAGGTTAGTTATTATGTAACACGCTCATTTAGAATGCACTATGCCTGAAATTAATGTATAAATGGAGGGTGTGGCCGCTTTAAGTGACAAGTGACCGCTAGCTGTGTGCTAGCTGTCACACAGTCTTACCATGTGAATAGGAGGGTAGGGATGGGACAATTACTGTTTATAGTGTTAATCACAATAAACACAATAATTTAATCATGGTGAATTTCAGTTAGTCGCATAATCGTCAAGTGTCTGCTATGAATGACCTGATGTAATCCTCACTATTCATGCTAGTAAATAGTGAATAGTCCACTCTACAATGCAAGTTGGACTTTAAAGAACAGAGTAGACTTACATACAGTATTTTTTTATTTCTACTTTATTAATGCAGGGATACCTTATAACTCATCATTACTTTATTTTTATTCTTTTTAAATCAAAATGTGTCCCCATTAAACATGATTCAAAAAAAGGTTGTAAGGTAAAGTGATCACAGTATGTTTTATTGCCATTCTCTTTTTTTAAATTTCTTAATGTTTTTTAAATATCTATATATATTTAGATTTTTTCCAATTTTTTAAATATTTTTTTAAAATTATCGCGATAACATCATATATCGCAATTATTTTGGCCACAATAATCATGACATGAAATTTTGTAATCAGCCCATCCCTACAGGAGGTATGATTACAGCATGAAGGAAAAGTTTCTCTCAGTGAAAAGGACGCTGTGATTTAGTTACTGAATCGTCATTTCTTATATATTTGCAGTTTATACGGATTAAACAAATATAATCATTAAGTTCCCAGTTTGCCTGGGGAAACCCCAATAGAATCTCTGTTTTCTACTGACCCCCTCAAAAGAGGTGCAGTATCTTTTATTTATAAGTTTTTTTCAAATGTACAATGCCCATCTCTGGAAACTCTAAGGTCTTTTCGGGAGAGGGACTTCAGGGTGGCTGTGTCTGCAGAGCGGTGGAAAAGAGTCCACACGGCTTCAGTTTGTGCCCGACATGGCCTCGTTCAGTTTAGGGCACTGCATCGCCTTCATTACTCCAAAGTCAAACTCTCTAAAATGTTCCCAGATATCGATTCCACTTGTGATAGATGCAAACTCTCTCCCGCCTCCCTAACACGCTCATTTTGGCTATGTCCAATTATTGGACCCCAATTTTTCAAACACTGTCAGATATTTTCTAAAATGACAATTCACCCGGATCTGTTGATAGCTATCTTTGGCGTAGCAGGGGAGGAAAACAAGAATCTGTCAGGACTCAAACTCAGAATAATAAAATTTGTTACTTTACTAGCACGGACGCTGATCCTTCTCCACTGGAAGAACGCTCACACGCTGAGCTGGACTCGATGGCTGCGGGAGGTGATGCAGCATCTCAGACTTGAGAAACTGAGATTTACATTAAGTGGCTCTTCAAAAAAATTTGTGAGAATCTGGAATCCTTTCACGGCATTTATCCTGGCTAAACTCTAATCCCCCACCCTATTAAATATAACTGCAAATTTACTAAGTCACATTCTTTTATTTTCTTAAATCTTTTCGCAGCCAGTCACAATGGGATAAGCCCTTGATGGGCCCTTGTTTTATTTTATGCAACTGCATGTTCCTTTAAAGGTTCTCTGTGTGTGTGTGTGTGTGTGTGAGGTATTTATTTACTGTTTGAGTTCATGGACACAATATGTGGAGTTTTGTTTTGACTGTATTGTTTAAAATTTGCCATATTGTGTGGCAATTTGTATGCTTTTCAGAAAACTAATAAAAATATTGTATTTTAAACAAAAAACATTTGAGTGAGATTCAGCTGTGGCATATTTTATCATCTTTGGCAGAGCAAAGCCGAATGTTTCCCCGTTTCTAGTCCTAATGCTAAACTACGCAAAGACACATCAGCATCTAGTCAAGTCTCTCATCGAACTCTCTGCCAGAAAGAGTATAAACATTTTTCCCAAAATGTAGAGCTGCTGTTTTAGCAGAAAACCTGTGTTACAAACCGAGGTGTGGAGGTTTAAACAAGCATTCATGCCGTGTTGGCAGATTGGAAAAGCTGGAAAACTTCCCCATTATTTGGCTTGTAGTGTAACAAGGTTTCAGAAAATTTTGTTTTTCTGACCTTTAACATATTTCACATTGGACTGCTTGTGAGTCGAACAGCAGCAACACAGAAGCAACCTGTCTGGACTGCAGACGGTTACATAAGACTCAACACAGAGGCTTTCTCTTCCTGAAGAGAGCTGCTCCACGAATGCTGATGTGAAAGAGTGTGTGAGTGTGTTTGAGTGTGTGAGAGCATCTGTGAGGTGTCAAGAGGATGTCTGACATTTTGCTTTACCATTGTTTCTCTTATTAGGCGTACATCTGTCCTGTTTTTGGCTCATATTGTGAGCATCTGATCCAGGGGTTTCTGTATTTACAGCTGGTATTTCAATAAATTCTCATGATCTAAACAGCGTGTGCATTTTAATGGGATCTCGTTACACATATAGAGTGTTTAGAGGAGTAACTGGGCAGGAAATGAGGAATTTTTTTTACCTTGTATTTAGACCTTAAACAGGCACAGCCTCACAAAACAGGCAAATGCCACAAAGTGACAAGTCACGACTTCGTTTAAACAGCAAAAACCTTCATACATTTATTGTGATCATTTTTTTTGTCACAAGCCAAAACACAAAGTCACATAAGCTGCTGTTTTTTTTTTTCATTTGCCTGCAGAAAAGGAACAATAGTTTTGAATCTAGACAGAGACAAACTAACTGAAACCACCGCTGGACACTTTACCACAACAGAGAATGACAAAGAGCTGGTGCAGAAAAGGCCCATGCAGCAGAACACTGAGTATATTTATCCATCTACAGACTCAACAGATAAAATTAATCTAAAATAATATCGTCACTGCCATCACTAAGAGAGACTCTCAGGCACACGGTTATCCATTTCAATTATCCCAACACTTCACAAATCCAAATCAAAGCAAGCTGAATATTGTCAAAACTAACTTTTAGATGCTCCTGATTCTGAAAAAACAACAACAAAAAAAACATCTAGCAGGACAGAAGTTGGAGAAAAGGAAGAATATGTACACTCATGTGTTCATCAATGATTAGATCAACAGATGCTGTCACGTCTCCAGATCTTCCAGGAGTCTGAATGATGTCCACCGAAAACGTGTCTGATGGCGAAACTCTCGCTCTGGTGGCACGTGTTGAGACAGAGTGGCTTGTCACTGCTGTTCTACTGTCTTATATGATTTATAAATGGTATATCACTTATTAAAATACATAAAGGAACAGGCAGCAGCTCAGCTTAGCTTAGTTTAGCTTAGCATAAACACTGGAAACAGAGGGAAACAGCTAGCCTGGCTGTGTCTAAAACTAAACTAAGAGCACATGTAAGGCTCACAAACCAACACGTCATACTTGTCGGTGAGGTAAGCAGACATTTTGTTATCTATGAACAGACAGATTTAGTGCTAAGCTAAGCCAGCCGACTGAAAAGCAGCAAAAAATCAACTAGAGAAGCTACAAGTATCCAATGTTGAGCTTGTTTTCTTAACCATCTCAGAATCATTGATTTTATTTTCAAGTTTAGGCCCTGTTATACATTTCTTTCTGACAGACGTGCGAAATTATTGTCCTTAAGTATAATTGTGCAAAAAATTCAAATAACGTTCATCACAGTTTTTGCTCCTCACAGTTGACCAAACATAACTAACAGCGATAGTGAGGTTTAAAATGTGT
Organism: Naso thynnoides; assembly: GCA_029783665.1. NCBI lineage: Eukaryota > Metazoa > Chordata > Actinopteri > Acanthuriformes > Acanthuridae > Naso > Naso thynnoides. The sequence continues at coordinate 20,494,947 of JAQLOL010000015.1, read as the reverse complement.
GCTCTGCTCATAGAAAATTTCGGTGTGTATTAAATCAGGCACTTCCTGAATCGACAGACAGCCACAAGGGGGCGATCAAAATGTTTTGGCTTTACTTTAGGAGTCCAACTCGGCAAAATGAAATGTCTAGAATAGAAGGTGGAGAGCTAGTCATTAAAAACAGGTTATGTTAAGCAGAAACGAATCGGATGGAAAGAAAGCACAAGATTCGTGTTTATGCTAAAAAAAAAATAGCTAACTTGCTCAACCACCTAAAAAAAAACACCACAAACTACAGAACGATGACGAATAATGCCTTCTTGGCCTAATATGATGTCGCCAAACCCCCCCTCTCAGCATGTTGCTGTTAACAGAAGCAATTTTGCAGCTTTTTTATAAGTGCCATAAACAGGTAGACCAACAGTGACCGACCACTCTGAATCCACACGTGCCACTGGAACAACAGCCACTTTCAAACTCGTCATTCGTCCGTGTAAAAAGCATCATGTCTTCCTCTGCCTCACAGGGCGAACAGATAACGAACAAGTGTTTAAACCTCCCGCCATCTTGCCCCTCGACTCCATCTCAGAGCTGCTGTGACCACAGTGTGCAGTTTCAGAGGAAGTTTGCCCAACCGTTGTGTTCCCTGGTGAATTATAAGAGTCCAAAAACAAAAACATCCATATTCTTTGCTAGTCTCATGTAAATGTTGTCCACTCTCCTAAATGTGAGTCACTTTTTTCCTCAGTGGGAGGTGACGCGTTCATCCCGCCTTCCCATCTGTCTCGCCATCAGTCGGCCGGTCAGGTGTTCAGTCGTCTCTGTAGTTCGTTCTCTGGTCCAGACAGTTGTGTTTTTTGTCATCGCAGGAAACAGACAAAAAAAGAAAGAGAGCTGTCTCTCTGCCCCCTGACCTCTGACCCCAGCTCCTGGTTTTGCCTCTCTTCCTCAGGCTGCGGACCCCTCAGCAGGGTAAGAGTGTGTGTTCAGGTCAGGGGTTTGGTCTGTCCCGGCATCAGTGGGCGTCTGGAAGACTCGTTCCCTGTTTTCGACCGGTGTCCGATCTTCTCTTTCTCGCTCTCTCACTCTCTTGCTTGATCATTCGCTCTCCTGCTTGCTCGCTCGTTCAGCCTGGGCCCAGACTCCAATCAGCGTCTCCTGGAGGACAGAGCAGACATTTACTGTAGACGTGCTGAGCAACAGCAACACTTTGCAGACTAAATCCACAGATGTGACGATGCTGTGCAACAGTACACGAATATTTTACCATAAAATAACTCAAAAATAATTTTGACGGTCCACTGACTTGCAGTGGGAAGGAAGATGCTTGTTCTTGCACTGTGTAACACAGATTGAGCAGGTTGGATCTCTCTCGAGAAGTGTGTAATTCTGTACAACACTGTGTCATTCGCACCCTGTCATGGTTTTTGGGCAAAACTGGATCAAATTTTACGGAGAAAATGTTTCCTGGTTTTCCATCCGATATCCTCTGGCTGCTTTGCCTCAACTCTCAGGGAAATCTGGATGGACTGACAGCTTCACTTGTTGCTAAAGTAACTGCTAACTGTAGCTGCTGTTAGCTTGTTAGCTGTGCAGCTAGCTGACTCCGCCAACTATGGACTGGGATTTTGGAGCACAAAGGGGGTGTTTGTGTTAGCACCAAGCAGCAAAGGAGTTTAAGACCGCTACGAAAAGGAGATTTTTTACAGAGTTCGGGTCAGTTCTTCAGTTGAGGACTACTTTCAGCGGCAGATTAATCCACATTTGGTGCCCTTGGGAGTCTTTGGGGCAGCTGTGTGTGTGTGTGTGGGATTAAGTCAAAAATAAACAACAGTTACTACATTTACATGATGTCAGGAAAGCTAGTTTATTGTGTTAGTCTGACTGAAACCGGACTTTTAAAATACACATAGACATGTTAGCGGGACTGAAGTCGTGCCAAGTCAAATCTCTTGAAGTCGAAGTGGCCGAAGTCTTCTGCGCATGTTCGATAGTCATTGTGACGTCTTTGACCTGGAACTCAAACAACATAAACCTGTAGAAGAAAGCCAGTGGCTTGTTTGACTAACAATAGCCACCAGCTGAACGGGACGTAGCGCCTCCTACTGTAGCGAGGCGCATTCTTTCTATTAATGAATTGATTCTCCCTTGGCGCTTGTACCCTGAGACAAGAACGTTAGTCCGATTAAATGTCCTAATCGAACTCAAACTGCAGCTCAACTTGACTGTGCGTGTAAACAAACTGATAATGGCTTACTGATGTGTTTCAATCATTATTGAAAAACAGTAGATCTCAGTGGCACAAAGAATGAAGATACTTCAGATTGTGATACATATAATACTTATTAGTTGATAGACTCACTGTAGGTTTAGACTCTTTTTATGGAATTGGTTTACAATAAGAAAATGCAACACCATGACACTTTGTATCCTCTGGAAATATCACCTTCCTCCATCCAGCTACCAAATGAATCTAAGTGATTTATGGTTGCGTTCTGTCAGTGAATGCACCTATACTGAACCAATGCCAGCAGACACTGAGGCTACGTCTATAGGTACACAGATATTTTTAAAAAGTGATTTTTTTTTCTGTCTGTTTTCAAAACAAAACAAAACAAAAAACAACAACAAAAAAAATCCCATCCACACCAGAGGCGTTCATGAATATTTCTCAGTACCCGTGACAAGGCAGAAATGGTTGAAAAAAGCAACATAAGCATGCCAGGCGGGTAGATGGCGATAATGTGTAATCAGTCTGTCACGTCAAACACCATAGAGGAGCGCTGCATGAGCATTCTCATGAGCAAGTGGCAACTGTAAACAGGACGAGAATGGCAAAATCAGACAAGGAAGGAGAGTAATATGTTTAAATGGATGATGAGGCAGAGTTACTGCTTCCTGTTACACGGGAATATAAAGTCAACAAGTGCCAGGAGAATATTCTCTCGGAGTCATGCCAAAGCAAGTATGATGACATTTCGGAGACATTTTATGAGCAGCGCTCAGACGTGACAATACATGTAAACAATAACTGCCATGTGCGAGTTGAGGTAATGATGTCAGTGTTCCCCAAATCTCCGTTTCAGCTCAGCTGTCCCCACGAATGCAGACGAAACCGAGTTTTTAAAAATTTCCACCTCGTAAGGTGTTTTCCAAAACCTCAGTTTTAAGTGACCTAAAACTCAATTTGCATGAGGACGGGAGACCGAAACACAGAGAAAAAACTGTTTTCAAAAATATCCACATCCATGTGGACGGGGCCTGATACAAGACAAGTTTAACTGCTACATATGCATAAATCATCCTATCCTTTAAAATGTTTGTGCTGTTCTGTTGTCCCACCTTCCAGAACAAGAAAGACACAAAGTGCTACTGATGTTTAAGTATAAACTTAGTTAATAATCTTTATTTTGAATCATCCTCACAGCTTTTACAGAAAATTAAATTATCTGACTTCAACTCTTAGCAGCTAAAAATCATTATGAACAGAAACTCCTCAAAAAAAAAAAGCTTTTCTCTGCTCTCTGAAATAATTTGCTGAAGCTTCTCTGTGACGTTTGAATGAAGTCCTTCATGGGTCTTGGATTCACTCAGCAGTTCTTGGCTACTCCACGAAATGTCTTTGGCTTCTCTCCATCTTGTCGTTCCTGTCTTTCCTCTCTTGTCTGTCTCGCATCTCCTGCCTTTCATATCTTGCCCTTTTCTCACAGTTTAAAGACATACCAATGAGAGGAGTCAGCACATGATAACACGATGGGCCGTATTCCAACACATGCTGCGGTTTGTCTCAGTTTAAGCGCTTCAGCAATCGCAGGTCATGTCTCACCTTCCTCCGGTCTTGAAGATGAGGTCGGCGTTGGGTGCGCCTTTCGGGTGCTGGTAGCGAGGCCGACGCTCCCGGTTGGTGTTGGCAGGAGCTGGACGCTGAGCGAGTGACTGCATCATCTCTGTAACACACACACGCACAGAAGAAATCATGCTTTAACCATAATTGTGTTTATCTACTTAAAAACTTTGGTGATAAAAGCCTTTGACAACCTGCTGTTTTGTTTTTTGGACTATAAAAGCAAAACTTGGGCAAAAGAAAACACACTTAAAACAAGACCTGTTATAAATTTATTATATCTCTATTTAAAAATGAAAGAATAATACAAGAAAGTTTTAATGTAAATTCTTCACTTCGCCTTTTTAAGTCACACTGACTTTGCTGCTTGACTTGTTACACAACTCTTAATAAAAAGAAACTGGCATTTGTTCCAGTTATCTGTCGGTAATGTTAGCTCATAAAAACTGATGTTGGAAGAGACAGATTTATGGTTTAAATTCACACACAAAAAAAAAAAAATCAAGAAAAAGCTAAAAATAGAACAGTTAGATCAAACTACAAAAACAAGCAGATGTCACCACTGGTAGAAAGGAAAGCTGAGGTAAAATTATTGACTGTGTCCAGCAATTTTACTTTAAGTCGGCCATCTTTTATTTTGGTATTAGAAGGATTGAATTTTTGCTGTCAACTTTCCAAATCTTCCTTTAGATGTTGGCTGAAGTAACATTACTTCATTATTTAAAGTTTTTGATAAAGTGCAGATAATCTGTTGAGAAAATGTTGATGTTAAAGCCGGGGTAGAAAATGTCTGGAAATCAAGATAGCTGTAGCATGAGACTCCTAAGGAAGCAGCTTTGCTGCGCCCTCCCTCCCCGTTTTTGCTCTGATTTAAGTTTTTATTTGCGTGCCTGATGCACAAAGCACATATAGGGACACATATTAATCATACTTATCTTTATTATTATTTTTCTTCCACCAAATTTCAGTGCCTAACTTGTTCCGCAGCTTTGAGCACACATTAAAAAAACGTGTATCAAAACGTTAAGAATTATCAGGAATGGTGTGCTATGACGTGTGCTATGAAGGATTCCTAAAATGATGTCACAATCACAATAAACAAAAACAACTTCCCATAGAAATGAATGGAAAATCGTGGAAAAACTTCACAAAAACTGATCAAACCCACCCCTCTCTGAACTGGTACTGATTCCACATAGTTGATACATGTGACATGAAGTATTGAAGACTTTGAACTATTCATCTTGTATTAGCATGTTTTTGCTATCTCTTACTGTTTTTGAGATATTACAGCTTTAGTTTTATGCCATTTTTGTTCCTCCTCAGATTTTATAATGGGTGTGTAATGTGGAATCTTTAGCAGGCTCGAGTGGGTGATGTCATCGCTAGAGTGGAGAAGCAGTGGAACGTAATTTAAAAATCTCAGAAACAACTCTCAATAAATCCCACAACTTTGGCCAAACCGCGCATAAAAACATCAGAAGACAGTCGGACATTTTGTGAGGGTTCCTGTGATACAGGTTTGGAAGCAGTCAGACTTAAACTTTAGGCTCAGCGAGGCTTTGTGTCACAAGAGTTTACCAATTTCTCCCATAGGCAGCCATTAGAATTGATGCTGAAATTTCTGGAAAAGACGAAAGGTGGGACCACTTTGTCTCTCTTGCTCAGGCTGCCAGATTTGTCAAGTTATCCACACGAGTTGACATGACTCACGGTTTTGCCGAAATACCCACTTGTTGGATGTGTACGATCAGGGTGATTTCTCTCTCTGTGAGTCAGATCCAATATTAAGGTGTCAAGTTACTGTTAAACACAGCTGATGTTAATTAGCTAATTAAACACACACACGTTTAAATATCACAGGACATTTCGAACTAATGTAAACACAAGCACACACACTCTGGCTCTGATATCTTTATGGGGACACTGATTAAAAACTGATGGTCTCTGTGGAGACTGGGAGATAATATTTACTAAGCAAGGGCAACACTGGGTTGGCGATCCAGCACAAAGCATCACGCACACACAATATTTCAAATGGAAATTCTCTAGTTTTGGTTGTTGTCGCTCTCTCTCTTAAGTCCAGTTTGCACCAAAGACTCACGACGAGCTGCAGCGGTGTAAACTGGTCCGTCTCAGCTCGACTCAAGCCGGCTGACGGCGTCGCCTGCAACTCAGCTTGTCAAGTCACCAGAGGCCAGTTTTAGAACGTAAGGCACGTCACTTGTTTCAACAGCCAATCGGCTCGTAGCAACGGCACCTGTTTGAGGAACACAGTGTAGAGCAGCCAATAGGAACACTCACTCTCTGAAATGACCAGTGACTGGCCAAAAAAGTCCTGTCACAGTCTGAATACAGAGCAGAGGAGAGGAGCAGAAGAGTTCTTTCAGACAAGCTGAATTTCAAAATGCTGAAAGGTTATTATGGGGTTTTTGCCTGATGACACAAACGAATAAAAAATAAACTGCCCAACCCGACCATAACGCTCCACATTGAGCTTCTTCTGTTAAGTGAGCAGAACCAAAGTTTTACACTCAGAGACGGCAGCATACCCTGGTAATCCTCCTGCTCCTGTCGCTCATTGATGTCCAGCGTCAGTTTCTTCATCCTCATGCGCTCTTCCTGCTCGGCCTGCTGCTGGTTGAAGTGGTTCGCTGCCAGGTGTGATGACAGCGGCACGTTGAGGATCTTATACTGTTGACCAAAAACACAAATTCAATCAATCTTATTTTTGTATAGCCCAAAATCTGAAATTACAATTCGTCTCAGAGGGCTTCACAAACCGCACAGGTGGGACACCCTCTGTCCTTACACCCTCTCAACGGGTGAGGAAAAACCTAAAAACCCTAA
>JAQLOL010000015.1:20465735-20477748 GCA_029783665.1 Naso thynnoides | reverse complement strand
TGTTTCAACATGAATGGCAGTGAATGGGCTTTAAAAATGCAGCCTGACATCTACTGAAGTAACACATGGTCACATTTAACAACAACATTTGGAGACGACAGGAGCAATCTCTGCTAATGGGGAGAAGTCAGAAACAGACTGGTACGGTGCTTTAATCCAGTTGATCTACGGTGATTATGATGCGTACGAACCAGCAAGACGCTGGTACGCAGGTGGGAGTCGGGGGATCTGAAGAGGAAGCGGCCGCAGGTCTCCAGCAGTGTGCAGGCCATCTCTATGTGGTGATGTGTGAAATCAGACAGCAGCATCTGTTGGGATACACACACACACACACACGCACACTCGTATTTATGCTTCAACTTCTTAAAACACTGCACACTTAGCATCCTGGTGTGAAATACTTAGTTCTAGTATTCCATCTGCTCTCTAAGCTTTATGCTTCGGGTGCTTTCTGTTAACATGCAGAATGGAGGACCGGCCTGTGAATTCACGAGGTGCTCTTTGCTGCTACAGATAACATCTCTTAAAAGATCCATATCGATCCTCTTTCTCAAAGCACAAAGACAACGTTTTTGTGCTCTGCTTACGGCAAAATGCACCTTTATGACTTTGTGACTCACCTGAAAGCATCTTTCTGACATAACAATTTGGCTCCCTTTCTTATATAAGAATCTCAAATGGAATGGTTAAAGTTTAATATTAATAATACTGGTTGCTTCCTCTCTCTCACTGGTAAAGGTGTTTCAGGCCACATACAGCCTGAGGAAAAACCTGCAGACACAAGTCAGGATTTAGGATGTTCTTCTCACAGCATTTCAACTTTGTTTTTCCACACTCGGACCTTTACTGTTAAAATGTTCACATTAGGTAAGAGACAACGTAGCCTTTCTCACCCACCTTGAGACAATGAAGCGTGTCTGTTTTGGAGAACATTTTAAACTTGGCCAGTTCCCCGATGAATCTCACGGTTTTATTTTTTGTCTCGATGTTTATCTGGTCCTTCTTCCGGATCTAAGGCACAGACATCAGTACAACAACAAAAATGGTAATTAATTTAATTGCCCTCAGAAAATTTGTTTGTTTGTTGTTTGCTTCTACCATGTTTAAAAAGGCACAGCACATGCATTCGACTGACAAAACAGCATGACCTACATGGAACCTGAAGTCTCCCTTCAGCATGGAGCACAGGTCTTCAGCCACGTCCGACATGCAGGGGTGAAGAGTTGCCACTAGGCGAGAGTAGAAGGGCAGGAGATCCAACCTGCAGGAGGAGAAACAGTCAGTGCTCCGCTGCTCTTCAAAACATAAATTATGGTGATAGCACCCTCTGGTGGTGTGTGATAGTCTGGGATTAGTTTTGAGTTTGTTATTGTTAGCAAAGCAGCAGCAGCGTCAGCTCTTCCTCTGTATCTACACAGGATGCTTTCAGGTCCAGTGAAGGTTACATCAGATCTTTTGTGACATTATAACGAGACATTTTAATCTGCAGAAACATCAACTTTGAAAATTTTGGATTTTTTTCAACTTTGTTGTTTAAAAATTTTTTTTTTTAAATTCTGATTCACATAAAAAAGCATTGATAGAAACAAAGCAAGCTCAGCAGCAAGAATGATTACGTCTGTTTAAATGTAAATGTAAATGTAAAGGCCAAAATTCTCTTCATATCAATGGCCACCAAATCGACATAGTTGCCACAGCGTTACCTCTGCCTGGGGACAGTGAAAAGGGCTCGGACAAGCTTCCTCCTGTTAGATTTGGTGTTCATGCCCATGCAGAAGTCCATGGCTGCCTGCAGGAGTCAACACAGGGCTCATAAATTTAAAGACAAACAGTTCTTTTATCTTTTAGGAACCTGCTGTTGCTCATTTATAACACTGTATTGTATGAGAGAGCGAGTGATCGAGCAGACGTCACATGGACACCTGCCTTAAATACTTCCACAATATCATGTGTATCATATCACATCATCTCAGCACAAAGTAACGCGGAGGTCTGACTACACAATATCAGCCTAATAGCAGCCTGACCAGGAGGACGGGGGGGCTTAGAAACAATCACTCAGCATTAGGGGTGACAACCGACACCGCATCTAGGACGCCTCACAACCTCACGACAGAAAGGCTAGAGTATGTGATTTTTTTGTATACCTCCAACGACGGCTTGTCAGTAGTAGCAGTAGTCAATGGCGAGCGCTTCCTTCCCGGTGATGTCACACACATTGTGAACTGCAAACGATGATTGCTTGGGGAGCAACGTGTAGCCTGTCATGTCTCTCGGCCATGACACAGCAAGAATTTATGACTCTTTAATGGCCTAATCTGACACAGTGAACATTTTAACAGACAAAAATATCTTGTAGTCTGACCCCGGCAGAAGGTTTCTATTCTCACAAACAATGAGAACACATTGATGGCAGTCATTCCTCTTTGTTTCTCATCACCTTGTCTATGAGGTCTCTGTTCACACAGTTGGGGAGCTGCTGGATGAAGGCGTCCACGATGAGCTTCAAGTGGGACCCTGTGTTGGCCTCTTCGTCCTCTTGTTCTACACAAACAGACATAAAGATTTATGAAGATCAACTTCCAACCGCAAAAACTAACCACAACCAAACAATAAAGAGTCACCATAATAAATGTGAGGACTGAATGCCCTGTTTTTCTCTACAGAGGATTTCCATCCATCACTTTGCTCTCATTGTAACAACATACGAGCACCCTGTCCTCTGAGAGGGGATCATGTTTACCTTGCTCATCCAGCAGTTTTTTGGCCAGTTCTTCATTTTCTGCCTCATCTGGTCCCTCCAGTTCAAGAGGTTCATCTGTGATATCCAGAGCCTCCAGCTCCAGCTCCAGCTCCTCTGTGGTGCTGGCCGAGTCTTTTCCCTCTCTGCCATCTAAAACAGACAACAACAGCAACAGCAGCACAGTCAGAATAAAATCTCTTTCTTCTTTGGTCTGCAAATTTATTAAACAAACCTTTAGCATCATCCTTGTCTTTGCCCTGGCCGCTCTTCTCGTTGTCCTTGAAGAGGATGGCGGGGACGAAGGCCTTCAGGTCCACCAAGTTCTCATAGAAGTTACGAGCGTCTTCATCTTCCCAGATTCCTCCCTCCAGGTCGTACTCTCCAGGCTTACCAGGAGTGAAAATGTCAATGCCAGGGCCGTGTTCTGGGAGAGCAGAGTAAAGACAACTTTACATACAACAACACTATGACACACACACACACACACACACACAGGTTCACCTAACAGGAGTCAAGTACTAACATCTTTTAAAATAAAAACAAACATGGAAAATTCAGAAAGACAAAGGTCACACACCCTCCTGCACTGTCTTGTCCTGCGGCAGCTCTGGCATGTTCTCATCAAGAAGATCAGCCAGAGACTGAGTGTTAGCCAGCAGCTTCTGATAGGAAGTGGCAAACTCTTCATACTGCTTGTGCCTGTCCTCACTCAGCTCCCCTTTGGAATGTAGGATACGCCTGAATAGGAGGAATATGTAAGAGGTCTTATCAGAGTAAACTTAAATAAGAGACCAAGAGGCATTTCTAATTGTTAGGGGAAAAAATTAAAATCGTTAACTGTGTTTGGGCGCTGACCTGTTCTGCCTCTCAGTGTTCTGCAGCTCCCGGTGGTCCTTCTTCAGGTGCTTAGTGAGTGTTGTGAAGTATTCTCGCAGCAGGTTCTGGAAAGGCTGCTGTTTCTCTGTGCTAATGATCTCGCTCGGAGGGAAGGCCAAGCCGAATTTTTCAGCAGCCAGTTTCACCTTGCGGGGCACCAGACCTGCGATGTCATCCCCACAGTGCTTACAGAAGCTGATCACCACAGACACATGAGTGTGTGTCTCCCGGTCGGTCCCAATAATGTTCTTCAGCTGCTCATAAATGAGCGACAGGCCCTCTTTGTCTGTAAAGAGGCCAACGATGGTAAGCTCGGCGATAAAGCGCAGGTCTGTGCGCAGCTTGCTCACGTTGGGCGCCTTGTCCTCCTTCCTTGCTTCAAAGTGCTTCTTCCAGGCCTGTAACAGTAATGGAGCAAACTCAGCATACCGTTGGTGGAACAGGGAGCACAGATGGACAGCACAGCCCACATCGGAAATCTTCAACTTGGCTTCCACGACGGAGCTCACGGCCTCGCCTATGTACTTGCTGAGGTTCAGCGAGGCAAAGTCATTGGAGAGGGAGTCTCGCTGCTGTTCAGTAAGTGTGCGCAGCTTCTTCACAAAGGCAGTGTTCTTTTTAAGGCTGGAGTCCAGTCGGCTGAAGAAGGCCTCTTCTGGCCGGCCCTCTTGGGCGTTCTGGTTCTTGCTGCGCAGCTCCTTCCTGCACTGATGGCGCTCCCAGGCCTCTTGGTGTAGCTGATGCCCCTCCTCCTTCTCCCTGAAGAAATTAGATCGAAATGTAGAGACATCCATGATGAAACCAACACATCAGTAAAAGAGAGGGTTCTTGCATTTGTTTTTGCCTCATGGTTATGTAAGTATAAGTGGATGCAGCAAGCATAAAGCTGGTGTTTTTTACGTATTTTAACAGTGAATGCATCGCTTAAAAGAAAAAGTTCACCATCACTTACTTCAAGAGAGCGGCCTCCTCTTCACGTTGCCTTTTAGCCTCCTCCTCTTGCAGCTTCTTCTCCTGCTCTTCCTGCTGTCTCTTCTCCTCCTCCTCCTTCTTCTTCTGTTCCTCCTCTGCTTTCTGCTTTTCCTCCTCTTTCTTTCTTCGCTCCTTCTCCTCTTTCTTCTTCTTTTCCTCCTCTAGGCGCTTTCTCTTCTCCTCCTTGCCACTGTCCTTTTTACCACTCATTTTGGCCTCATCTTTTGCTTTGTCTCGAGCAGATGCTGGTCTTCTCTCACCATCTCTGTCTTTCTCTTTTTCCTTGTTAGTGAAGGTGCAAACGTCTTTGTCATCCATGTTTACTGAGCGCTTGCGTTCAGCAGGCATATTGAGGAAAACCAGCAAGAAAATGTTGTTTCACAACAGATAAAGCATTTCTGAAAGTACATTCAGAATCCTTCAAGACTCTCCATCTGTATGAAATAAAATTGAACATTTTTAACCCTTTATCCAGTTTCCAACTGCTTTACCAAATGAAAACAAAGCTGGTGACCAGAAATGTCTGCCACTCCCCTCGCTGGATATGTAGAATGCAGACAAAAAATAATAATTATCAGTTTACTGGAAATATGGCTATCACTTTACAGTTTTTGTTCGAAATCGCTTATATACATCTCTTCATAATTGCATACATACTAACATGACATTATATTGTTGGAGTTATATGAAAGAAGCACAAGACCATCAATATCAAATACAACTGGATGAAAAAATGCAATAGAAACTCGAGAAATGGGTCAGATCTTTTGTGCAGCAGACTTGATACTTGTTATTGTGTTTTATATATGTAGCACGGACTTTTTTCGATGTATCACCTGCTTTTTTGGTTTAACATGACTATTCTTATTTAAACTTTGCATGCATTTTGTATAAATGGTAACACAGTGTGCTTAGTTTATCCCAAGAAGTTCACAACACAAAGTAGTGACCGTGTGCTTACATAACAGGTGGACAGTGTAGTAATCAGAATGTTCAAAACCTGAAATTCCACCGCTCTCATTAGCCTGACACACACCCACGCTTCGTTGCAGATAACGTTGCTATCCGTTAGCCACCTAGCCTAGCCCAGCTGCATTTCCTTGCTTAGCATTGAAACGTGAGCTCTGTTGTATGATTTTGCTTGATGTTACTTTAAGAAGTCAGTCTGTTTAATGGTATCGTAAAGATGGTCTTGTGCTACTAAATGTGTTTAACGTTGGAAATCCATTACGGAAACACAGTTTGCTAGCGTAGCGAAAGCGTTTAGCAATGCTAATTGACTAAACGGATGTAAACAAATGTTATGATAGCATTTAGCTTGCAGTTGGTGTGTATTAAGTCGTCAAAGCATAAACTTACGATTACAAATTAACTATATGCACCACAAAGCGCCACTTAGCGGTTCTCATTTTCGCGCAAAAGTCGTTGTAAAATGAAAAGCTTTACCTGCTAATTGTAGAAAAACAAACATCGGTCATTAGCATTGGTTTCCGTGTGAACCGCAGAAGGACCCGTGTTGGTCCACCCAAATCATGCCTGACTTAAAACAGTCCTTTTAATTAACATTAAATTGCTTTTGACGTTTATTTGCGAGTATGTGTTACGCAATTGAATGTTCGCGCAAATTAAAATAACTCATACATAACTTTATATTTTGGTACATTAAAATTCTGTCATTTTGACAGGCAAAGTGTACGGCGACTACTCATGTAAGAGTTATCTGCGAGGCCGTCAACGGGCCACAGCGGCGACAGCTCCCAAGGGTGTCCGCCGCAGTACTGTCCGGCCGCGGCCAATGGATGTAGGCTGTTGAATAGTCACATGTGCATCTTCCTGTTAAGTTTATTTTTCTTTCACTCTTGTGGCTTTGACTCAACATGAGGATTTCGTAGGTCACGTAATTCGTGCAAGTCTCTGGAGGGCTAAAACAATTATTTCTTCTGTTAATGAAATTATTATTTAATTTAAAGGTGGTTTTTTTTTAGATACTTTGGTGTGCAGCTCATGTTTCTTCCCGTTTTGACTTATTTTTACTTAGCTGGAGAATAAGACTTTTCACTAACGACTAAGCTGCTACACTGACTGATCTTATTAAAGGGGTGAATCAAACTAAACTTACCTCATGTAATATAACTAAAACAAAGTGCACTTTCAGTGGGAACAGAACTGAGTCTTTATGAGGCTGTTTGAAAGCAGCTCTCAGATTTTCCTCCTCTGGAGACTAAAGGTATTTTTACACACACCCACACCCACACCCACAAACACACTTTCTAACTTATTCATTCATCTGAAATTTCCTGCCAACACAGCAACTCTGTGTGTGTGTGTTTGTGAACAAGGGTTGCTGTTGTAGCTTTATTGACACAGTGCAGATGATACACACACACATATGATGGCACTTAAAGCTCAACTCAGAGCTGCAGGACAGCTACACAGAAGAGCTGTTCACAGGAAAAATACGTTTTAGGTGTAGTTGGAATAAATGGAACTATGTTAGCATTTGTTTACGGCAGGTTTACTGACTTGTTAGGTTCTAGGCTCAAAGAGGCAAGACTCCAACATTTTTAAAAAAAGACAAAGATCAGAGAAACGTACAAAAAACTAAAACAGATTCACTCCTCAGAACTTTGCATCTTTGGTTTCCTCTCCTGTTTATCATCTTAGATCTGGACTTGACAAGCTCACTGTACATAAAGTTGAAACGAGCTCCACCTGCAGCAGCTACAGCAGTGATATGCGTTTGTTTTTTGATATGCAAACCCTTTTAACTATGATTTACTATTTTTACATGAATTTATTGGTTCTTCAGCTGCGTGTCTGTATCCATGAAAACTCTTCAGCTTGACAATCAGTAGAGAAACAATCCAAGCAACAGTCAAGTCACGGAATAATTTTTTATTCAGCAGACTGAATAAATTCAACAAAATAGAGTAAAATTAAAATAACAAAAGCTGCAACCCGCTGAGCACTTTGTTTGGATCTGCTGTGTCGCAGTCACTGTGAGATCGCAGACCTGTTCAGACATCACTGTAGTGTCATAATATTGGAGTTTAATTCAGCAGTAAAGTGACATTTTTTTTAAATATTACATAAACAAAAGGATCACACTCCCTCCTGGAAGTCCGTACCTGAAATGGTTTTTCAAAAGCAAAAGAAAACTGTAGAAATCAGTGAGTCCCAGATTGATGGGCGTCATTAGAACTGTCATTAAACAGTTCAGTCAAAAAGCCAGAAAAAAATAAAATAATTACAGAAAAAACTGAAATAACAGGGTGAGACTAAGAGCAGCACTAAAACTAGAATCTGAAATACTGTTGACCTTTAACACTCAGTGTAAACTCTGTTAAATTAGAGCCTTTAAACTGTTCTGCTTCAGGCTCAGTTACACCGAACTTAAATAATAAAATACAAATGGATTCACTCCAGCCGATTCACTCGCAGAGGAAAAGCAAGTCAAATTTTCACACTTAGTTAAACTCTAGTGATGACAGCTTGTGCAGTGGACCAACAGTAATTTGACTTACACTTGAGACTGTGGAGGAAATGGAGCAGGGGAATCCAAAATTGAAATAATTATAGTTTATCAGCTCCACTGAACCACATTTTTCAACCTCTGTCTGTCTGAGAATGAACTACTTCACAGCAGAGGAATAAGCAGAAGGAAAAGGACCCGACACATTTTTTGAATAAAGCATGTGGACTTTTTGTTCTTTTAGCATCTGAGCTAACAAGCTCATGAGGTTAGGGATCCTTCTTCCGTCTTCAACAGCCCTTTGTTAAATGAACTGATGAGAAGTTCTGAGAGGAAGATGTCAGTGAGAAGTCAGAACAGAGAAAGAGACTAAGAAATAAACAAAGAAGTAAGAAATAAACAAAGAAAATAGACTCTATAACACTGGCATGTTGGCAGCCGGCTTGTGTGTTAGCCTTTAGCTTGCCGTGATTTTTTTGGTGTGATTATACCAGCAATGCTTCACACTGCTGCCAGTTTACTCATCACCTCAACTGTAACTTATTACCTTTTAAATGGCAATGTAATGTGTCATCAGGCTCAAAAATGTGTATTACATTTTACACTTGAGGAAAATACTGTTTGATTGGTTTTCAAGTGTTTGAAAAATGTTCATGGACAGCTCGAATTTTACAAGATAGGCTCAAATTTTTCTGTGCAAATACTTTTTTTTTTTTTTAACTCAGTGAGTACAAACAGAACAAAAGCATGATGGTTTAACGACAGACCCTGATAGTGTGCAACATGAATGGTCCATTATTTTCTGTGTGTGCATGTTATGAAAGTTGCAGATAAGCAGTTATGAAAAAGGTATAAAGCTTTAAAGCAAAAACATTTTTTTTAAAATGATAAATCCCTTACAGGTAGAACGGGTTTACTGGACAGTTCACAGGTTGATTGTGCAAACTGCAGCTGTCAGGTGCACGCAACTTTCTTTAAAAAAAGCCAACAGGCTAAGTTATTACAGGTTGCTAGAATCTCATGTAACAGAGTGTGTATTTGAAAGTTCTCTAAGGGTGTTTTTACACCTGCCCTGTTCAGAACTCTGGATCGTTTTTCTTCTTGCTGTGGTTCACTTGTGTAGGTGTGAACACAGCAACTGAACTCAGGTGTGGACCAAGACAACTGGACTGAGATCTGTTTGAAGAGGTGATCTCGGTCCGGTTACAAAAAACAAATTCTGGTAGAGTTCGTCTGTGGTATGAACGGGATCCGACCTCCATCTGCCCCAAACTACAGAAGAATTCTGCATTTTTGGACTAAACCAGCTCCCATACCTAGCTGTGCTGTGGATTATGGGCCATAGGGGTGTAACAAAATATCAATACATATCGATATCGCAATATTATGTTTCGATGTATCGTTTCTAAAAAAACATTGTATCGATTTTCAATAACACTCGTCATGCAAATATTTGTGACATTGTTTTGTTTCAGTTTTTTCAACCCCCGACAGCTACTGCACAAAAACTGCTGTGATACTGGGGTTGCCCAAAAAACCCTTTTTTGTAGAACTCAGACTTTATGGATATTGTGCTGTTTATACTATGACAGTTTTCCTAACGCAAGATAGAAAAAAAAAAAAGAAGCAATATATCACCTTGATTACAGTATTGAAATATATCGTATCATAACCCCTGTATCGTGAATCGTATCGTATCGTATCGTCAGATTCTCACCAGTACACAGTCCAACTGAGCTGAGGACAACTTTGTAAATAAACAGCAGTTTGTTGTGACACAAACATAAATGGAGGGTTGACCTGGAGCAGCGACGAAATATGTTGCCCTCTTGATGTTTGGGCAGATGACCATGAAGCCCAACAGCAAGAAAAACACATACAAACCATGAAGTGTTCAAAATGTTAAGGGAGCGACTGAAGGAGAGGAGATTTGACCGACATGATTTCTGACCAATGAACGGAAAGACAGCGCCCGCCATGACTTTTGTGGATATATTTTGCTTCGCTTGAAATTTTGCCTGTGTGAGACCAAACTGAACCAAAGGGGAAAATGCGAATGAGTCACAACTCATCCACTGATTCAGACCAAATGAACCGAACTACAGGTGTGAAAATACCTTAACTCTGTTCACACAGCTTGAACTTGTGGGTCTCTTTTGATTGGTGGCTGGGAAACCACGCCCACTGAAGAAATCAAAGATAATCTAATCTAAAAAAAATCTGCTTTGGATGAATACAAGGAAGTTTTTTTCTGGTTTGTAGTTTCATTAACTTAACACAGCTTGTCATTTTTGTTTCAGCAGCTTAAAGAGTTCATTCAAAGTCCATCTGCCAGAGTGAAGAGCTTCAGCTTCCCTTAAACACATCAGCATCAGCGCTGGGAAGACTGAAGAGCAGAGGGTGTGCTGACATGCTGTACACGTTAAATCCTTTACTCTGCTACAAAAATACTCATAACATAAAAATAAATATAAAAAGAGTCTCTGCAGCCGACCACACTGTGGGCAGCCAATGGCAGCAGTCTGTGCAGGTGATTGACATGAAAGTCAGCCTACGGTCTTTGAGCGAGGCGGCTCTTGCCCTCCTCCTGTTCGATCAGCTTGAAGTGAGTGTAAGACAGGATGCCTGCCAGAGTGCAGAGGATCCCCAGAGCCTGAGTGACAGACAGGCAGAGAGAAGACAGTGTGGATAAAATGACTGAGGGACTGGAGACAGACGGCTGCTGGTCTGACTTCTCAGAGCTGCACAGAAACACTCACCTGGTTGAATGACAGCGGGTCATGAAAGAGCAGGTATCCTCCAATCAGAGTGATGCAGAATTTAAAATGGCCAAACATGTTGTAGCTGCAAACTAGAGTCAAGAGAACTATAACACAAATGTAATATATGGAAAATACTTCAACCTAATATCTAGAACTCAAACACAAACCCTTTCAGGAACACCTAATAATAAATAACCCCTGAGACCTCATCAAGAATATATAGAAGAGCCCTGATATCCTTCAACTACCTGAGAAAACCTCACTGAGAAGTTCTGAAACACTCTCAAAGAAGGTAAGTAAGATCTTTACAACTGAATCCTCAAGAAGTCCAGATACCCATCAGAAATAATCAAACCTCTGAAATACCCAGAAAGAAAACCAAAGACCTAAAAGTCAAGTCAAGTCAGTTTTGTCAAATCACAACAAATCTGTCTCAAGATGCTTTCCATATAGAGTAGGTCTAGACGACACTCTATAATTAAAATAAATTAAGTTTTTTGGACCCCACAACTGAAGGCAGTTCCCCCCTGAGCAAGCACCAGGCAACAGTGGCGAGGAAAGACTTCCTTTAAACAGACAGAAACCTCAGATCAGATCCAAGGGGCAGTTTATACGGCGCAAGTTGTTGCATCAAATGAAACACTTTTGTTGCGGTTCGGCACTCCTTTTACATGACAACGGCGTGCTGGCACCCCTGAAACCGCTAACATTTTAAATCTTTTGAAACATCGACCTTCTCTCCGCCTGTGTAAACTGGCAAAATGGAAAGCCTGTACACGTGGTGACGATGCTAATGCTAATGCTAATGCTAGTGCAAGTCAATGCATTCCGCTCTAGTCACGACCAAACTCTGATTAAACACTCCGCAGTGCAGCGAAAGCAGGTCCAACATGACGACAGTCTATTGAGGCAAATTTAAGAGTTGGTAGCATAATTTTAGAAGTCAAACTACGGCTGAATTTCTTTAATTTGTGACTGCTTAGGGTTTAGCAGCAACAGGAAGTTAAAAACTCCAGCAGCTCCGACAGTATGTCATTACAAAGTTACACCGCCAACTACTGGCCAGGCATGCATACTACAGCGCTTTCAGTTCATGCATACGCAGACATATCTTAAGAACGCAAAGAAAAAGGCTTTTCCATTTGCTCCTGTGTAAACGTGGCCCAAGACAAAATAGCTCTTCAGGAA
>JAQLOL010000015.1:20445404-20465635 GCA_029783665.1 Naso thynnoides | reverse complement strand
AGAGCTCACCATGCTAATTAGCTTAGCTCAAACACTGGTAGTCAATGGGAAGTGCTAGCCTGCCTCTGCCTGAAGTCATCAGATAAGCTTTCCAACGACTCTAAACGGCCCTGTGTGCTTGTTGTGACTTGTTTATCTACCACACTGTGTTACTTGTAGACTCAGATTAGCACTTTAGTGCTATCTAATCTAATTAGCGGTGGGTGAGCTCTGCCGTCTCCTCCTTGTTACTGCACACACAGTCAAAAGAATGGGATCTATCTTCTTGTCTGGAAGGGAGGGAGGCAAATAACAAAAAGGGGAAAAAAAAGTTGGAGTATTCCTTTAAAGAAGGTGGTTGCTAAAAAGTGGCTATCTAAGACAACTAATTGTTTGCTTGGGACGTTAGACATGATCACATGAAAAAGGAATAAAATCTACAATATCTTTGACAAAGGATGTGAGACGAGCGATTGACACAGCCACGATCACTAGCTCGATCAAGGCACACCAAGAGGAGAGTTTAGTAGAAAAGAAAGCACGCTAAATCAAATCCAAAGTTGAACACTTCAGGGTGGCGACGTTTAAGGCATGTGACCACCATGTAGTTCCTTTATTGCCTAACAAAAGCTTTTTGCTTCTGCTAATTTCATTTACGCTTCAAAAGAACACAAACGTGGTGTTCATCTGAGAAGATCATCATGCTGCACGTAATGTGAGTATCGTAAACTTGTGTTCGCCACAAAGCTGATTTTCAGAGAGAATCCTAAATCCAGTTCAAAAATCCCATAAACCTTTTTGCAGAGCAAACCAGTGCAATGCTAACTTCCAGTTTGGACTACAAAAATCCATCATCCCTTCACTACACTATAAAGTTCTGTGATGGTGATATAAATATCAAATTATGAAGCAGTGCTAATGCTGATGCTGTTCATTCTACCAGTCACTGGTGCTGAGTCTTACCTGATAGTACAGAAGCTGCATGGAGTTCACCTGGAGCTCATGTTGTTTAGCCCCCACCCACTAAGAGAGAGAGAGAGAGAGACAGAAAGAGAGAGACAGACAGACAGACAGACGGGAAGCGAGAGATATTTTAATTCCAGCTACTTTTACAGAAGCCACTCTGTTTGTTTCAGTGCGCACATTCACTCACCACTTGGTAAAGCGACGTCACCAGAACACCCAGCGTCGCAAACACAATCCCCAGCAGGTTGAAGCGCACATCATAGTATGAGTTCAATACGACCCCTAATGTTATAGGCACCTGGAGAAGCAGACAGGTGGAAGTTCAAGGCAACAAAAATCACCATTTGCTGGCAGCACAACATCATGAGCTTCTTCTGCTGCGTCAACCCTCTGAAGATGTTTCGCTTCCTTCTCTGAAATTTTCACGTCTGTTCGAATTGTTGCTTTTAGTAATGAAAATGTATTCTGTTAAAATGGATCAGAAATCCCTCCAACTGTTACTTTGTGGCACAGAGACTAATGTAGAAGCAAATGGAAAGGCTTCGGCTGTGTGTTCAAAGGTCAGTCACTGTTATGTCTGAACATCTGGAAGCTGCATCAGTCCAGATGCTGTGTGCCAAGTTTGAGGTGAATCGTTCACTTTGTCACAAAAGCATGAAAACTGGTTCAGTTGTTCAGACACGGAGCCATGGCAAACTGCCTCATGATCACCATGGCAATGATTTTACTTTCCACCATAACTGTATTTATGCATTTCCCATCTTATCTCCTGAACCAGTCATGATGACACGGAAAACGTGATGTCTACTCCTATGATCTGATGGTCAAGGATTACAGTGATACTACACATGACATCGTAAACTGTTCAGGTGAATTCAGTGATGTTTGGAAATGGAACTTGAGTTTTTCAGGTGACGGGTGAAAAAATTGTTCTGTTTTAAGCATGAAGCTTAGTACAGATGTACAGTGGACAATGTACGACATTTTCAGATATGGAGCACTTTAAAAAATTGCCTTGAGGTTGCCATGGCGGCCATTTTACTTTTCGCCATAACTGCAGTGTGTATTTTTGGTCAGGGATTACAGTGATGCCATATATGACATCGTAAACTGTTTAGCTTAATAGTTAATGGTGAATACTACGGCGGTGGTGGTGCATTCACTTACTGCACTTTCTCAGGTACTGTGATTTCCTTCTCACACCACTGAATTCAAAATCACCTGCTCACCTGAACAGTTCATGCTGTCATATGTGGGATCATGTAATCCTTGACCATAAAAACATAGGGGTAGACATCATATTTTCTGAATAGTAAACGCTTCACTTATCACCAATCAAGTAATGGACCGCCCTCTGCTGGACAACGTAGGTGATCACAGCATTTTAAATCACCAGTTCAAGCACTTTTTCCGGCTTTAAAAAACAGTGGGAATATCGGCACTTATGGGAGAACATGTTCACTGATAACATCTATCTGTGATAGGCCAACATTGGCTGATAATATTAGCAAACAGATATATCAGTTGAGTGCTACTTTAAAGGTCACAAAGCCAATAGTGGATGTAGCTTCCTTGTTATTACATTACTTTAACTTTCCTACCAGTGTCAGTTTGATCTTGGTGGAGAAGGTCTTCTTGTAGTAGGCAGTATGGATGAGAATGATGACGGGCGTGGTCATGGCTTTGGCCAGCTGGTACGTTCCTATTGAGTTGTTCTGCAGGGACAAGTTGGTGAAGGCCACAAACCCACAGAAGCTCAGAGCCAGCCACACAATCCTGCGAACTGGGAGGCTTTTTGGAGCAAAAATGTCCATTTTCTGGCAGATGTACAGTCCCAGCCAGGTGACTACGAAGTGAACCAGCGTCAAGGTCATGTTGGGAAAGCCATAATGTACGTAGATCCACTTGTTGATGAAGACAATGCAGATGGAGGACAGCAGGTTGACCAGCAGGCCGGCGACGATACGCCTGTTGGCTGATAAACTGAACAGCATCTCAGCCATCGTTCTGGAAGTTTCCCACGTTTACCTCAGCGGAGCTTCGTTTAATGGTTCACACTGTAATAAAAGAGTGAGTAAACGTTAGAAATGTTATCACGTTGTATTAACAGTAGCTTTATGTAATACAGTCACATTATTATTCAGTGTCATAGTCAGTGTCTAACTATGATGTAACTGGTGGATTACAGTCGCAGTGATGTAAATTGTACATTTACTCAATTACTGCATTATAGTACAAATTCAAGGTACTTGGACTTAAATTCTACTGTATTCTTATTCTTCGCTAACATTATATTTCATAGAGGCATGTACTTCTTACTCCACTACATTTTACTTACAAGTTTCTATGCAAATTCATATTTTACATACAAAACGAATGATTAGTTTGGTTAATGTAAGCTTCTCTTCCAGCAGCTTTAACATTCTTCACATCAGATACAAAATGTTCAAAAGGCTTTAAGTTGACACTGAAATGGGCAATTCTGATAGTTATTACTTCAACAGTTTCTAGACTTTGGTGAAGATATTTGAACTGTAACTTGAACTTGGAAAGTTAGTTGTTACAACCGGGGTTTAAAAAAAAAGGGGGTAATTTATATCAAGAACAAAAGTAGCCTAGCTTAAAAAGGTAACACCAAGTCAAATACAAAAACCTCTAACTTTATACTATCTTTTAATACTTGAGTAAATGTAGCATAGTTTTACTTCAAGTTCCACGTCATTTTTAAAACTTTCATAGCACAGAGAAGACAACATTTTGTCGGTTTGTGACGGTTGACGTAAAAATAACTGTTTTCCGAATGAAGTTCGGCGTGATGCTCGGAAAATCAGAATGGCTAAAACTAAAAACTCCGGACTAAATTAGGAGTTGCTGACAGTTAACGTGGCGTGACGTTTTCGTGATAGTCTGAACGCACAGGAATAAAATCAGTTCATTTTACCCAGACGAGACAAAATGCTTCGGGGCAACCTGTCTGTCTGTCTGTCCGTTGGTCTCTCATTCTGCCACGCAGTGAGAAAAGTTTACCTGGGGTCTCCATCTTTCAATCCACCCCTCCGCTTCTTCTCCTGTGTGTTTTCCTGCCTGTCTTCCTCCGCTCAAACAAGCACTCCGCGAGTAACGTTACCGGGCGGGGCGGGCCTCTCTCCACTGCCGTCTGAGCTCCAGTGTCGGCCCTAGCAGTGAGGAATCACTGCTGTTACACTGGATGATTTTCCCCCCGGCTCTCCTGCCGTTACAAGCGTGATGCCTGGTTAAAATCTACCCTGTGTTCCTGTTTCCTCTGCGTTTAGAAGCGTTAAACGTGTGGGTGTTGAGGAATAGCGCCGACTAGTGGACTGGAGGGTGGAGCTGATTCGCCATAACTCCATACAGAAGGACACTGGCCTGCTGGTGGCAGCAGTGTGTCGCAAACCAGCCACTCTGCCGAAATATGAGAACAGAAGAAGAAAACACAGGAAGACGACTGTTAGCCTCGTGAAGCGGGAAGAGACAACCTGCCACCATGGACTGGTAAAATAAATTTCTGAAGTTTTAACTGTTTTAACTGCATCTTTACATCTATATTTTTTAAATTGTGTATTGTTATCTTTCTGTTTAGCCGGTCAGACCGGCGCAGGTTACTTTTTTTGTGCTAACAATGCTAATACTGTTAGAGGTGCCGTTTATAATCAGGGCTGATACTGTCCTGCTCGTTAACGTTAAGTTACGTGTTTTTGTAACGTACCCGTTAACTTGTTTATACAGGGCTGCTAATACTGTCGTTCACCGTCAGTAATTGCAGACAGGAGGTGCTAATTACTGGATGATTAAAGGTTAAAGGATCATTAAAAGTGCTACCATCGTCAAAGAAAGTGACGCTAACGTCATAAGAGCAGCTGATTGTTATTAACATGAACGTTAGTTAGCAGAACTGTGCGTTAAAGTTGAACTAACCGTGTCTTAATGCAGCTCTGCAGAAAATGTCGTGTAATAACGTGCTTATTTGTTTCACTATAGTTTCAGGTATTATTAGACAATTTACGAAGTTAGTACGTTATAATATCTACTGTTAAATACGTAACTTAGACGTGTGAATAAACACAACTTATTATAAAACATGACATAGACTTTATCTTCAGTCACATCTAAATCAAGTGAAGATCAAGGTGTTTTCACGGAGACCACAAGGCTGTAACATTACACTGGTGCTGTTTTCAACAGACAGTATGTTCAAAAATTATTAGTTATATGTCTGACCGGGTTTATTTAAGGGAAGTTTATTTATGAAGACAAAATAAGACTGATGAAATTTGAAAACATTCCTATATTTTTGCCATGTGATGTAGACTTCAGAGTCAGGGACTTGTGGAAGAAAGTCAGATTTATTGTGTAATCAAACACAAACGCGCTGTCTTGTTTTCCAGGGGTCAGAGTGAGCTGCCCTCTCCGGTGATCCGTGATGACGAGGTGACCATCACTGCCCGCCGGAGGAGGAAGAAGGTGGCCTGTATCCTCCCTTGTGTGCGTGTGTGTGCGAGAGTGTGTGGTGTTAAACCTTTTGAAATTAATTAACTTCGTTTAAGACTTCTTGACAAAAGCCCAACAGTCTTTGTACTTCCTCAAGCAGCTTCAAAAATACCAAATAAAGCAACAACTTGAATTGTAAAGCAAGCAAAGATCATCTCTGACCCCTCCCACCCTGCTCATCATCTCTTCCAGCTTCTTCCCTCAAGGGAAGGACAACTATCTACATGAACTTTTGTCAAAAATAATAATACGACTTAATTACGGATATTGATTAATGTCAGTTGTCAGTGTTGTTGTTGTTTTCCTGACTGTTGCTCTCAGTCCCGTCACCCGGTAGCGGTAGCCCCGTTGTTTCCACAGTAACACCAGCCCGCTCCCTGCTGAGGAACACTCCTGCTTCACTGTACAGACAGGCTGGTAGGAGACACACTCCCGTTCAGAGCCTGAGCTTTCACATCAGCTGATATAAATGCACATTTCCAGCTGATTTTTGATCATTCTTTAATATCACGGTGCCTCACATTTTTCCTCAATCCTCACTGTCACCTCATGTCTTTCTGTATCTCAGTAACTCCCAGGGTTCCAGATGTTTCCGCCATTTTGGCTCCTGGAGGTCGAACACCTCGATACACACACACACCCAAAAACACACTTTTCAGTAAGGTGAGACACTAACACATGTAACTCATTTAGCCACATGTGAAATTTTTTTTTTCTTTGTATCTTAAGGGGAAAGTTCATCCCCACATCAGAAATACATTTTTCTTCTTACCTGTAGTACAATTTATCCGTCTAGTGTTTTTTTTTCTTATTTAATTAATTAAGTTTTTTTTCCAAGTTTTGGTGATATCACCTGTCGAGCTGTTTGCACTCTCTTGAATATAATGGAACTAGATGGCACTTGGCTTGTGCTTTATTTTAACCACAACAAGTCTGTCAGTCGTGGCACAAAAAGTGAGAAGTTATATGAAAATACACAATTAACTTAATTCCAAAATGATGGTCGGTGTGTGTGTGTGTGTGTAGAATTTAGATGACAGTGATTGGACAAACAGCATGTACGCCTCCCCCGTTTCTGGAATAGAAGACACTAGCTTCTTCACAGATGACATCACCAACCTCAGCTCAGCGCTACTGAAGGAGGACGACCCAGGCGACGCTGGTGAGTGAACCAAACACACACACACACACACACACACACACACACCCCGTTACTCTGCTGTGTGAGTTTACTGTTCTTCTGATAACACTGTTATTATTTATCTTTTCAGCGGCTGCCAGTCTTTTCCCAGAGTTCCTTGGTTCCTTTTTGAAACATTCTTCCTCTGCGGTGTTTGAGTTGCTTGAAGATTATCAGTCACTCTGCCAGGACAAGGTAGGCTCTGCGTGTGTGCGTGTGTGTGTGCGTGCGTGCGTTTGTTTCTGACTTAAGAGTCAATCACACGAAGAAGTGTTGCACCGAGCACAGCTGCTCCAACAATGCCTTGAACACGCAGGAGAATACAGCTGGTGTTAGCTTCTCTTCCGTGTTCGCCATTATCATTTTGTTTCCACTACTGTTTCCCCGGCAACAAAACTGAGCCTACTCTTAACATGCTGTCAACTACTACTTAAGAATGAAAAAAAAGTGCCTGAAATCAGGTTTGGTCAGTGTTAACTGTTCTGTCCTGCTTATTTCTTCGCTTTTCTGTTTATTTTATTCTTGTTTACTTTTGTAAAGATGACATTCAAAACAGATGTAGTAGGTGTGGTTTAGGATGGTGGAGAGCCCTTTATGTGTGTTTTTATGTACGTTTTAATTTCATGCTTTGGTTGTTTGTGTCTTGGTTGTTTTATTTATGAGGACCCCCTCAAAAACAAAATGCATCTCAAGGGGTTTATCCTTATTGAAATTTGTAAAAAATTTAAAAAAACAAAACAGGAAGGACGTAGTGAGTAGTAAAGGCCTCCCCCTTGATTCATTTGGCTGCTTTGGCCAGAAGAGACACTGATGAGCAGTGCAACTTTGAGCTGAAGAGTTGAAATTCTTTTAACTTTTATGTGCACCCAAAAACTGCAAGAAAAACACGTCACGCAGCAGCCAGAGAGGAGCGCCCAACAGGCACGCAGCACCAGAGGAAAACAGTGGTTTTGCTGCCAGTGGTTTTCTAGTGACGCTTCTCATCGTTATCGGCCCTTTAGTCTACTTTCTCCGAGCTAACAATGTACAAAGCTGGAGTCAGAATTTAGTTTATTTAGCTTAGCATAAAGACTGGAAGCAGGCAGAAACAGCTAGCCTGAATTTAAAAAACAACACCTACCAGCATCTCAGAGCACACTAATTAACCGACTGCTCAGTGTTTCACTCACCTTCTCTCCATCACCATATTTAAGGTGGACGTACTGCAGTCTGTGGTCCTCAGAGCCGGTCAGAACAGTAAAACAGCCGGAGTGCGCTGGCTGCTGCAGCAGGAGAACTGCACCTGGAGACTCATTAGCTCACTGTACAGGTACCTGTCTGACTGAAGGACCAGCTGTCTGTCTGATCAGCTGTCGACTCGTGTCTGATTAGTCACCCGTCTGTTTCTGCAGGGATCGGGTCCAGTTGGCGATGGAAGAAGACATGATGACAGACATGGTTGTGAGTGACGCTTTATAAGACTGCAGGATGCTGATCGGCCAATGTTCAATCACACAGGCACACTGATGTGTTTGTGTCTGTGTGTGCAGGTTCCCAGTGAGAGTGAGAAGGTTGTGGTGGAGCAGCTTTTCCAGCGGGATTCCGTCATTCGGCAGAGTCAGGTAACACACACAGACACAGTGGCTTCACTCTCTGCCTTTTCCTCCAGCTGCCAGCAGGTGGTTCTCTGTCCGAGTGAAGTTCTCAGATTGTCCAAGGAAGAATTACATATAAGAAAATTAGCATTGAACAAATTGAACAAAATAAATAAGGGCATTCTGGATTATTGCTAGAAGGCAAGATTACGCTAAACAAGTTTGTTTTGTCTTTTCAGCTGGTTGTTGATTGGCTGGAGAGCATTGCCAAGGATCAGATTGGAGATTTTTCTGATAACATTGAATACTACGCTAAAAATGTCTGCTGGTGAGTTCCTGTCTGTCTGTCTATTTTCAAATATCAAGTATACAGCAGTGAGTACAAGGCCCATCAGTGATTTTCTGCTAAAGGAAAATGTCTGTGTGTGTTTTCGTGTGTCAGGGAGAACACCCTCCATGCACTGAAGCTGAGGAGAAAGAGCGGTGCTGCCTTCACTGTCCCTCTGGTCACTGAACTGGTGAGGCCTGCTGTTACAGCCACAAACACATTCTAATCCCTGGCTTTTATATATACCTATTAAGTGTGCATGCATGTGTGTGTTCAGGACCCAGACGCTCCTCTCCGGCAGCAGCGCCCCCTGGCTGACCTGGACAGAGAGGATGATGCCCGACTGCTGAAGAACCTGTTCACCCTGATCAGAGCGGGGATGACTGACGAGGTAGAGAGACCGTAGTGATGTTTACATGTGTAAAATTCCTTCAAACTTAACTAAATCTTGAGTGATTAGAGATTCCAACTTCACTATTTAAATGGGCGCTAAATAAAGTGATCTTATCATGCTGAGCATATTCATGCATCAAGCATTTAATCAGGATTAACCATTTTGACATGCACAGAGTTGTCTAATTTTCTGGAAATTGTAGAAGAAATGAAAGTTTTATGTCCGCCTGTGTTGTAAACAAACATCGCTGTCGCTGCCGGATAGCTGGACAACTTCAGATACTTCCCTACAGGCTCAGCAGTTTGTACTGCTCCTGGAAAAACAACGATAAATCTATTTTTCTGAGACGGGGAAGCTCAGGGCATATTTCTAGTCTGTTTGCTCTCCTGTGAACTGTATCGCCTGCCGTGGCTTGGAGATAAGCATTATCACCATGAGTAACGTTAGACACAGGGCAGTGGGAGCTTCCTGCTTCTCGCTGCTGAGGAAGGACACTGTTGCCCCGGCCTGAGCTGCATGAAGCGTCAGCACAGACCAACAAGTGGCAGCGGCTATTTTTCCAAAAGCTCAGGCGCTCAGATCGATAGAGTTCCTTTAACGAGTGTGTACATGGACACCGGTTGGAATAACACTCAGCTGAAACAACCACTCTTGTTCGAAGAGAAATTTCTGTCCTCATGGACCGTTTTGGATCAGAATCTCCCTAATGACATGTTTATGTGAAGTAGTTTTATTCTGACTGTTTGTGTCCATGTAAACAAAGCTAATGAGACACCAAGGGAGAATGAGACAAATTTGGGTTCATACTGTATTTTAAGGGCCAGTATATCCAAATTATGTTTATAAAACAAGTATTTACCACTTACTCGTAGGACTGTAGCATGCGGGTCGTTTTATCTTTGTCTTCTGAGGTTTGGACATACATGTCTCTGTAAGTTGTGCATGGATGCTGTGAGTATCCTTTCCCAGGTGGCTTATAGTCGGCTAAATGATGTTTGTTTAGACAACAGAGAACATCTCATCTGCTTCCTTGAATCCACAGCTGTATCTATCTGTGTGTGTGTGCGTGCGTGTGTGTGTGTGTGTGTGTGTGTGTAGGCTCAGAGGCTGTGTAAACGCTGTGGTCAGGCCTGGAGAGCAGCAACTCTGGAAGGCTGGAAACTTTACCACGATCCCAACATGAACTCAGGTAAACTCTGACCCCAATGTGATGAATGGAGGGTTTTTTTGTTGTTGTTGTTGTTGTTTTTTGGTACAGTCTGCAAGTCTGCACACACGCCTCATGATGATGTCATCACCTTCACACTGCAGCTCTGTGACAGTTTGTGTCTAGACTAGTGCTGTCAATTGATTAAAATCTTAATCTCGATTAATCGCTTGATTTCCATAACTTGTGATTATTCGCAAATTAATTGCACATTTTTAAACTGTCACTTAATAGTAATAGAAAATTTAAAAAAATACTTGCTTTATGCAAATGTATGTTGTTTATTGTAGCAATCCAAATCAGTGAAAAATACTGTGATATATATTTGATTGAGCACCATGTGCTCAAAACATTTAGTAGCATATATGCATTTAGCCATGTGTTTTTTTAACGCAAATTAGCCATGCACTGCATTATGACTGTGGGCAGAAATGCTGAGAGGCCGATCAGAGATCATCATTACTGGATGGGAATATTAATGACGTTTGTGAGCAAACAAACTATTTAAATTATTCAGCGTGCTAACTGTTGTGTTGGTGAAGCTGAACCTGCAGGACAAACTGCGATGGAGAGACGATGGAGAAGGAGAAACGTTAAGTGGGTCAAAGTAATGAACTGGTGTCTTAGTTCGTAACATGATTTGAGCTGCTGACTCTGTTTCTTGCTCACTGTAACTTAACTGCAGACATCAGCTGCTCATTCGTGAGCTAGCAGGATTAGGGTTGGGTTTTTATCAAGAAAAAATTAGGCTGATTGCAATGCATTGATAGAACGTGCACGCATTAATTGCGTGTTTAAAAAAAATCAACGGCATTAAAATTAATTCTCATTAACACGCCATTAATGCGTTAATTACATGTCTTAGATGTCGTCTCTGTCTCGTGTCTCTGCAGGCAGTGTGGCGCTGCAGCCAGTTGAAGGAAACCCTCAGAGAGGAATTTGGAAAGCCTGCTGCTGGAGAATGGCTCAAGAGGTTCTCAAGTCCTCTTACCTCACACTGAACAGTCTGCAGATAAAGTGTTGATAGCAGAATTGAGTATAAAGGCTCTGTCTGTGACGAGACTTCAAAGGAAGGAAAACATACTGTGTTAACCTGCTGTGTGTGTTTGTCTGTTCAGGAGCAGTTAAACAGATATGAGAGGGCGATCTACGCCAGCCTGAGTGGAAACCTCAAACCGGTAATTTAATGAGTTTGGATATCTGTTTCCTCTTGTGTGTAACTCTCTTTGTGTACATGTTACTGTTACAGCTGTCCTGAATACCATTTTTGGGGCTTCAAAGCTTCACCGGTAATCACAGTGAATATTCAAAGCTTCATTCTTTGGGGTCTGTCTGTGTTTTAAACAATCCAAATGAACAGATTCAAAAAACAAAATGGAAAATCAGCATGTACCAGCCAGTTTGGATGGACACTGTGAATTAATGTATGGGAAACCCTATGCACTTTTTTTTCACATAATACCAGCTATTTTCCTTTTGCATTAGTTTAGTTGAAAAATTATCAACAGCAAAAAACAACCCTACAAAAAAAACCCCAAAAAGAATATCTGAATTCCAAAATTGAAATTGAATACCCACCTAATGAAGGAATTTTCAAATGGTCGAATGTTTAGGTCCAGCCCTAGTTACTGTGTTTTAGATATTTTCCGATACTTTTTTTTCTTCCCGATACTGATTCCGATACCCAAACTTCTTTATCAGACGACACCAAGTACCAGCGCGTAAAAAACAGTTCCTTACAGCAATTCCTCACACATCTCCCTTTACTTTCCAGTGTAATATACTGCCCAATGCAGACATTTTGCTCGCCCTCTCGGCTCTCTCTTTTCTTCTTTGTCATTCTTAAGCAGTAGTTGATAGCGGCAGCACAGAGCACCTTCTTGCGTGCTGTTTTAGAGCAGTAAAGATAAACTGATTTCAGGCACGTTAACATCAGTCAGAGCTAACTGAGCTAATTGGAAAGTAGCTGGTTACCGTTTCACGGCTAAGAAGTTACATGGTGTGTGATTGGTGCATGTACTGGGCTACTTGCCAATACAAGTACCAGTATTTTGTGCAGTATATTGGAACAACACTACTGTGTTTGCATCGGTGTACTCAAAGATGGGACAGATTTGTCCCTCTGTGTCTCGTTCAGGGCTGCAAATAACATTTTTATGTTGTCAGGTCACCTGGTAATTATTTGACATCGCATCTGACATCTGAAGTTACTTTTGTCTGACCTGCAGTATGAAGTCCAAAGATACTCAGTTTACAGTGATTCAGAACAAAGAGGCAGATTCTTACTATTAATAAGCCTGAACTGCAGGCACATCAGCCAATGATTTTGTCTGTAGATATGATAGTAGGTGATATACACTAACTGTGTGTATGTGTGTGATCTTAGCTCCTAGCTGTGTGTGAGTCATGGGAGGACTGCGTTTGGGCGCACTTCAGAGTGATGGTCGACTCCCTGGTTGAAAAGGATCTGATGTCATCGGGTATGGCCCACCAGGAAGTGGAGACGCTGCCACGAGAATACCTGGAGGCCAAGTAAGACACACACACACTCACACACACACTCACAAACTCACACTATTATTTCCAATAAGCAGCTTTACTTGCTGGATATCCTCTCCATGTAAAATTAAATAAGTTTGCAACTAGATGGAAATTCAGTGTCCTCTTTGAGAAAAACAAACTTACATGAGTTAAATGCATTTCATCCTTTTGAAGCTGACATCATTTATTTGATTAATTTCATAAACGAACCTGCACAGAGAATAAACACACAGCTGCAGTAATATTTCTCTGCTCACTGTGCTGTTTGTCTCTCTCCTCAGTTGGACCATGGAAAAGGTGTTTGAGGAACTTCAAGCCTCAGAATCAAAGGTGAAACTCACCTACTAACTGTGTGTGATTGGTGAATATCAAAGTCACATGACGGAACCCATCATATATCCAGCGTCTTTGTGTGTGTGTATGTGTGTGTAGAGGGTATTGGAGGAGACAAAAGAGCATTACCATGTCATCCAGAAGTTCATCATCCTTGGAGACTTGGACGGTAAGTCCACCTCTGACGTCTGACCTCTGACCTCTGATGAGGAATCTGTTTTTGGGCAAACACAAAATGAAAAAGACGAAAAAAGAGTTGCATTATTATTTTAATGCAGCTGAGAGTTGAACTCATTAAACCAAAAACTCTTCTTCTCCTATCCCTAATCCTTAGCCTCTCTCTGTCTCTTTCAGGTCTGTTGGAGGAGTTTTCTGATTGGCTCACAGGCCCAAAGCCCCTCCCCTCTCACCTGCTGCGTTTCATGACTCACCTTTTGCTGTTTTTCCGCTCTTTGGGATTAGCTTTAAAGGTAATTTTGACAAACAAGTTAAAGGTCATACGTCAGGATAAAAATGAATCATCTCTTAGGTCCTCTGCTTCAGTCTGGGCTAAAATATCTTAAGTAACAGATGGATTGCTGTGTGATTTAGTGAAGACATTCATTGTCCCCAGAGGATGATTCCCTCTTACTCTGAAAGCCTGACTCTTCCTCCTGTATATAGTTACAGTGGTGGTATTTGTAAATTCTTTGCTCAGCAGTCGGTGAAATGAGCATCTAATGTGGAAAAACAGAGAGCCGAAATCTTAAACCATTAACCTTCATATCATTTTCCTCATGTTGTATGATATATAATTTATTTATTATATTCTATAATATAAATGATATATTAAAATGCAGCCTTTATCTGTTCTTTAACATTACCTGTATGGAGAGAACCCTGTTATGTAACTTTTATCGTACACTGTCTGAGCCGACATTGTCTGGAGTGGGTTCAGATTGGCTCATTTAAACTTTTCCAAGGGGTCACTACTCTGCCCAAGCAGGACAATTAACAATACTCTGAGAACTGCACACCCACAAAAATATAAAAATGGTAAAAGAATGAGAATAAAAACTAATTTTGTACTATTTCTATCTCTTTGTCTACCTAAGGAGGAAGTGGTTGTGGATGTGCTGAAGGCGTACGTCTCCCTTTTGATTCGGGATCAGCAGACCGACCTCGTGGCGAGCTACGTCAGCCAGCTACCAGCCGAGCTCGCTACAGCGCAGTACGCCGCTTTCTTAGAGACGGTCAACCAGCCGGAGCTGCGTCCTCGCTGCCTGCAGCTCGCCACCAATGCCGGTGAGAGATTAAAAAAATTGAATCCCGTGCACAGAGGCCGGCAAGAAAACAAACATCACTGAGAGAAACTGAATGTGTGTTTCTGTAGGTCTGGATGTGGCTGCGATAACCAAACTGGTGGTGGAGACGGTGACAGAGAGAGATGAAACAGAGTTCACTCACCACAATCAGACACTGGAAATGGGAACTACAAAGGTATCTGGATGTAAAGTATTAAAATGATGAATCTGACTAAAACTTCTCAACATTTCTATGAAAGTAGCAAAACTAAATCGGGTGTCAAAATCAGCAGCATGGTTTTATAGTCTGTTGTCTTGGTATGACTGGATGGAGTTACTGTGATTCTGTGCTCTGTTAGGAGGACCTGAAGAAGATCGATGTAATTGATTGGCTGCTGTTTGACCCCGCCCACCGAGCTGAGTCCCTAAAGCAGTCCAACGCCATCATGAGAAAGTTTCTGGGTAATCTTTTTTTTTTTTTCTCTTCAGTATGACAGTTGCAGCATGTCACATGATCCTCACCTTGCAGATTGTAGCAGTTCATCTCATGTCTCCTGTTACAGATAATGAGGAACCATGATGCATTGCTTCTCACTGCCTCTGTGTCCATCTTTCTCTTTCAGCCCTGCAGAAGCACGACGCAGCCAAGGCGGTGTTCTCTAAAGTTCCTGAGGATTCAATGAGGGAGATTTACTGCCAGTGGGCGGGGGCTGGTCAGACTGCGACACCTGCTGAGGACGAGAACGCCATCAGAGAACACCTGTGTATCAGGGCTTACCTGGTCTGTCACTTTGTATCGGTGCATTTTATTCCAGTACAGGAATTTAACAGCCCTTCACCTAAACCTAAACAACTTGTAACCCTTTGGTGCAAGAATCTGCCTCGACAGGCGAGAGCTATCAGTGGGAATTTTATGCCAGACTTCACTTGTTTAAATATTTCAGTCTGGACCCCACTGATGGCAGTACAAGTCTTGCAGGTTCGGTTTATGGGTAGTTAAGCTCCAGTAGTGGAAAGGATCTAAAGGAGTACTACTAGTTCTGCTGCTGCAGGTTTATCAATGTGAATGAATCTACTAATGGTCTCACAGGAAGCACACGAGGCCTTCACTGACTGGTTCAGCCACAGCAGCTCTGCACCCCAGAAGCCAGCACCTGTTCCAGAGGCCAAATTCACAGAGAGAGTAGCCAATGAGATGAGAGAGAAGGAGTACCAGGTACACACATGTAGTTTCTAGAGAAAGTCGTGCAGTTAAAAAAATAAATCAATAAATACTGTGACGACTTTTCTGTATGTAAGAAATGCTATGTTTTGGCAGAAGTAATCTAATTTTTAATGAAGTAATTGTACCAGTAAAACAGTGTAAATATTTATTAATGTAAATGCCTGTAATTTTATTGTTTCAATTGTGAGTTTTATGCCTTGTTTGTGTGTTTGTGTGTGTGTGTGTGTGTGTGTGTGTGTGTGTGTGTATCAGACCGCCCTGGCTGCCTGGTCTTGCCGTCTGGACGTTCTCACTGAAGACGTGAAAGAAAGAATCTACAACGTGCTGCTGTTCGTAGATGGAGGATGGATGGTCGACAACAGACAGGTAACTGCGCATTTACACAGTTTCAACTACGGGAACTTTAAAACACGACCTTTTGAGAAATGAAGGAAGTAAAGCTTTTCTTCAATCAAAGGAAGCAGGTAATGAAATCAGTTCCTGTACAATAGCTGAGGTATTTACAATAAGTCCTGATGGTTTTTCTCTGAAGCAGAAATGAAAACATCCAGTACTCTGCTGCAGGAGAGAGGCGCTCATGTCTCCTTTTCAGTCTCTGCGTGTTTGCTATTCTTCTTAAAATCAATATCAGTCACAAAACAGTAAATACAAACAATACAAACATTTTTTGTTTTATTTTCAGTCGGTCTAATTTCCTGTGACTTTACTCTGGACAGAAATAACAGTCTGATGGGAACTTTTTTAAGATAATCAAAATGTTGTGCTTACAATCAGTCAAGTTATTCATATAAATCAGAATTTATTTTAAATTGTTTGTCTGGTTGATTAACTGATTGTTTGCATATTTGATTGAGGGATAATAGATTATTTGGTTGCGTTTTCAGGATACAGAGCAGGACGCAGAGCGCAGCCACCAGATGGCGTTGTTGCGCTCCCTGTGTCTGCCTCGCCTTAGCTTCCTGTTGCTCAGCGTGCTGCAGAACTCGTCCAGGCACCAGGAGGCGCTGCGACTCGCCGACATCATCTCATCTGACCAGCACCGCCTCTACCAGGTAACGACAAGCGGCGTGATGTTATTGATCGTGTACTCAGTGTTTGCTCACACTGGTGTCTTAATCTACCAGACGTTCATTTTTTTTTTATGGTCTGTTTGTTTCCCCCTCCTTCTCTGCAATTTCAGGTTTTCTCTAAAGAGGAGCTGAGGAGGTTCCTTCAGAAATTGAGGGAGTCGTCGCTCGCTCTGTTGGACCGAAGTCTCGACCCGCTGGGCTATGAGTTACAGCCGTAAACACATGAAGAAAATATACTCACACAGAAAATTGTTTAAATTACTGATGTTGTTTTGGTTTGTGTTAATCTCTTTTGCAAAATAAAAGCCTGTGGTTCTTGTAGTGGTTTACTGTAAACTGTCTTTAAAACTGTTTTAGTTTTAAAATGTTACCAAACTGACCACAAGAAGATAATTGTGAGCATTATGGGGTCTTGGTCTCATTATATTTAAACACTAAACAATAGCCTTACAGTTTTGAAATGGATATGTGTGAGCTAAACAAAAAAAGGCATCTGGTGGCACTGAAGACTTTCTTTTAGCAGTTCAGATACGTGGGCAAAAGGAAAACAAGGGAACATTTTTCATTTTGACTTTGGTAAAAGACATTTTGGAGACGTTTGTGTGCACCTACTTTTTCTTTTTCCCTTCTATGCACACATTAACCATGGCCATGCAAAGCGATGGCCCAGGCAGCTCTCTGCTTCAGGTGTGGCTGATGAGAGCTCAGTGGTGGTCTTTGGGCAGATGGTGGGACAGACCTTTTATTACAGTAGACACTTTGGCCTGGTACAAGGCTCCTGGAAACATAAAACAATCCTTTATTAGTTTCACAATGGGGAAATTTACAGTGTCACATTAGCAAAGTGGTTAGTAAATAACAGACGCATCAGGAAAAAGTGTCAAGTGAAGAAGCAATAAAGCAAAGAATATAAATAGGAGGCTGACTTCTGTAATGAGACTATATATCTGCTTTGAAAAAGGTAAATTGGGACCTTGGAAAAAAGCAGTTTCCTGATAACCAGCCTCAGAGAGTTTAACTAAGATTTAAAGTAGAACGTCGGAGACATACAGCTGCACACATTTTCCTCTTAGTCATCACTGTAACCTTGCAGCAATGAGGTGAAAATCCCATTCAGGGCTTTGACCTTTCTTACTGTTAACTGTCAGAGGATCAGAGCTGTAAATGTTTATTAGAGTTTATCACACCTTGGATTATATTGTCATAGTTTTGCCCATCAATTAGTAGTTGTTCTAAACATTGTGCTTAGCAAATTAATCTCCTTGGAAGGTTCTCACAGTAATAAAGTCATTAGCATATAGACTAAATTCCCCTGTTTTTATACTGTATTATATTACATTATATATTTACATATTTTTTTGTAATTCAGGGGTCCGACCGCAGTGTCAATGTTTGGCCAGTAGGGGCGCTGCGCCAGACGGACGAGTGTCTGCAGGAGTAACTGCACAGTAAACAATCAACAATTAGCTAGTAACGTGAACGTTAGTCAAGCTGTCCTGGAAACTGGAAAAGAAACCCTGTTATTGGATATAATTAAGTCAAGAGTTATCTACAAGGTAGGTGGATTATGGTTACATTTTATTACACTAGAGTTTAGTGACAGTATGACAATAGAAGTAACATGAGTGAGGAGGTGGTTAGCAGCGTGGTAGTAGGCCGCGGAGCCTCGTGTTTTCCTGCCAAGAGGTGACCGAGGAGCTGCGCCGCGTCCGCGGTTCCCTTGCTGGCCTCTTACCGAGGTTGCGGCAAAACAAAGATATCAAATCGGTGCTATTATAATTTAAAAATTAAGTGAGCCACCGGTATAAATTTTACTAATGCATCATGTTCAGATAGTTTTATTGATGAGCAAAGTTGATTTACGTTAGATAATTTAGCGTTAGCTCGGCTAACCGAACGTTAACGTTCGCCTTCAAACTGTCAAGTTTTGTAAGTTAGCTAGCTTAATGTTTATCAGCGACCTTAGCTTTATTTAACCGTTTGTTTTTGCATGTAAGATTTAGCGGTTTTACTTGCCGTGAATTTTTCTTACTGAACTTCTCAAAGGTAACGTTTACGTTAACATGAGCGTCTTTACAGTTTCAGTCTGAGTTTCGGTGCTTGACGTCTGTAATCCTCCAGTTTGACAAATTAAATAAAGTCCATCAGCTTGTGAGCTGTTTGAACTGAAGTTTCTGCCCATTAATCATGATATAATGTAC
This sequence comes from Naso thynnoides, assembly GCA_029783665.1. Lineage (NCBI taxonomy): Eukaryota > Metazoa > Chordata > Actinopteri > Acanthuriformes > Acanthuridae > Naso > Naso thynnoides. Next base: position 20,446,845 of record JAQLOL010000015.1, on the reverse strand, counting down.
GGGGCGTACGTTGATCGATGTGTCCAGACATGATTTAAGTCTGCCTCCATCAGCTCTGCTCAAAGCGAAAGTCAGGGGGAGAGAGACAGAGAGTAGAGCGGGACAAGTCCGGGCATATTTTCACTACGTGTGTTGTAACGACCGCTCAACAGCTGACTCATGCTGTGTGCGGGCTGCACCTGAATAACAGCTCCTTTTTTCCCTGTACAGTTATCAGACAGTTATTCAGTCATTTAGCCAAATAAGGGCTCAACAACACACATGTCGGCAGTGGGCAGGCTGTGTTCAGATCCTAGAAAAATAAATATTTGGACATTTTCGGAAACGTGCAGCATTGAGGCTTCGATAGGAGCATCAGTGTCAGATACACTTTTTTCATGTCACTGGAGTTACACTCCTGAATCTGAATTAATGTCACACATCACGGTAAGTTACTGTTATACTAAGTGTATAAGAGAGAGCACAGTGTGAATGCTGCTGGCTGTGTTTTACATAATGACAAACAGAGGACTGTCAGGTGAGCCCATGTAGGTCACAGCCTCCAGGCAGGTTCTCCACCCTGTCTGATCTCGGGTCTGCCTGCATTGACAGGAGAAAAACAGCTCAGTAATTATTATGAATATCGTGAAATGTGTAAAATAATCCAGTATTTTCATCCTAAACATGTAGTGTTTTCCTTGTTAATGAAAATATTCAATTTTCCACATATTAGAATTAATGCTTTTTTTCTCTCTCTGTGTCATTTCTCTATCTCTCAAAATATTTCACTCTGTTATTCATTAAAGGAAGTACATTTACCGACTTTCCATTCAGTATGATATTAATTATTTTGTTTGTTTTCTAAAAGCCTGCAAGGCCGAATCTAATTTGATGAAATGCCCCGTGAAATTAGAGTCAATGATGCCGTTTCACTTTCAAGCCTGAGGACAGTCCTGCTGTGGAAATGTGTTGAGGTCAGGCCAGTGTCAGTCCGCCATCCAGTCGTGTTTGTTCCTGGTTATCATTAGTGAGTATTTCTCCAGTCAGCTGGTCAGTTTGGTTATCTTATTATGTCAGTGATGAGTCATCTTGGACTAGTCCTGGCATGTCTACACAGAGTAGTTTGATGAAATCAGCTGCTCCAGTCAGTTAAATTTGAACATACAACACACTCCTGCTGAGTCAGACTTCATGGCCCCTGATAGGCCCCAGTTAGGCCAGACCAGGACATTACTAGGCTGGTCTAGTCCTGACATGTCTGAGTACGTCTATAAGAGGCTGCAGCTTTTTTCTGCTCCACTCTGACTGCACTTTATCCATCTGTTCCTGCACAGGATGGACTCCTGAAACACTTTACTTCGTCTAAACTGGTAAGACTGTCTTTTATATTTGATACTTGTTCCAAAACACTGTTTGGATGATGAAAAATGGTGTACTAGTACTAGTAACTGACATCATCTTT
>JAQLOL010000015.1:20420611-20433827 GCA_029783665.1 Naso thynnoides | reverse complement strand
CGGGACGCCACTCTGTTGACGGACGAGAACAAGAACTTTACACCAGAATGATGAAAGTTAAAGAAAACTTTTTTTGTTTTGTCTGGCTGGGATTCTTTTCACTCTGCTGTCTTCTGGTCTCTCTTGAACTTGAGATCAATGTCATTACCCAATTAAACAAAGTTACCTCTCCAGTATAGCCACCTCTTCAAGTGTCCTCCTGTTTTTTGTGACTGAATTGCTGTAAATCTGGTTAAATAAGTTGATTCCAACTTGCACAGTCTCTAGGTTGGCAGAAAACCTTTTTTTTAAACAGTACTTGAAGTACTTGAAGTCTCTTTATTGAGGAAAGTCTTCACTGAGTCTATACTCTCAAATCAACCTGACGACAACAGATTTAATAGTGTTTTTTTTTTTTTATTAGTTCTCAATGGATCCCTGCAGGGGTAACAAACATATAGTTCTAAATATATCTGCTTGTCGTCTGAGTCTCACCCAGTGCGACGCTCTCCACCTTCGGCCTCTGTGAGTACTGCAGGTTCCTGTAAACCTGATCGATGATCTTCTCTTTCACCTGCAGGGCAGAGCATCAAGATGTTACCTGAGAAACTACATTTATACATCCTTCACATGCACGCAATGTCAAGTTAAATTATCTAATTATTTCAGGACGACAAAGATGATTTTCTTATGATCTCAAGGTAAATTATTTCGTAATCTGCGGATAACAAAGCTCCCTTTCTTGTGATTTAAAGTTAAATTATCTCAAAATCTCACAATATCAAAGCTCATTTTCTAGAGATCTTGAGTTAAATTGTGTCGTTATCTCGGGAACACAAAGGGCCATTTTCTCGAGACAAATGATTAACTTTCAAAAATCTACTTCATTTAGATTTATTAACTTCTGTAATCAACTGGGCTGAACCCCGGCTTCTTCCGTTACAATTAGACACATTCGTGTCCAGGGCATCAACCATGACTCTTCTTTTTTAGTTTTTTTAATTCAAGATCTAGAGAAAACAGATTAAATTAAATATGAGAATCCATGACCACTTAGGGCTTCCATACACATGTATCTGTACTGAATAATGTAGTAAACACATCAGAGAAATATCACTTCTGTCTGGTAAAGGAAAACCAAAACTATCAGATGTGAGGGTTTTCACCAACAGCTATACTTTTGAGAGGAGTTCAGTGGCTGAACATTCTCTGCATATATGATATAAAATCATGTGGTGAATTTGAAGCTGAGACCCAAAGTGAGAAAAACCTGCGCTCCTCCAGGGACCAGACGTGATAAAATATTTAGCTCCTGACGCAGAGAACCGTGAAGAAACTGAGAACAAAACCTGAGAAAGAAAACAAACCCACCTGGGAGATGGTGTCACAGTTCAGCACCTTCACTGGAGTCACATCTGGCCCCTCCCCGTGCACCAACACCTGCAGAGTCTGACAGCACAAACACAGTCACAGTCACGCACGGATCCTGAAGGGAGCAACGGCTGCAAACTCTGCACAGAAATCCCGTCTATTTCAGGCAAAGAATCACACTTTGCATAAGAGCTGCTACTCATTATTATTTTCATTATCCAGTAATCTGCAGCTTATTTCTTCTGATTTATTTTTACTTCCATGAAAAATGAAAAAATGAGTTTAGGAGGAATTGGCCTTGATTTTTTGGTGCATAACGATAAATATAGTGAGTAAAAAAATATAAAGAAAGCTTAAATATAGAAGCATGATTAGAAAAAATGTAATACAAATATTACAGGGTGTTAATAACTGAATGAAAGAGCCCTACAATGCATATTATACATGCATATTCACCAGCGAACGTGCAAAAACTCACAGTGTGCAGTGTGATTAACATTTGTAATGTGCACGTTGTCTTGTTTTGTACAAACAAATGATCACAAAGACTTTCAGTTTGCAAAAACATTTAACCAAGAAAAGCAGCAAATCTGCACAATGTAGAAGCTGCCACCTGCAAAGTTCCTGAAGGCTCATGAGGGGAATTTTCCCCTGTGGGTCCCGTCCACTCATGACACACTGCCAGTTTAGGGAAACGCTCTGCAGATATTACAGAAACGGCTTCTTCCTCTGCTCTGCCTCGCTGTAATACTTGAATCCATGATGCTGCCGTGTGCCTCGCCAGCTGTTACCGTGGACGTTTACGGCTCCTCTGAACTTTATCCAGCAAAGCCTCGTTCAGCCACACGAGGGCTTGAACCCACGGAGCTTCCATCAAATATGACACATGTGTTTTACACTGGGAGCGATACTACAAATAAGGTGGCTTCAAAACAACACTCAGCCCCATGATTAATGCTTCAAAGTCAGAATCATAAAAAGTAAAGTTCAGCCATGAGCACAGCTGCAGTCTGTCTGAGCCTGCTATGAGAGAGCGAGTGAATCAGCCGCTGCTGCCTGATGCAAAATACGACAATCATAATACAGCTCAGTGTTTCTCTGCTTATCAGAGGAAATGCAAAACTTATTGTCAGATGATAGAAAATACTGCAAAAGGCAAGAGCAGTTCACAAAAAGAAAATCCCACCCTGACATTTTGCAAGTTTTTCAAAGAACAACTGAAGCCATTGATTATCACAGAAGCTGAGAGCGGCCATGATTGCTACTATCTTTTTTCAATCTGTTATCTCTAGACCACAAAAAAAAAAAAAAATTATCATGGGATAACAGGAGAAATTAATGTTTTATCAAGAGATAACAAAACTCATTTTCCCATGATAATGGGATAGCAAAGTACATTTTCAAAATAAAAGGTTGTTTTCTCTTTACTACTAATTCTCATCAGAGATCAGGTGGTGCTGAAAAGGGCGGATATGCCGTGGAGGTCACACACTGAGACAGGCGAGTCTCACAGAAAAAACCGCCTGGCCTGAATAATGTCCTTATCTCTCCATTCTAATAATACAGACGGGAGTTGGTCGACATCTTTGATCATCACAAACATAACGTTTTACCTGCATGAAACAAAACCACATATTTACACCTTTATTTACTGTTCACTTATGAATCCTCCTCGACAGCGGCAGAGATCTTAAAGGGCCAAATCTGCATGATCGTAAACCACACATTCGATTTCTTTTTCTGCCTTAATTATCTCCTGATCTTCACATAAAGGCTCCAGACAACCAGATAAATTTTCCAGTTATCACAGTAAAATGAGTTTCGTTGTCTCCTGACAACACAGAAATTTATCCCATTTTCACAAGATAACAAGCCGTTCTCCCGTAATGAGGAGATAATTAATTTATGATCTTGAAATAACAGAATAAAAAAAGATAGCAGTGACCATGGCCGCTCTCGGCTTATCAACGTAGTTGCAGGTTAATGGGTTTTTTTGGTTTTTTGGATTGACAAATCATTCACATGATAATAATGAACTTTTTTACGGTCATGCATATAAATTCTGACTACAACTTTAAACATTCTAAGAACAACAATCAGGAGAAAAAAAAGAGTATTTCCTATTTTAACCTTAAATGATAATAAGATAAGATAAGATAAGATACGATACGATAAAATACAACAAGATAAAATCATCCTTTATTAGTCTTATGATGGGGAAATTCAAAGTGTCACAGCAGCAAAGCGGACAGTAAAAACAGAAGAAACATCAGCGAAAGTGAAAACCAAACTAACAAATCAGCAGTTTTGATGAGATAAAATCTGTTTCTGGGCCTTCAAAATGCAAACTTGAACTGCAGAGCTCTGAGCACTGCAGTGCTGTGTACTGTGTGTACTGTGTGTACTGTGTGTACTCACCAGCACAGAGTACTCGACATCGTCCCCCAGCAGTCCTGTATCGTTCAGTGTGTATTTGGCTTTCTTCATCTTGGCATCCACGGGGCCTTTTTCCACCTGGTGCTTCAAGGCCTTGAACAGTTTGTACAAAGGTTCTCCCGCCGTGTCCTAAAACAAAAAACACACACATGACTACATCCAATCCACACTCAACTGCTGATCCTAATCACAAAATCTAAAGGATTCACGGTATGAAAACTTGGTTTGGTTCAACGATGTTAAATTACAGAAACATCTCAACTGCTTCTGTCAGCATCAACACCGAACGAGCAGAAATAAGGGAACACTGAACAGGAACAGAAGAGAGACGGAGGAAAGTTTCTAAGAGTCGATTACAACTGAAGGACCAGGAGAAGAAACAGGAAAGAAGGAGGAGGAAGAGGGGAAGAGGAGGAAAGGAAGGCAGGAAAAACAGATCGAAGAGAAGAAGAAATAAAAACAAACTGGAGTAAAATAAATAAACAACAGAGAAAAAGGGAACTAATCTGTTTTACCCGCAGGAACTGATAGAGACAGATGGACATCCAATTACAAAGCATCCGCTCCACCACTGTCTCTGACCTAGATACACACACACACACACACACACGCACACACACACACACACACACACACACACACACACACACACAAGATAAAACATTAGGATTATAAAAAAGGCAGTTTTCTGTCATTTTGAACTCATTTTTTGTCACTATTGAAAAAATACAGTTTAAATGATTACAAGCACTTAAATAAACCTGATAAATTTATGTGTGTGAGACATAATGTGTGTGATGCTTCCATTGTAGAGACGGGCACTGTTATCGGCGATCTACGTGTGTTTCACACAGGTGTGAATCTGTTGCTTCCTCACCTCCTGAGCATGAGTTTGGGGTTTTTGCTCTGCACGTGTTCATCCATCAGCTCCAGCAGCAGCGTCCTCATGATGTCCGTGTAATACTCCAGTTTTCCGTGCAGCGCCACCGTCAGCAAGGAGGCAAAATAACCCCGAGCGCGGGCGTTGAAGTCCGGACGGCTCTCGAGCGTGTGGATGAACTGGAGGCCGAAAAAAACATTTTAGATTTCACATTTAAAAAGACACGCGACTGTATTTGAGCAAGAAGTTTAAAAAAAAAAAAAAAAAAAAAGGTCAATTTTTTTAATGACAAAAACTAATTTGCTGGTTTTTCAGTATCAGGTCAGATCACAGTGACAGCAATAATATCAGGAAATCAGGAGTTTATTTTATTAATGTATGCTGACATTTATTAGTTTTTAGAATTTGATTCACGGATCATAAATTTGTTGGAAAATTGTCAGCTTATCTCTCAGCTGGAAACTAAATGTTTTATTATTGGTGCAAGAGTATTTTCTATTAGTTCCATTATTATAAAATGAAGTGCAACGCTGCACTGAGAGCATTTGAAACTGCCGACTATGAGAAAAAGATTAAACCAAAGACAGAAAACAGAGGTGGAAAAAAAAGAAGAGCAAAAACTCTCACTTACATTTATTAGAAAGGTTTTGCTGTTGAGCAGGTTGGAGAACTGGTTGAGCGCCTGAGCCACGATGGTCCTGCGGGCTTCTGGGATTTGTATTTTTCTTGTGATCAAGGTGTCACTGACGCCGTCCTTGGAGGGCAGGAAGAAGTTTTGGTCGGTGTAGGTTTTGTAGTCGAGGAAGGGGATTCTGGCCTCGCTCAGGTCACTGGTGTGATCCTCCATTTCAATCATCAGATCTGACGCACAAAAATCGAATGTATGCAGTCATTTATAATCATTTATGATCTTTTTAACAGTTGTGTTTTTCTAAACAAAAGCATAAAAGTGTACATAGAAAATGGATTAAACTATATATTTATCTACTTCATGTAAGATGCAACAATTAGCATTTCCCGCTAATTAGTTTATTTTATTACCTATAGTAGTAACTTGACCTTCAGTAGCAATGCCTCAAATGCAAAGAGTTAGCATTAGCATATGGCTAAATAACATTACATTACTTTACAAAAACTGAGTTAAAATGAGCTCATCAGCTGTGTGGAAGCCGGGTGCTATCAGACTTAAAGCAACAGATCAACAGAATCCAAAACATAAAAACAAAAGTGTAAAAAATGAATTTAACAGTGTGTTTATCTACAATGCAATGACTAGCATGTACTGCTAACTAGCGTACCTCATGACCTTTTATAGTTCCTTAACCGAGGATCGCTTTGAAGGCAAACAGTTAGCATAAAGCTAACTAACATTATTAGTTTGCAAAAATTTAATTAACACCGATCACATCAGCTGTGTGAATGCTGGTCCGGGATGCTATCAGAGTTTAAGCTAACATTAGCAGCTAAACGTTAGCAGCTTGTTCTCCTGTTTTAATGAATAATAATAAAAATTTACAACCCAGCAAAGACAAAATAGCAATTATGGTGGAAAACTCATTTACTCTGATATGTGCTTACTTCAGTTCTTGTTTTTCTCAGCAGTGGCCTTGGCTTGGCCTGGGCATGCTGACCTGACATCAAGCTTGTGTTACGGTTCAGTTTGTCTGAAAAGATGATTAACTTTGAGGTAGAAAGGATAGGAGGAGTGTTCACTCGATGTTTGTGTCTTGGTTGTGAGGATAAAAGGAAATAATTTCCTGTTATTACTCAGATACTCTGCAGTCTGTCTCAGATCTGTACTGACTGTAGTAAATGTCCTAATTTTCCCTAATCTCCTCCACAACATTATCTAAAGTAGCGTTCCATTTTCCAAACATATCAGTCATTCCTCATCCTAGAAGCTTTTCTCTTGCAAGGTTAAAAGGGAAACATAAAGTTTGAAAATAATAAAGTGTGTAGCATTAAGCCTAGCAGCCAAACACATCTGTTATCATGTGTAAAATGTACTGGATAGGAAAGCTTTAGTTACAGGGATCAAAACAAAGGAGCTCAGGACTTGAACACAAATGTTCTGTTAAGTGATTTCCACAATTTTCTTGCACCTCTGGATCTTGTTCTACTTAGTAAACCTGTGAATATCTTAAAAACTAAAAGGATTCAACCGCTTTTGGATAAAATATTCGTGCTTAGGCTCTTCCATGTGAAGAGTCTGCAAACCCCTCAAGGTAAGAAACAAAGCTGCCAGATTCGGCTCAAACCGGTCGAGTGAACTCGCCAAGAGGACCTGCAGGGAAGTTTCTGATGTCTGAGCCAAAGCTCTTTCAGCTGAATCGTGTTGGCAGGACTTCACATTACGGAGATAAACTGTCACAGAGGGCGGCGTCCTTTAATCTGTGGACGCGACGTGTGACAAGATGCTGACAAAAAAAATCAGCTCAGCAGACAGGAGTTTGTGCTGCGTCCGCTGCTTGGCTCGCACGTTGGAAACCTTTTGTGTGGGTCTTGGCGGGCTCGATGAGGTCTGAGTTCACTGGACGGTTCTGTTGTTAAAGCTGAGCCACATGTCAAAGCTATAAATACCTGCACTAAATATTCGTGTCCATGCCAGCAGCTGAAGCAGCAGTATGAGATAAATCAGCTGCCTGCTTACTGTCAGCCTTACTTTTTAATATTGAAATGTACATAGAAAATAACATGTTTAGTTTGGTGAAATTCTGTAAATTAGATTTTAAAGTCTTTAGTGGCTTCTAGGTGTTAATGAGGGGAACTTCAGCCCTTCTGTAGGACAAACACACAGCACAATGTTGCCATAAACTATAGAATTAGTAAGAGCCGACGAAAAGACTAAACTACAAGTTTGTAATAAACTACAAATATTTTATTTCAGCCTCCTTCTGAAATTAGTTCAACAGCACTGACGCTCCTTTCACAGTCTTGTGACCTCACAGCTGTCTGGTGAGTGTGTACCAGTGCCCGATCGATATTTCAGTTTGCCGGTATTATTGACAGAAATCAACCCATCACATGTATATCATGATATATGTTCTCCAATACTTGCCAATATTAAAATATTTGTTTTTAAGGCTGGAAAAAATACTTGGAATTAGTGATTATAAATGGTGTAATTACACAGTATGTCCAGCAGAGGGCGGTCCATCATTTAATAACTAATGACTAAGTAAAGAGTTTACCGTTCAGTGCACTGCTGCTTGACTTGTTCGTTAAAATGTCAGATATCCTGCCTCCATTACATATCTTTGTCACAGGTATCTGACCACATGCAGTGAATTCATATCGGCTGATATTTCACGTATCGTAATTTTCCTGCTCGCCACCATCGACATCAGCATCAGCCCCAAAAGTACCACAGCGGTCGGGCGTCACTGCGTACCTGTGAACTCCTTCTTGCAGCGATCTCGAACACTTTCCTCCAAATTCTCAAGTTGGTGTTTCACCTTCTCGTACTCTCGTTCTGCCTGCTGACTCTTCCTCCTGATACACACACACACACACACACATACAGAATGACACACACACACACCAAAGATTTAGTAAGGAAGATGTCTAAATGTGTAAAAACAAAAAAACAAACGTGTCTATGCGAGCACACATTTCTGATCATTTATCGAACCTGTAGCAGTAGACGGACACGGCGATGAAGAGCAGCATCGGCACGATAACAGCGGGGATGATTATAGCCAGAGGAATGTCGTCTTTTCTGGCATAGTAGACTGAACCCACCATCCACTCTCCATGACCAAACTTCACCTGGAGAGAGATCACAGTGTTTATTTCAGTGTCAGAACATTAAAAGCACATTAAAAATGTGAATTAGCTGTTAGCAGCACCTGTTTGGACTCATGGAAGTACGCACAACTGTCACTGAATTATTTGGATGCTAAAGAAAACTTATAAATGTGAAGATTCTCAGGCAAGTTCCGAACTTTTTCTTTTTTCTCTGATTTCTAAAAGGATTTATCAACTGTTCTTGCGATAAGCGTCAGAGAGAACTGAATTTCTTGGAAGAACAAATCCTGCTGAATGTTCATGACTATTTCAGATCAGTTCTGGGATTTAATGATGGTTTAAGTGCTGCAGTTAATATTTCATTTCCCACCTCCCCCTGCCATGTTAATCTTATCTAAAAGGAGCTTAAAACCCCTCCGAGGAACTTTTACTTTGTGTTGATTGTAGCGCCACGTGTGTGCAAAAGCAGTACTGCTTACTGTTGCAAAGATCTTGTGTGGTGTGAGCATTTATTTTGGAGGAGAGTGAGAGAAACAAACCACTGATTTGCACAAAACCAGTTCTGCCAGACACACAAAATACTGAAATTAAATCATCTAAAGAAAAATATCCTCCTACTTCCAACCATAGATAGAAAAAGGACAACAGCAGATTGATCACGCTCGTACACAACAAATCTCCTCTTCTGGTCTTTGTGCTGTGGAGCCTTTTGTAGCGTTTCCGCTGACTGAGTGGTTCAGGCAACGGCGTCGTAAAAGACGGGATAGTAATCTCCAATCTCCTCGCTGATGGTCTCATTTGCAGATGTTGGTAAGATGTGAGTCATCAATATTACATCTAGAAGCTTCATAATCAGTAAAAAGTTCCTGGTAGGGACTTTAAAGGAGATGTTTGGGCTTTTTTTCCACATTAACCTTTCAGTAAGGATATTTCTGATCATATATGAGCATTATTATGACAAATGGTGCAGTCCAGAGAGCTCGAGCGCATTACTGACGTCACCGGCATCTGGAAACAGCGAAACACAACAGAGGTGCAGGGACACTTAGCTAATCTGTCGAAAAACACACAAAAAATGCTGTTTTTTTGAAGACGAGGGACTAAACAAATGATTATTGGTGTCCATAAAGTTAAACAACTGCTTATGACCTGGAAACGGCTCTTTCAGCTGCTTCAGGAAGCAAACAAAAAGTTGTTTCCAGGTTATATGCCGTTGTTTAACTTTGTGTTTTGGTGTCAGAACATCAGCGGGCATGACTGAACATTCGGTGAGTTTCTTGTCTTTTAAAGCGACAGATTAGCTGAGTGCCTTGGCACCTCTTTTTGTTTTTCCAGCTGGTGGTGACATCAGCAACGAGCTCCAGCTCTCAGAGCAGCACCGTTAACATTGTATATGATTGTAAATATCTTTATTAAAAGGCTTAATGTGCAAAATCTGTTTCATTTCATTAATTTGTTTCGTACTTATTATCTACTACTCCCGAAAGCTTCATCTAAGAACACAACATGGTAAGGTTTGTGTGTGTGTGTGTGTGTGTGTGTGTGTGTGTGTTTACCACGAGCTCCAGCAGGTCGTTGGTCGTGTCTCTGCGTTGGCGTTTGGACCGCGCTCTGGGCTGTGATGACGGCGCCTCCAGGATCAACTTATCATCCTGTACAGAGTTAAAACAAAGAGACAAAAAAAACCCGGTGAATTAAACACATTAAACTGCTGGTATGACCTCATTAGTGGTAATATATTGGTAATTATAATACAGAAATGACCTGTAATACCTCATCAACTCATCCACCAACAAGGGAAAAAACACAGTTTCCAGTGTGTGTTTACCTGCAGAATGTTAACGTGACAGGAAGCGTCTCCGACAAACGCCTGCGCCTCTTTGGCCGTCATCGCCTTGGAGAAACCTCGCCCCTGGTGAAAGCAAGAAAACAGAGTGAGGTCAACAGATAAGGAGAGAAAGAGCGACAGAAGTGCGAATGTGCCGTCCGTCCTCACGGTGACGATGATGATGCTGGTCTCTGTGATGACGTTCTTGGCCAGCTTGTTGAAGGTGGGGTCCGGATGGTAGTCGAAGCTCTTCAGCTCCTCCATCACGTTGTCCAGCTGCAGAAACGTCCTGAGCGACTGGCCGTCGACGCAGCAGTTCACCGGCGGAGAGTCAAACTGCAGCACGGTGTCGTTTTTACTCAGAGCCTCCTGGATGAACTGCGAGAGATGAGGAAGAGTTAAACTGGAGGAGATCTGAGAAAAAGATCCAGCTGTGTCACAACGTTTCCTTTCTGAACATTCAGTGAAGATCAAAGATTTGATTCTTCAAAAGCAAACAACAAATAATGTTAAATAAAAAACTAACCACTGGAGATGTGGGGTCTCCTTTAACTCAACTCTTCTGAAACTTGCCGGAAAGGTTTTATGATTAAATTAACATGTCTATTTATTTGTCTTTTACTCTTTTTTCAGTCTTTCTGAAGTCTTATTTATATGTCTCTTTCTGTTGCCTTTTGTTTTTTATCTTGTTTAAAAGCATTTTTAAGCCTTGTTTGAAGCACTGAAGCTTTACTGTTGAGACAAACAACTACTCGCTGCTTTAAATGCTTCCAAACAGACTTGGGCAATTTCCAAAATTTAATACCACAATATTATCCCACCCAAATATTGCAATAGACGATATTATACTCCATAGAGGGGGAGACCATAAATCTGTGTTTTTTTAAGGCTGACATATGGCGTCATTTGAGTCCTTTGGCTCGCCATTTTCTCAGCTTTAAACCTGACATATTGCCAAATTGGTGAGCTGGGGTTCTTTTTCATAACTAAGTCCTCCATGTTTGTACATTAAAGTGCTGCATGCCTACATCGTGTTAGTTAACCTGTGATAACCTCTGCACGTCATCAAACAGCAACGCGCACCGCCTCCGCCACCCCGGCAGCTCTGCATGAATTTTCTTTTCAAAATAAAAGCCTGAAGATGCCATATCAGCTGTTCGATATTCGACAGTGTGAAAAATATCACAAATGATGGCGATCTTAGAAAATACTTAAGGATGGCTCAAGTCTTACTGGAATCTAAGTGAGCTGCAAACAATTGTTTTAAAAATGCAAAGAATAATTCAGCGAATTCTTTTAAATTCCTTCTTAAAAGTTACATTTACAGACTTTCGTTTAATTGAAATCACGTTTTTTGTAAATGTCAAACTGCTTTTACCTATTTTGATTCATATCTTTTATGTGTTTTCTTATGTTCTTTTGTCTTTCTAATGTTTTATTCTGTTCCTGTTGCCTTTGTTGTTGTATTGTGTTTCACCTTAACTAGTACATTAGTTTTAGTATTGGGCCATTTGTGCAGTTTTGCCTGTCTTACTGCTTTTGCATTCCTTACTCTGTTTGCTTCGTCTGCCGAAGTCAACTTTATAAACTGTTTTTAAAGGTGCTGTATAAACAAAGTTATTATTGTTATTATTATTTGTTGGACTCTCAGGAGCCTAAAACACAGGAGAAAGAGTTAAGGATCAGATTTAAGTGTCTCTGCTTGTTATCTGCATATGTTAGCATGTCAAGCTAACCAGCGTTCTGTCTACAGTTGTATCGAAGCGTAACTTTCGAGGCTGAGAAGCTTCAAATCAAAGTAATTCTAAGACTTTTCCACTGACGGTTAAAATAAAACTGCCTCCAGCAGCTTCACAGTCGTAGTGAGTTTTCCTCCCTCCTCTCTCTCCCCTCTGTCCTCCCTTTTCTCTCTGCCTCCCCACTGCGTGCCCCCCCTCCCCCCCATATTCCCGGTTCAGACGACAGCTTTTGATGAAGCGCCGATAAAACGACTTGAGCTTCTCTCCCCTGCAGTGAATCGTTCCTGAGAGACTCTGTCACTCAAAGCTATTCAGCGGTAAAATAGAAGCTCGTCTTTTTCTTCCCGCTTCTGATTTCTGAGTGTCAGCTGCCGACCAATACACATCCAGCCAATACCAAGCTGTTATTAAAAATATGATTTGTCGTCCAACTCTGACATTATGTGGTTTTATTGATGCATTTATTGTTGAACTGATCAGTTTGACTCCTGCAGCTTTTAGAAAACTCCAAACCTGAACTGATGTGAGAGAGACGAGTCGATCAGACTGAAAACAACAAGATTTATTGACTTTCTGTCTTCAAATTAAAGCAGAAGGAATAAAAAATGAAATGCTTTATACTTTGACACTTACAGCTTCATTTCAAAGCACGGATTGTTTGATGAATTTTTATTTACCCCGAGTTAAACTTTTCATGTTTTAATGTGAAGAAACTTAAAATGACAACATGTATTATAATAACTTATCACATAAATCAACCAATCAGCTGATTTTGATTTGTTTTTTTGTACTTTTTCAGGCATTTTAATTGTCAAGTAAAACCTTCATTATTATTTGTCAAACTAACGAAAACTTAAAGATATTTCAGAGTTTTTAAAAATCACATTTCCCCCAATACTTTTGCTTTTTTCTTTATAATGATGGCTGTTTTTCTCACGATGATTCTTGAGTGAAGGTTTTAGTTAGAGTTTTATTTGTTTTGTTTATTTGTTATGTAAAAACACAATTAGGAGAACATTTATTTATTTCCTTTTTAGGATATCTTTCTGGCTTTTTTGGGCTTTTATTGATAGGACAGCTGAAGGATTGGACAGGAAATGGGGGTGAGAGAGAGGATGACAAGCAACAAACGTCTACAAGGTGGAATTGAACCCGTTGCAGCTGCAGCGAGGACACGGCCTCTGTACACCGGATGTCTGCTATACAAACTGGGCTACCAGGGCACCCTGAACATTT
>JAQLOL010000015.1:20386675-20412199 GCA_029783665.1 Naso thynnoides | reverse complement strand
TATAGGACAGGTGAGAGCTGCTAGCTACAGGTAATTCACCATTCTACAGAGAATGTATGCGTTTATTTGGTAAAAAATTGCTGAGTGAGAGAGAGGGGAGCCGGGAGCTGTGGACTCCAAAGTTATTACGCCTGGAAAAATAGTTCCTTCCTAGCTGGAATATTAGCATGAAGAAGGATTCTGACACAGATGTTCTTTTGAACTAACGTTGTCGCACATTTTCAGCTACTTTCGGTAACATTTATTGAATACAGACAAAATGTAAACAAACACTATGTCTCACAGATAAAGTTATTTCGGGAAAAATGGTTGGGATTTACATATGTGGCGGCTGTTGACAAAGGATGATGACATGTAGGAACAGTGGTATGGTCCTTTACATTTGGAGAGATCTGTGCTTAAATGTATCTGCTAGCTTTATCTCATTGAGTTGTGAAAGTTCCCCTCCCCTCATGCCAAGTGGTGAACTACACTTCCTGAGAATGACACATCTTGGACTGGACCATGTGGAGGTGGGTGGGGATCTTTTGTGACTACTTAGGCCGACAGCCTTGGCCAACAAATGACAGAGGATGCATTTCTCATCCCTTTCTTTGTCCTTTTGAAGAATGTCTCTCTTTATCTCTCAGTGGGCCGTCTCCCTCTGTGTCTTTACCTCCGCAGCCTCAGTCGTTCGTTCCACTCACAGTGCACTTTCTCTGTTCCAAAGTCAATATTTTGTCGTTATCGCAGCAGATTGCTTCTAGGGTGGAGACCACATTGGAGAGTGGAGACCTGTAACCCTTCCTTCTCTCTTTTACACACCCTTTCAACCTCTGTCTTCTTCTTCCAGTCATTTCTCTTTTCTTGGTTCATTCTTCCATCCACACGGGCATTCTCATGCCTCCATTAATTTCATCTTTTACATTTCTTTTTTTCCCTTTCTCCTCTCTTACCTCCATTTGTTTGAAATGGATCTATCTCTACTTCACTCTTCCTTCCACTCCGTCTATCTTTGTCTCTCTAGCGGCAGGCAATGAATATTTAATCTTTTCTCTCAGCCTCCTCAGTGATGGCCTCAGAATAATCTAGTCCCTGATCATTCGTCATCCTTCATTCTTACGCAATGCCACATCCATCCTCCTCTTTCCATCACGCTGCAGTTTTACTTTAACATTATATTCTCTTATGGTGGACTGTATTTCCTTCACATAACTATCACGACCAATAGGATGTGGATATTACATAAAATATCTCTAGAGCCTATTTTCTTTACTACATAATGTCTTGTGAACCTGCTGCGTCTCCTCAGGGACTACTCCATCAAGTTGGTGCAAACCTGTTGACCCTGGCTGTGTTGAAGGGAGAAGGAGAGGAGGAGGAGGAGATGCAGGGTTAGGGGAGAAGGAGATGAAGAGGGGGAAGCCTGGGAGGAGGAGAAGAAGTTGAGAAAGGAGGGAGGATGTCAGCAGCCAGCCTCGTCTCAAGTGACCTCGCCCTGTCCAGAGTGCCTCAGGCTACCACTCTCCCTCCTGATCTGTCTCTAGTGATGCACTGGTGCGCTTATGCAATCTGCAGCTGAATTATTAAAGAAACATATGCTAGAGTTTCTCTGTGGGCCCCGAGCCCTGTCGCCCTGCTCATACAGCTGAGGGAACATCACAAATACACACATTTGGAATGACGCTGAAAACGTTGAGTCCACTCTCTGGAGTCCTCCTCAGGGAATCACAAAGTGCAAATGCAGCAGTGACAGAATACAGTTAAGACACAACACAAAATGCACGATGCAAGCACAAAATATCACGTCAAAGGAACACAGACAAGATATGCAGGCCCTGATTCATACCTTCCTGCGGGACACTGGAATTCCTGGCATTGTCTCTCTCCTCAGACGTCTCATTGCTCACTGCGTTGCCGCTCTTGGTCCTCCGCAGGACACTGAACGCCCGGTTCAACCTCCTGAAGGACCGACTCCTCACTGATGAACGGTCAAAGTTTCTGACTGCAGAGGAAAACAGGGAAGAAAGAGAGGCAATTTATAGACTAGCTCACCGTCAACATGCCCGGACATGTCTGAATCTGCCTCCTCACAGCCAATCAAATGCCTTCTCCAGGCTTAGTGTGAGAGATCTGTGTTGGTTTGTTACTGGTGAAAAGATTAAACACAAATATGATCCAGAAGTCCCATGTCAAATAATAAAAACATATTTTTCAAGCTTACTGGATGCAAAACATTTCACACTGCTTAAAAGGTCTAAACAAGATTGTACAGCTATGTTACAGTAAGTTATTACCAACCACTTATCACTCATCTTGATGATATTGATATAAACAGTAGAATTGCATTCAATTGACAATTGCAGTGCATTGCTAGGCAAAATTGCCTCGTATTAAAAGTATCCTTTAGTGCTTTAGATATGTAGTGGCAATGTAAAACAATGCTGTGTTTGTGCTGTGCATGAAAACAAGCACAGGTCTCACATTTTTAGTGCAAGTTTCACGCTTTTCCAAGTTTTGCTTCGCCGGATTTCTCTCCACACTACTTTAGTGCTGTGCTTGAGCTGAAGACAGGTCTGGCTCCACTTGTTACCGTTTTGGAATAGGGCTAACAACTACCCTGGCTTATTCGTATTTCTTTAAACCAGTCACATCACATCGCATTGTCTTGGGTGGTGTTAAGCCAAGGATGCAGCAACGGTGCCTTTGCAAAATATGCTGCGTTCATGTGATGTTGGAGTTTTGGGAAGTCGTTCTTGCCACTTTGTTGTGTTCATGAGCTTCGAGGTCATGAAGTGGGAATAACATGGGCTATACAAAGAAAATGAGCTGCATTTTAATGCTAAGAGCATATGAGAGTTTGGTGATTGTGTCCAGTTTATTCATGACAACGAAGAGGAAAGGAAATGTCTCTGTCTCCCGTACAGCATCTGGGTGGTGGGTTGGCTGAGACTAGCGTCCCATTAGAGATTCATGTTGCTGTCCAAGTATGCTGGAGCGGTTTGAAGCTTTATATCAGTGATTTTATTCCAGACTTGTCACTGAACCAATACCTTCCCTAGCACCACTAAAATTTAGCTCAAAAATTGTTTCACCTGACATGTTATCAGAGTTTGCGCTTAAATCTAATGTTTCTAACTAATCTGGTCCCTTTACAGGAACATAAATTAACATTTATACCATATGACACTTACATGTGATTAAAAATTGATGTTTGATACGTGAATTAATAAAAAGGTTTCTTACCATTAACCAGACACTGACTTTTGCATGCTGTGTTTATGCATTTATGGCATGAAGCTGGTAACTCATGTTATAGAATTTCCTCTGAGTTGCCAAGTTATTTTACCGACATGGAAGGCCGTTCATTTGAATTTTCCCAGTGGGAAAGTCATTAATTCAATTATTCTGATATCACAAGAATGCTACGATACTCGTGACTGAACAGTCGGCAAATGGTAGGCTCATCTGATTTCTATTTCCTGTGACTGAGACTTCACTTTTCCTGATGTAGTTTTAATTTCTGTATCTGCTGAGAAGGAAAATTGATTCCTCGCTGCTCAAAACTCATTGGAAAAATTTTATGCAAAGTTAAGTCAGCAGCCTGCTTAGACTAAAGTAACTCAATTGTAGGCTAACTAATAATGACAACACTGAATTTCATGATGATAATGACATTAAAAAAAACATTTAATGTGGACTGGTCATGGCTGGTAACTGATCTCCTTCATTCGGTCTGTATCTGCACAGACACCTGCTCATTTTATTGGTTCATTAACATGAACATAAATAATGCAGTGATACGATGTTTAAAAAAAGGTCAGCTTTGCAAATGTTCAATGAGAAAAAATAAATTTGTGAGATCTAAGGGAGGCATACGCTGGATGTAAACACAGCACATCACTAAAGGCAAAAGCTGAGTCTGGCAACCTTGTGTTTTATTTCCGGAGTCCTCTCTGTACTGAGACAGCAACTGTGTCACTGCAGCAAAGAGACTGTTTGTGCCTCCAGTCTAGCCTTTTATTCTGAGGTTTGTTTGTTGAGCTGCTTTCAAGCTCAAATATTGTTTCTGTTTTTGTGGACGGAGGAAGTGCTTTCAACCTGCTCTTTAATTAATAAACCCAATCTGTGCTGAGTATAGTCACAGGATTGCATAACTGCAGTGATGTAACACACCGTGGACTCTAGTGGCCACCTCCAAAAGAGAGACTGTTGTCTGGGTCTTTGCTTTTCTTTGGAGAAGATGGACAGGTTACATGAGGCTGCAGTGGAGAGCCAGCAGCCCCAGCGTGGCTGCACCGAGCATGGGGCAGGGAGCCTCTGCAGCACCCCTCCCTCCCTCCCTCCCTCTGCGGGCTCGGGGAGATGCGAGGGCTCCTGACAGCCACATTATTCTTTAAAAGCGCCAGCCGCTTCTGGAGCTGACAGCTTGTTCAGCAGTAGTGACGCTTGTGGTGGTGGGCGCTCGGCCGGCCGGGCCTAAAGTGCTGGTGCAGCGTCATTTGTTGTCCCCACTGCCTGTGTACACTCATGTGTGGGGAGGGATGAGGGGGCAGAGAGGAACACTCGTGACGGCTTCCTGGTTTCACAGGTGGGAGAAACGGAGTGAGAGGGGTGTTCACGTCATTGGGGATTAATAAAGACTTGCGTCAGCTGTATTTAACCCGCCTCTCCGTCCGTCTCTCCTTTACTGCATAATGTGCTTGCCCTCTCGCTGACTTTCTCTCTCTGTTTCTTGACTGTTTTCCACAAGGAGAAATTTTATGGATTGGTGAAAAAAAAAACAAGGCAGTGGAGCTAATTGGCTAACAGGATTTCTATCAGAGACCATTAGGGTGAACAAAGACTATTCGAGGTTGAACGAGTGCTTTGGTTTTTACATTGTGAGGCCTCAGCTGTGAATGTACATTTGAACATAGATCACGGGCATCCTGGTTTTGACTGGGAGACCATGTAACTGTGACTAGAAAGCACTCCGCTCTCTATTGATTTTCAATCTGTTATCCTGGCAAACACACAGACACTCCCTCCAGCTCCCTCTCTCTCTCTCTCTCTCTCTCTCTCTGGTCAGGTAACTTCAGGGTAACATCATGCACAACTGAACGTGACCACACACAAACACAAATATCCGATCGCCCACTCACACTCACTCTTCTTGCTGCTGCTACGGGCAGCCAGGCTGGTCGTGCTGCCTGACTGGCTGTTGTCCTCCATGCTGGGGTCGAAGGCAGGGTTGACCAGACCGGGCTCGTCTGACAGGAGGGCCACGGCGGCGGAGGTGGGGCCATCGTTGGGCAGCGTGGCAATGGTGAGTTCCGACGTGCTGTCGGTGCATTCGCCCTCCTGCGAGCGTCGCTTCCTGTCTGCTGAGAGCCCATAGTGAGAGGCCCCTTTACACCTGCACACAGGGGTCAAAAGGTCAGCCTCAAACTCTCAACTTAATTCTGGACATGTGATGAAATGATAGCATGGATGATCTCACAAAGGATGCTGTTATTCTACAATAAACAGCATCTCTTGCTCTTGTCACAGTGAAGTGAAATTAATGCAAACATCCAACGAAAAGGTCACACTGAAGAATAATGAGAGCAGATTTTAGCATCTCGTCCAGCCTGAGGCTCTCTGCACGCTGACCTCTATCTGCTTTGTGCAAAGACTGCTTATCTGACCTCAACACTCACACAGCACCGCACAGCCTGTACAATGAGCCACAACAACAGATGTTGCAGCCACATACATTTCCTGGCACATCCGCTTGGAATTC
Organism: Naso thynnoides; assembly: GCA_029783665.1. Taxonomy (NCBI): domain Eukaryota; kingdom Metazoa; phylum Chordata; class Actinopteri; order Acanthuriformes; family Acanthuridae; genus Naso; species Naso thynnoides. Next base: position 20,406,456 of record JAQLOL010000015.1, on the reverse strand, counting down.
ATGCAGCACCTCTCTGAAAATGTACCCGAAATGTCACATTTACTCTCATAGAGAAAAGATGTATCTGTAATCACACGGAGGATAGGTTCTCTCTGCGGCTGCAAGCGTGAACATTGCTGACAGATGTTTGAAGACAAATGTAAGAAAGCAGTGGTTAGAGAGGACAGGGGGTGGGTAACTGACACAACATCTGAATATAAAACAGAGATCGTCTCAATGTTGTTTTCTCAAAAAAAACAAATCTAACTCCTGAGCTCAGGGAAGACATCTCCTCCCTGTCAATGACTCTTCCTCATGCACACACACACACATGCGCATATTATGCTACAAGACATAAAAGGCTTTCCACACTGACATTATTGAATTGGGAATGTTTGTGTGTGAATTACAGATATCTCTACAGAATGGGGCGATGCATTGTTGGAGAATTTTCCTCCTTCTGTAAGCCATAAAGGCTTTGAGCTGATGCTTCATCAGAAGCAGGAATAACACTGGCTCGTCTCTCCAGCTGTCTCTGCGGAGCCATCAGCACAAACATTAACGGGGTTTTAATGAGCTGGATCAAACCCAGGCTCCACAGTCGCCCAGAAAAACAAGAGGAGCCATGTCTATTCTCCTGTGCTGAACAATGGGCTGGGTACCACTGGATCTTACACACGGGATATTCAGCCAAAGAGGAAGGGCTGAGGAAAACAAGGTAAAATGGTGGCCATCACTGAATGATCACAAAAGAAACTAGATTATATGTTGGTGAGCCATTTGAGTTAAGGGAGGCAATTGCTTCCCTCAGGGCATCACGTCACTAGAAGCAACATTTTGTCTCAATAATAGTGCTGTCAGAGTGGGTCGTGCACTCCGTCCATATTTCACCGGCAAAATCATTTCATCCTAAAGTGGCTTCTATATCTCACTTGTAGCTATAAGAGTCGCCGTTAGCTACAGCATTACACAAAGCTGAAGTACTTATTGATCCCATGCTGACCTCTGTGACATAATGCTGCCATACAGTGCATGCGTCTCCACGTGTGTATGTATTTGTATACCTGGGAGTGGGCAGGGCCATCGTGAGTTATTCTTGTTCATTCAGTTAGTTTATTAAATGCTATCAAGCATGTCTGCGCAGCAACATACCACTTAACCGAGTGAAGTGGATGAACAGAGCAATATTTCAATCAGCAGCAGAGGAGAGCGCAGCGCTGCAATCACAGGGGGGCAGAAGCTGTGCTCGTGTCGCTCGCTGTCAATTAAAAGAATTGAAGCTGTATGTGACGAGAAAAGACTGATGACCTTCATCAAGGAAAGAATTCTAAAAATAGCAGCTCCGCAGACAAATATAAAGATAAGAAGTTGCACTTCCAAAGAAGTTTTTACCTTTTTCATTCATCTCAAACTGAGAAAATAAGACAGTCATCTGCTGACACTGAGACAATATTGTTTACTTTGGTAAAGGTTTTAGATTGTAATGTTATTAACAACTGACCAAATAAAGTCGTTTATATTTCTGAGGGCTGGCTTAAGGAGAGGATTCTCTCAGAAAATGTGTTGTTTGTTTGTTTGTTTGGCAATTTAGGGCTGTTGGTCCCGACTAAAATCCTTCCATATCATTGGGAAAAAATGTCAGAATGCCGAAAAATTTAGCAACGTAAAAGTGAATGTTTCATTCACAGGATCATCAGCCTTACTTACAGAACATAAAAGTGCTTCAGACTTAAGAAGCTCTCAGTTTAACAGCAAGGGTTTATTAGGAAAACAGCAACAAAGGCAAAAATGAATTTGTTGCTCATTGGTTTGAGTCACATAACCCAGAATGTCAGTGACTCCCTCTAAAGGTCCCTTTGTGCTTCGTCACTCCACGCTTTTAATAACTTTCACTCGACAGGAATAAAAAGGTAGCGTGATGTTTCAGTTGCTTCCATGGTAACCATATTTGACACCAATGACTGAATATCAACAAGGAAGTTCAGTTAAACCTTCTCCATGGAGACGTTAACAGAGACGGTTGATAAAAAAAGCGAGACCTCCTACTGAACATTCATTTCCTGTATCAGTGTCACATGGGTTTTCGGAGGAGAGTAGAAGCATCCCCAACCCATTCATGTTGAAACAGGGGATAGAAACACTACAGGACAGGTGAAAGTTGCTAGCTACAGGTAATTCACCTTCTAAAGAGAACGTCTGCGTTTATTTGGTCAAAAATCGCCAAGCGAGAAAGAGAAAGAGAGGAGCCGTGAGCTATGGAGACCAAAGTTATTCCGCCTGGAAAAATAGTTCCTTCCAAGTGCTGCCTTCCTAGCTGGAATATTAGCGTGAAGAAGGATTTGTGACACACACGTTCGTTTTAAATAACGTTGTAACACATTTTCATCTACTTTCTGTAACGTTTGTTGAATATGAACCAAATGTAAACAAATGGCATATCTCATATATCATATATATATCATATATCATCATGTGGCAGATGTTGACAACGGACAATGACATGTATGAACACTGGGCCGGTCCTCTTTGAGACCTTTTTCTGTGCAAGCTGAAGGTTTGGCAACATGGGGACTATTTGCAGGGCTAATTAGTTAACTACAACCGATAAGTGAACTGCTAACATGTTAACAAAACTTGGAACATGCTAATGCTAGTAAGTTATAAAAGCTCACTGAACTTTCTATTTTTTCTTTACTGAGCTGTTTACTTTCCTCTGGTATTTCATCAACATTTAACCCTTCTTAAAACTAAAAGTTACTGAAGAATGGGAAAAAGTGCTCCTAAATTGCTAATTTGCTAACTGTCACTGAGCTTGGTAACTAACAGGAGGGTAAGTTTGTACAGTTTATTTAAAAGACACATCTGTAGTAGCGACTCCTGCAAACCACAGGCTGCACAACCAAAGCTCAACTTGTCTGTTTTCATTGCACTTGGTCGATTTTGTTTAATCGGGCAGCTTTTCCACCTCCACCATGTGTAATGTGCATAAACACAAGCGGATGGAAATGTTTGTTGAAACCTTTGCACACACAAAGTGACTCACTTTCCCTCCAGGACACACCAGCCACAGTACGGATCCTTCATTGAGATGCAGGAGTGGCAGTCTGTCTTCAGGTGGCAGGCCTGGACGGGGACCTTGGTGATCTGCATACATATGACATGCTTTTATTGCGGAGGAACTGTTATTGGGAATGACATGGAGGAAGTTAAATTTACCATACATATTTTCTGCCTTCAGAGGTCTCTCAATCAAAAAAACAAGACATAGTATGATTACATTGTGAAGCAGTGTGGGATCATGGGATTTTTTTTAATTGTTAAAAAAGCCTCCTTTGCAGATGAGAATCTCTGAGTGACTCAGGCAGAAATGCTCACAGATGAGTTAATGTACAGAATGTGTTGGAAACATTTAGGATGGTGTAAGAACACAACTCAACAACATCTAGAACAAACATACAGCCGTTTTCTGTCATTTCAATATGAAAATGTTACATATTGTCTGTTTAAATTAACTAATCTCTGTAATCTACATAGACAAAGAAACACATGGACTTCGTTTTATATTTTTGCCAATCCTGAGCTTTTTCTTTCACTCAGTATCAATTGTTATACATCATATGATTCAGGGGAACCTACTCTTTCATGTCAGTGTAGTGTAAAGTCACAATCATGCATTGCATTTGTGTGAGCGTACCATATTTGCCTAAGAAAGGCTCAATAAAAATTTTTTTTGTTGGATAGCTCCATAGTCGACCGGAGAATTTCTGTTTTTTTCAATGTGGAAAGTTGTTTTCAGGTGTTTTGAGGTTCCATGTGAAATTTGGTGCAAATGCACCATTTCCTCAGTGAGTTACAGCCATTTATTTGCATGTTAACCTGGGTGTTATTTAGTGAACAATGTGGCAACATAGAAACCTTGGTGCTGTCTTTATACTTTGGTCAATATCACCTCTGAACGTCAACGTCAAAGTGTCATACATCATTTACTGTCTTAGACCTAAAATCATCCCTGAATGTTGCACAAGCACCATTCAAGTGCCTCGGAAAGCTGAGAATCTCACACACTGAACACAATTTAGAGCTAGTCTGTAACTTAAACGGTTCAAAAGTTATTTGATTTTTTTGTGAAACATATCTCAGCGTTACATACATGCCACCCTTGGTTAAAGAGGGTTATATATTAGATAATTAATTGATGTACATCACTTAATGGTAAATAACATAATATTTTCTTGTTAAGGGAAGGTCATTGGAAGGCTGTGGAAATAATTTTTCTCTCTGACAAGCAGCGGCAGATGTAATACATTAAAATGAGCAGATGGAACAAGCTCCAGTATCGTCACTTGACTTGATCAAAGTGAATTGCCCTCTTGAAGTGCATTCTAATTAATTCATTTCTAAATCAATAACATCAATTCCACTTCAGCGTGGCGGCAGAGAATGATGGCGACTGAAAGATGAAAGGACAAAGGAGAGAAAGACGGATGGAGACAAAAGGTGGAGAGCAAAACAAAGGAGGCCAGAGAGAAAGAGAACAAGTGAATAAATCAATGGCTGACTTCTGTGTGGTAATGTAGACGGATGTATTGGTGTTAGTCAGTGAATGAATAAATGATCAAATAGGACAGACAGAATAAATGAAAGACTCATTAAGTCCCTGACCTGATGGATGAAATGAGAGAGTAGAAGTAAGCACATGGCTGAGCCCCTGACCTTCTTTATGAGGCGACACAGAGGTGTTCGATGGATGGAAGGACAGAGAAATGAATTTAGTAAAAAAGAATAATCAATACCTCCAAGTCTGAGTGAGTTTGACCTTTTTCTCCGTGGTGATGTACAGGTGTTGGAGGCTGGAATCGAACAGGAGGTTCTTGTTGACCTTGTCCCCCGTGACTTCGGCTGTCGCTCGTCCGTACACCTCAGGATGGGCTGACAGGTGCACCTTCAGCACCTGCAGAAACATAAAAACTGCATTAGCAAGCATTTAAATTCAGACGCTACGCTGCACCTGCCGCTGCGTTCAATAAATGCTGCTTTTTCAGCATAAAAATAAAAAATGAATGTATGACATTTTACCAAAGGACACAGAAAAGACAGAAAAGAAAAAAGGTCTGTTGTTGGTAAGTTTTCAGAGGACAGAGAGTTCATTTACAGTTTGTGTGTTTTTTTTTAATGATCTAAAACATTTTCTACTTGTTACGGTAGAATTATGATTGAAAAAAAAAAGCAAAATATGTGCTGTGTCAAAAGTTAATGCTATGCTCTTTACTGTCTGTAGCAATTATAACGCAGCTTCAAGCAAAATCTTATATGGGCACAAATTCAAAAGTTTGGTCAAATTTTAATTAGCTTATAGGGAAACTTTGTCACACGATGTTGAAGTGTTGCTGTGTCGTCTGTAAACAGCTAGTTCACTTCCTGAGAGAATTTCCCTGAAAGAACAACTAAAATCTAAAATTCAAAATCTAAAATCTTACCAAATAATATTCAAACATTCACTGTTTGTAACTTGATTATTCATTTTTTTCTAATTACTTGTTTACTACTAAACAAGTAACAATTAGTCTTGTGCTGAAGTATTACATTAATTTGCAATTACCAGGAAATGATTAGCTGCTGGATCTGTAAATTTAAACATTTTTCCAGAAGAATTATTTAAAATTTCCATTAAATTTTGTTAAAGGTGAGAATCAAACACTTAAATGAATCTTTCTATCTTAAATCTATTATGTTAACCACAGTGGTCATGGTCCATTATTCTTGATCAAGGACAGGCAGCACCTCTAATAAATTAACTTATATAATTAACTGGCCAACTTGTCTGTTTTCATTCTGCTAGCTAGCTAACTGGCTAGTTAGCTAGCTAGCAGGGCCTCCTGTTAGCCTAGCTACATATAACCTGTGATCTCCACTTTGATAACGTCCAAAAATTACTTAAGAAAAAGCTTAACCCACTTGTAAGCACAGAAGAAGGCTAACCAGCTAGCTAGCAATAAAACTAGCTAGTGAGGTAACTAGCTAACAGTTAGTAGTTAACAGTTGCTTAATCTTTCTTTTCTCTTGGTATGTGTGTGTCTGTAAAGTGAAGTTTCAGCCAACCCACCCAAATTAAGTTTGAGTTTTCATTAAAAAATATCGTCTTTATTTTTGGAAGCCTTACATGTGGTGGAAGGTCACTTCTTAATTGAAAAAATCTGTCCCCTTGTGTCTTTACAGTAACTAGAAACCTCTTACATCATTAGAAAACATTATTAACTTCAATTCAGGTCATTTAGATTTAACTGTTTACACATCTGGCCTCAGGAAATTTAATCCTGCAATGATAAATCCCTGTATAACCTCACTTAGGGAAAAGATGGTGATAAACAAGAGGAAGGTAATGTTAAATGAAAGCAATGAAAGAAAAGTACAGACAGCTGTAAGTAAATTTTACCTCTCCAGTGGCGGTGCCCACGAACGCCACAGCGTGCCCCATCTCCACAGCCACAGCCACGGCGGTCATGTGGCCCTTACGGACCAATGCGGGCTCAGCTGATAGGGCGAACTCGGCCTTGCTGGCCATTGGGGACGGCAGGAACTCGGCTCCACACTTGTATCTGAGGGCCATGTTGTTCTGAGGAGCAGGACAGAAATTACAAACACGAGTAGAACATTGATATTAATGCAGAGTTAGTGACTCATTGTCTCTTCTTTCAGCCTCTCTTTGTCTCGGACACACACAAAGATGTTCTCACCTGGTTGCTGCTGCTGCACAGCTCCTCAGACTTGGACGAGTACGGCGAGTAGACAGCAGTCCTGTCATTAATGATGCCGTTGTCACTGTAACAGGCTCCTATTATCTCCACCAGTCTTTTATTAATAGAGCGTAGCGGGTACATACCTACAGACGGGAACAAAAACAAGGTCTGAACCTGTTTTCTCTGCTCTGTTTAACACACATACACATAATAAACGAGTCCATGTTTAGTGAGAAATATCACAAATTTAATCTTACTATATTGTCCCACCCAAATATGGGGGAGGGGTTCACATCTTTTTTTCCTGCTTTAAACTCAAAAATATTTCCAAATTAATGAGCTTGCATTCATCTTCAAAACTAAGTCCTCCACATCTGTATATTAAAGCGCTGCATGCGTGACTACATCATGCTTATTAACCTGTGATGACCTTTCCACCTTATCCAATAGCAAATAGTTTCACATGCATTTTCTTTTCAAAATAAAAGCCAGAAGATGCTGGAACAGCTGTTTAATATTTGATATTGCGAGAAATGTTGCCAATGACATCAAATATTGTAATATTTGATAATATTCAATATCAAAGCCTACTGGAAAACATAAAATGTCCTATGTTGATATTTTGTCCCACCTCTGAGAAGGAGAAGTTTATTTTTGCACATTAAGCCTTATAATAAAGACATTTACAATCATATATGATGTTTTACAGCATTATTATGACTAACGGTGAAGTTATGAGCGCGGGAGCTCCTTGCTGACGTCACTGCTAGCTGAAAACAACAGATATGAAGGGGCATTTGACAATCTGTCCAAAAAGGTTGATATAAAAGAAAAGACAATCACTTAATGTTCAGTAGGCATTAAGTAAATATTTGGTGATTGTCTTGTCTTTTAAAGCAACACTATGTCACTTTGACCACGACCCACTGCTTTCGAAAAATGAAACTAAATGATGCACGTTAATATGTCGCACAAAACAGCAATTTGCAGTTAAAACGGGCCATATTTTACAGAGAAAATGTCTTCCGGTTTTCACTCTAATGTCCGACGACTGCTCTGTCTGTCTGCAGCCTTTTACTGAAGCTGAGCTGTCACTGACAACGACCCGCTGCTGCAGCTGCAGCTTCAGTCTGCAGGCAGCCTGCATGTTGCTTTAAGGAACCTCCGTGAATCACAGAGCTGAGGCAGAGCAGTCGTAGGACATCAGGGGGAAAACCAGAGGACGTTTTCTTCATAAAATATGACCCGGTTTTACTAAAATTGCTGTTTTGTGTGACGTATTACCTTGAATTGTTAAGTGTCATTTTTTGAAGCCACAGGCTGCAGTCAAAGTTACACAGTGTTGTTTTAAAACAACCTTTTTTCCAATAGATTGTCGAAGCACTTAAAATGCCCTATTCACCTCCATTGTTTTCAGCTAGTGGTGACATCAGCAATGAGCTTGTGTTCTCAAGGCTGCATCACTCGTAATAATAATGCTTTAGAAGTTTGTATATGATCGTAATTATCTGTATTATAAGGCTTAATGTGCAAAAAAAAATGAACGTCTCCTTTATCACCAAAAACTGATCACTTTCCTCCTCTCATGGCAAAAATATTGACACCTACACAAGGCCGAAGTAGACGGGTCTTCATCAGATGTGAAAGTGACAAACAGCACTTTGTCTGAGGCTGAAACCGGTCCGTACTGGCCTGATTTAGTCATACTCTGAGCCAAAACTTCACCTGGAGCTGCTACATAAGCTGCCTGGGAGAGGGAAAAAAAAGAGATAGAAAAGCTGAATGTGAGGTTTTCACACTAAAAATGTGTACTTAGCTGATATAACAGAGGTACAGCGAGAGAGGAGACCCCATAAAATGAAGCCATTTCAAGTTCAAGAGCAAGTTAAATCCAATTTATGAAGTTTTTCAGGGGTCAGGACAGAGGCAAACCCAAAAAGACTCCAATTTAACAGAAACTCATCCAAATGTAAAATATCCAAATGTGTTTTTCTGAATCACTGCAGCCCTTTTAATAAGAATGCTGACAGCCTATCCAATGGCTGAAGAGTGTATCATCATTACCTGAGCTTTGTTGTATTTGTTTGTGGCGCTACAGTTCAGCTGCAGTTCAGTGTACGAGTAATAACCCTGGTCGTCCTCGCACATCCTGGAGATGAAGGTGAAGTTCTTGGTGTCCTGGACCCCGAGTGTCCGCGAGAACAGGAAGTACACGAACCCGCCGTCTTTGAAGGCGAAGCGGAAGTCATGGAGGTACCGCAGGACGAAGGGGTTGGCTTGAACCGCTGAGGCCTCGATGATGCTGTCAAAAACCACCCAATCGCCGTAGTCTTGGAGGATGCGGGTGGAGATCAGCTTGGTGCTGTCGTGGCTGCCGTAGCCCTTACCGACCTGAGACGGAAGAGATGATCATGTCATGTTAAGAGGCAGTGGAAAAAGTTCTGATTCATGCAGAAAGACAGATGCAGATTTCTAGTTTTGCCTTTAAAAATTCAAGCATCCAAAGTTCTTCCCAGACCAAAAGTTTTTGTCTTTTCATCTGTTCTTCCTAATGTGTTAAATCTCAGAGAGGTGCACTGCAGTGAGACTCAAGTCACAGTGATGAGACTTGATTAACTAGAAACTCTCTGCAGACTTTTCTGCTTATTACCACTTGTGAGTTTGACAAAGAGCTGCACTTATTATCTTTATGTTATCAAGGATGAATCAAACAATTAGACGGTGAAGAGGAGCACTGAGCAGCTGAAAAGCAAGACATTTTTCTAAAGGAATTGCTGGAAACAAAACTACAAGGACGCTGATTGCTAATTTTTTTGTTTTCCTGCTGGATTTGTAAATGTTAAACTGTTACACAAAATTTGCCATATTTGGTCATTTAAATCTTTGGTTATTTTGCTAAAAGTCTTCTATAATCCACCCTGGTTGGTTTGCTTTTCATTTTAAAGGGAAAATCCTCCACTTTTCATGTGGTTGTCCAATCAATGTTGATGGTAATTGTCATCGATTGAAGCAATAAATTCCTCAGTCTGTGCTATTATGACAGAGAAAGCTGAGTTTTCTGAGTCGTCCTGCTCACACAGACATTCTTGCAGTGCCTACATGTGCCAGGATACATTGCATCACAACAAAACAGCACTGGCTGAGTTGTTTGTTATCATCACATCGGAACATTTCTTTAATATTGTGTAGTTTTCCATAACAAGGGTTGTCTTTATTCGCCAGAGCCAGAAAATCCTCTCCAAACAAACATGGCGCTGGCTCGCCTGGAGTGTGAGGGGAAAGGCGAGGGGTGAACTGTTTGTGGTTCTTCCTGGAACCAGTGACATCACTCTAGAACAAGAGATGTTGAAGCAGTGTCCCACAGACACAGAGAACATTAATATGTATATAGTTGGGTTTCCCATTACATCAGGATAAATTAGTTTGGATTAATAAAGATAGGGGTTGCTCCTTTAAGAAGCATGCCTCAGACATACAGCGAGCTGTTGGAAGGTAAAGCTTTACTTATTAAAGTAAGAGGCATCCACACTCTGTAATTGCTCTGGTTCAATTAGAAGCACCATAAAAAGCTTTGAAACAAAGGGAGAAATCATTGTTGTGGAAGGCAAAACATCATAAAACATCTTGTAACGATCCATTTACTGATACTGTGTGAAGAAATATGGCTGCCAATTTAATTTCTCTGTTCTCTACAAAGTGCAGCGTTATTGCATCGTTCTGCTCATATCACAGATGGAGGCGATCATTTATATTCATTTATTTACCTCAGTGCTGCTGCTATATGAATATGTGTGCATGAATGCGTGTGTTTCTCCTCACCAGGAACACTGTGAAGTTGTCTCTATCTTTGGTGAAGTGTGACATCACGCCCACCACCGAGACACTCTCCTCGGCGCTCGCCACGTATGACTTCTCTCCTTTGGTGTCACTAAAGTAGAGCAGCTGCTCCACTTTGCTCAGGTTCCTCAGGGAGCAGATGCCTCTGAAGACGCTGCCGCACACCACCAGGATGTCCTTGGCCCCATGGACCAGCAGCAGCTTGTTGTGGTTGTCGGTGTCCACAGCCTCCTCACAGGCGTCTGTGACAGGTGGCGTGCACTGTCGGTTGTCCCGTTTTGGGCCTGTCTCTGTGCGAGACTCGATCTCGAGGTCAGAGTTCAGCTGGTAGATGGAGTTGACGGCGCCGACGTACAGACGGCCCGTGCGAGGGTCGGCCACCACGTTGTTGATCAGAGTTTCAGAGGGAAACTCTGCAGTTTTGCCCGGGGATGGGCTGAGGTAAACGGTTGCCAGGGCGACGAGGGCAAACTGCCACGCCCACCTCCGCTCCATCTTGTCTGGTGGAAAAAAAGAGAAAAGAGAACTTTTGTTAAACACTTTTCAAAAACTTAAGAAAACAAGCAGAGCCGCAACTCAGTCTTAATATCATGAATTCATCTTAATTATTTTTTCAATTTATTAAACGTCCGAGCAAATGTGAACTTAAAGAGCAAAACAGAGTGAGCTGCAAACCCCTTCACCCAAAACCTTTAAACTTAGAAACAAACATTCAGCAGCCATCGTTCTCTACTTTATAACACACTTACAAACTTTTGCAACATTACTTGTGCAACTCTTAGCGGCTCCACAGTTTGAGCTTTACAGTCACACATCTCGTGTTTTGTTCTTAGCTGTGTTCTGCTCTAAAGCCATTACCAACATTAATGTTTTACATTTCATCCTCGTGCCTCACAGGTCAAGGTGCGTTCTGTTTACTCCTTCTCTTTGTGTGACTTGCAAAAAAGTAACTTTGTCCCACAACCGGTAAAAGCAAGTTCTTTGTACATTTGGACATCGAACTAGCCGTAGCATGAGATTCCTTGGAAAGCAACTCCGCTGCACCCTCCCCTCACTGTTATTGCTCTGGCCTGCATTTTATGTCCTTTGTCATCTCTCTCTCTTTTAAGTCCAGTTTACACCAAAGATTCACGATGAGACCAAATGGTTGCAGGGAAAGCTGCAGCGGTGTAAACGGGTCCGTCTCAGCTAAAGTCAAGCTGGCTGATGTGTCGCCTGCAGACACTGTTGTCGGCAGAGGCCAGTTTTAGAACGTTAAGGCACGTCACTTGTTTCAACAGCCAGTGAGTTCACAGCGACGTCACCTGTCGATAATAAGTGCCGTGTAGAGCAGCCGCTTGGAACAAGCGCTCTGTGAAATGACCCGTGATTGGCTGAAAAGTGCCGTCACAGTCTGACTACAGAGCCGAGGAGAGAAGCAGAAGTCTAGAGTTCTTTCAGACCAGCTGAATAACAAAATGCTGAGAGGTTATTATGAGATTTTTGCCCAATAACATTACAGATAAACTGCCTACCACAACTTTAACATTCTGTTGCTCAGCTAAATGATTAATCATTTCAAGTTTACAGACACTTGACATTTGCAGCTGTGTAAAATAAGTCAGACTGATCGATTTGTCCATCTGCAGAAACTTCATCAGCAACTATTCTAATAATGAATGAATCATTTAAGTCATTGATAAAGCAGAGATGCTGAACTTTGTTGCTTTATTTAGTTTAATATGATTGAAAATCCAAATTTCTTTGGGTTTTGACTGTTGGTCGGACAAAAAAAGACAAAGAAAAAAAGACAAGAAATTTGGCTCTGGGACTTAATGCAAGATTAAATAGTGAAATATTAACTGTAGAGGAAGCAATCGGAAGTCGTGTTTAATGAACACAAACAGTTTCTGACAAACAGTCCTGACTATAAACCCACTGAACTCGTCTTCAGAGACTGTGCTCGTCCTCCAAACAAAGGAGAATATCAGCAACACTTTGACATTGTACTGTGCAGTTCAACACCAACAGCAGCGGGAACTGGAGGAGAGAAGAATGAACGCTGAGAGCAAAGGGAGAAACGAGGAGCAATAATGAGGAGCTTCTCATTAAAGCCAGAACATCCTTTTTCTGGAGAACGAGAGAGGAGGAGGAGGAGGGGGCGGAGGTAACGACCTAAAAAGTGAGAGTTGCTGAGCCAGATTAGATTAGCAAAGACAAAAAGAAGAAAGTGTGTGTATGTGTGTGAAAAAGAGAGAGACTGAGTGTAGCAATTAGTTGTCTGACATACTGAGTTTCTCCTTCCATTAGTCTGGATGGGTGTGTTTAATTATAGCTGCGGCCTGTGGCTGTAAAACAAGGCTCCAGTGTGCCGTAACATCACGCTCACTGTAATAACGTCTTTCCGAACAAACATCGCTCTGACTTCTTATGCAACTATCAGGCAATTCTTGGTGATTCAGCTGATCGGTTTCCTCTAAACTTTCACCATTCGTCATAAAAATGTTTCTCGTTACAGCGAAATCACCTCTGCCTTCTGTCCCATAAATCAACTCATCATGTTTATTTGTGAAAAAACGGCCAATCACTGGTCAGATGGTTCTGATTGGCGGCCAATTGACTGGCACTTCCTCTGTGCTTTTCCTCCCTCCGAATTGAATTCACTTCAGTTTGCTTCATTGCAAAGGGATTTATTAGTGTGAATGGACTTATCTCTCTTAACACCTGCCGGCCTAAATTACTTATCCACTGACATCAGGAGTCAGCTGGTCTTTATAGCTGCAATGCAGAGTTTCACAAAGTGGAAAAACAGTTACCAACATATGCAAACTCCTGAATGCACAGATAGACAGGAACTCCATCTGAATCTGACTGTGTAACAGCGTAAGACTGACCACAAATGAATGCACCATTCTGGCAAAACGTGACAATTTACACGTTTAATTGTGTATTAAAGCTGAGGTTGGTGATTTTGGAGAAATAGCCAGAGAGAGCAGTTTCGACAGACATTATGAACTTGTAGCCCCTCCCTCTTTCTCGTATCCTATCCCTCCAAATGACTTATGCATGTTCATGAGAGGTCATCGTACCTGCGGTGAACACATAGACTGTTCTTGTGCTATTTCAGTTTTACAAAATAAAACACAGAATAAGCTACCAACCCAAGCTTTAATGCAGACTTACGAAATGAAGAAAAAAAAAAACATGCAAACATAAAAAGTCTTTCTGGGCCGAAGCTAATCTGTTCTGGTCGGCTTCCCAAATAAATTCAGAGGAAAATGCATCCGCTGCTTAAACATCTTTGTGTGAATAACACTGAATAACTCTTGCTTCCCTCTTAAGCTGATGAAATGTTCATTTTCTATTACTCATACGAGTTAAAAAGTGGTGGACATGCTTCGACTGGACATGCTGTGGTTGTTTATGTGAGTTGGCCAAAGCTGGTTAGCTATTCATGACGAATCACTGACCTCTGTATGTTGGATGATCTGGCTGGATTAATTTTTGTTTAAACCGATTGCAGGGAGAGAAAGCGGTGCGCTGGGTGGGCGAAGTTGACTTTTCACGAGAGAGAGTGAGCACTGTGCTGCTGATTTAAGTCCGTCTCAACAGAAACGCTCTGTGCTTATAGAGACACAAGTCAGGCAGGAATCATTTTAAGCTCTGTGTCTGTTAGTGTGAACTTCTGTAATCGTAAAGTAAAAAACTGAAATGCTGCTCTGTGCCTGGATGACATGACGCACCAGATGGAGACGGCAGAGGAAGGCACTGGGGAAATACATTAGAATATAGCAGGTTCACGCAGATCTTACATTTAAATTAACAGTCGAGCCGAGGTAAGGTAAAAAAAACACAAACAAACAAAAAAAAGCCCGCTTCTCCTGCATGTTCTGTTAACCCAGGTGTAAATGGCGAGTGAACGTATTCCCACTGCATATAAAACCCTGATCTAAGCGAGTCAACACGGGCTTTTTGACCAGTGGAAAAGGGGTAAAAGAGATTGCTCCTTGTGGTGCCTTTGTAAGAAGCCGTCATGCTTTTCTAGAAGGTCCCAACGTAGCTGGCATGTATTGTAAAGTTAAAATTTTGCCTTAGGATTACATCATTACATAAAGACTGGAAGAGCTGTGAGTGGCTGGCTCGTATTTCCTCTTATGGTGTCTCCACACTGAACCTGTTTGATTCGGTCAAAACAAACCATAACAAACATTCATTCATTCATTCATTCATTCACTCATTCATTATCCGTAAAGGCTTATTGTTACGAACAGTGGACTGTGGCCGAGGGCGGGGTACAGAAGGGCCCTGCCCCAGCCGGGTATTGAACCAAGGACCTTTCTTACTATAAGGTGAAAGCTAACCGCTGAGCCACTGAGCCGCCCTTGAAAAGGAAGGGTTTGATCTGATTCTACATTTACTTATGATAGCAGACTTGTGATTTAGACAGCTAAACTATTCCACTTAGATCCTTTGGTAACCATGGCAACACATGGATAAGTGCAGAGGCTCCACAATAAGCAAAGAATTAAAATATATGCTGATCTACACACCAATGTAATGTTCCTTCTAACGTCTAATCCTGCTGTGAGCGTTGACACCGTTTCCGTTTCTGCTGGATGCTGCAGGTCGGCACTCAGCTGGAACACGACTGCATCTCACTGCCACAAAACTGGTCAAAAAAAACAAACAAAACCAAACCGTCCTCTTGCTTTGAGCTCCATGTTGACTCAGTGTCTTTGTCCCTGTGATGTGGCCTCGTCTCGTGTAAAGTCATCCCTCTGTTCCTCCCACACCGCAGTGAAAAAGGCATAAAGATGGCAGGTATATTCACCTCCTCTATCTCTTTCTCTCTCAGAGGGCCTGTTATGGATGTGCGCATCTGCCACATCAAAGGAAAATCATCTTTGGTTTCCACACGGGATCTATCCCCGCGCTCTGTCAGCATCTTGCCCCTTTCTTTTCTCTCGGCCTTATTTCCTTTCTTTCATCCTCCCGCTTTGGTTCCTTAAGCCTGACTTGTGTCAGCGCAGGAATAAACTGTGTGTCGAAGGTGTTTAAGGTGTGTGTGTGAGTTTCTGTTCGGGTTTTTATTTCTTAAGAGCAACAGTTTGACTTTTAGCGAGGTGGGGACATTTTGGCAGATCCCTCTCTAGGGATGGTCTGAAATTAGGGCTGCACCAATATGGGATTTTTGGGGCCGATGCTGATACCAATGATTGGGAGTAAGAACATTCCAACAGTCCCACACATATTGGCCTATAGTGTATTTCTAATATGTATGTGGTTATCAAATACTCGTGACAAAGACATGTAATGGACGATATCTTACATCTGAACAAACTTGCTTTCAAACTTCAGTGCACTGAACAGTAAACACTATACTTAATACTTATTAAATGACGAGCGACAAACTATGTAATTACACCATTTTAAATCACTAGTCCAAACATTTTTTCAGGCTTTAAAACAGTTTTAATATCGGTGTATAACAGCCCAATATCGGCCAATAATATTAGCCAACCGATATATTGGTGGGGCCCTATGGTGGGGCCCTATTTAAAATGAAAAAGGTTTTTTTTAATTAATTTATTTGAAAGAGGTAGGATTGTATCAACATATGCTGCCACTTTCATTTTAAGGCATTAGTACAATTATTGCTATTTAAAAAGCTCAATATGAGCAGCCTCCATGCCGCCTTTGACACAAACACAATATTTCTAGAACAGGGAATGATGCTTTTCGCTCATTCATCTTGCTGCCATGTTTGCTGATATGAGGATTTGGCAAAACCCTTTGCATAATGAGTTAGCTGAAGCTGTGCAGAATAAAGATGCTAATTTTTCAAATTGTTTCACGCAGTACACCTGTACAGAAGCATCACTGCTCATTTATCCCAGTTTTCCCATCTGGTGTCTGTCTGCAGATGTATTTAAGGTTTGGCAGGACTTGGTTTGGAATGAGAAAGTCTTCTGACTGTGTGTGAGAGAACAGTGGAGCCACCAGTGAGACATATTTGGTAGAAGACTTAACCAACAAAGGGATAAAATGCAAATGTTGTGATGGAAAAGTGAGACCAGCCTAAACACACAGGGGCACACACACTTATACACAGGAGGGAGAGCAGCAATCTGTGTCTCATTAAAATCCTGAGTGCATACTTTGTACAAGTCCTGTGCACTGACCCCTCTGCTAAAAAGTTTGGAGTGAAACTAAATCCAGGAATGTCTGCTGAAGCTGCAGCCAGGGGAATACAGCTCGATTCATTTTCTTTCTCTCTCTAACTTCTCTAAGCTTTTCTCTTTCGAGCTTCTCTTTGTAATTCACATTGTTTCTCCCTCTCTCTCTCTCCCTCAGTGTCTCTCACCCTCTTCTCTCCCTTTCTCTGTCTGTCTTTACATCCTCACCCACGGGAACAAGTTCAAACAAAACTGGTTTTCTGACACACAAGATCTCCAGAGACAAGCCAGATCTGAAACTCCGTCTATGGTTCTGTCTGTCTGCTTGTCTGTCTGTCTGTATGTTCACCTGTCTGTCAGTTCAGATGTAAGTGTGGGTCTGACATTAACATTTCAGCCAAGCAGGGTCAGCGACCTGTAAAAAATTAAATCAATAGAGTGCTTAAAACTGCGGTTCCTTGAATTGCCACAGGAGGCAGTCTCCAAAAGCAAGTCAGTTCCCATAGAGTCCCATAGTAAAATGTGGGTACAAACTAGAAAATGTAGCAAATTTCCTCAGTCATGATAACTGCAAGGGGGTAAATTTTTCAGTTACACACTAATTTAAATTATATTAAGACTTCTGCTGCATTCACATGGGACGGGAGAAGGTGAGGAAAAAACAGTCAAGTTAAAATATCATGCAGCCCTATTTGACGGCCATGCAAATTTTTCTAGGCCCGCCTTCTCATCCAAATATGGGCACTTCCGGCTCAAAACAATTAACAAGAACAATCAAGGCTGAGACAAAAACAGTACTTTCAGTAAAACGCCAACGAGCCCTCGCACAGGTAGAGCTTGGTGAATCACTAATGATGCATGATGATGTATTATTAATAACAGTTAATGACAGTTGTAGCTGTTTTTTTGCTGTCAACACACACATTCACATTCGCTCAGTGAGAGTCAAACTTTTAGACGAGGCAGACTGTTTAAACGTCCAGTGATTCCTTTTCTCTCTGTCCGGTTCTTTTTCATTTTCATTCCGGCAGCAGCAGAGAGATTTCATGTTTATGGTTAAAACTGTCTCCCAGACAGAAAAGCCCTCCTGCGGTCACATTTGCATTCATGCCCACCACCAGGCATCATTAGCCATTCATGACACCCGGCCACAGGAACATTGAAGCTGATTGGCCGGGCCTGGAGGGGATATGAGTGCTATGATTGGCGGAGCCCGGGGGAAATTGACTTCGTACTGGTGGTAATGAAGAGGCCTGAAGGAGAGCATGGCTGAGACAACGTAAGCATAAAACTAAAGACCGATGAGGACAACACACACACACAGCTGCTTTATCCCATCTATCACCAACACACAAATCTCTTCTCCCAGTCCCAGAGTCCACAAAGGCATTATACACTCTAATGTGGAGACTAACAAAGAGGAACCAGACTTAAAAATGTTTTCAGGTCCAGGAGGAGACTCGGGGAGCGACAAATCAAACGGCTAGACGATCTAATTTCTGGAAAAGATGTTCGTATTCAGTTCACTTCTTTCTCAATCAATCCGTCAATCAGCCGTCTGGTATGTTTCTAAATCTTCAGAGAAAAAGACGAAAAATGGCCGCTACAATTTCCCAAATGAAATTTAAATGTTCAAATGTAAATGTTTATTTACATATACTGGGCAAAAAGTGGTTGATAAGTTTGAGGCCTGAGAAAGAAGCACATGCATTATACATCTCCTGTTCCACGCACACACAGTTTATCTCTTCGAGTGTTTACAGAGAAGGTTTGAAGGTAGTAAGTTATGTGGCTTTTCTGCTTTGGGTCGTTAGAAGGGATGCACGACAATGGATTTTTTGCCGATATCAAATGTTTTACAGCTCATTTGACTGATAATCATTACAGAAACCGATACGTATGCATGTTTTTTCCCCACACCTAATAAGATTATCGATTCTTTTCTGAAGTGGAATTTACATACAGCATTGTTATGCATACTTTTATCATGTTGGCCTGTCGGCAAATACAGGCGGAAAATACAAAGATTTAGCGATGTTATATTCATTCCTTGTGCAAACGAAGACAAATGCTTAAACATCCGTTATGTAAAACATGTCATATTTATTTATGACGATCGCTTTTAAACAAAACAAGTAAGATCCATCCTGCTGCAAACTGGATGATGCTCTCCCTGAGACAATCAGAACAAAACCCACGACCAGGACAAATCTGGCCTGTTTAAGAAGTGACAAAGTCAGTAAACACAAAGTCTGTCCACAGAGAACATGGGAAACATGGCGCTGACTTGGGTGTTTAATCAAGGAAACAGCAGCCTCTTGTTTTATCTGCTATTGTATTAGCAGATATCGTGTGCTGGCTGATAATCGGTAGTAAATTTGAAAAACAGTATCAGCCTAACTGATAATGTACCGATAATGTAATGTTTACCTAGTAATTAAATATTCCAAGTCGGCACTGTCTGAGAAAATCATGGCTCAGCATCACACTTCTTCTTAAATCTGTTGTTTTAAATCTTAAGATTTAAAACTGCGTTTAAATCATTTTAAAATATTTGCATTTGCTGGTAAATTCATTACGAGCCATTAAAGGAAAAGGAAGACATTATTCTGCGATGTTTTCTCACAATCCAAAAAGTGATAAACAGCCTGACAGACCAGTGAAGGACGGCTCTGGTCAGGGAAAAAAAGGACACCGAGAAGTAATGTGTTAATGACATGAAGAGCTGAGTAAACCTGAGAGGATGCAAATTACTCCACTGACCCTGTTCGGCATTAATCTCTGAGTGGACGTTATTACACAATGACAAAAATAGGCTTTCTAATGACTCGACCTTTGAGAAGAGGATTAGTCTTATGATAGAAGGTCTGAGAGGTCAGCAGTTATTATTAAGCAGACACACACACACACACACACACACACACTGTAGTACCACTTGGTAACATCTCAGCAGGGCAGTGACACAGTGAGCAGCAACAAACAGTGAGAGGAAAAGCGAGGACAAAGACAGACTGTCAGAGGACTGAAGGACACACAGAGGACAAACTGTGAGGCCCCGCAGGCCGACAAGACA
>JAQLOL010000015.1:20339201-20358157 GCA_029783665.1 Naso thynnoides | reverse complement strand
AGCAATATTATAAAAATATAAAGTTTGAATTTGGTGCCATATCTCACCTTAGGTAAAAATCAAACAAACTACATTCATATTACTCCATAGTCCATGTCCACTTTAAGCTCACTCCAGGCCGTGAAATGCTGGGATTTTATTGCAGCTAGGGGGCGCTGGTTAGCTCGATGCAAGGCAAAATGTGTCTGTAACTTTGTTTTAGTTACAGACACATTTAAGTTTAAATCATTTTATTACCATGTTTAAAGAGCTTTCATTAGCCTTTGTTTTTACAGACACAGAACAGTTCTGTTTAAGCCACGTTATGGGCAAGTAGTGTAACACAGTAAATTTCCACCATAACTGGCCATTTATGAGCTGAAAACTAAACTGTTTGCATACTTACTTTAGAAATTAAATTTTAAAAAAAATAAAAATTTGTGACCTTCACACAAACAGAGTCGGGGGTTGAAGATGACTAACTTAGTAAAATCATCAGGATGAAACCTCATAATCAGGAATATTTACAGTTTGCGAGCAGGACCAATTAAGGCTTCTTTTCAGCTCAGCAGGGTAAATCCTGACAGCCTTATTTAAACAAGGTTGAGCAGGATGTTCAGCCATGAAAGTAATCATATCCATCACCCCTTTTAACATCTCAATTAAAGGCCCTCCTATCTCACATGCCATCAAAACCCAATCACACTTTAATCTGCTGCTTTAGCTTCTCGTTGTTTTGCCTCTGTGTCTCTAACAGAGTGTCCGTCAGGTTAACGGCTGCACTCAGATCAGCCCTCCATCATCATTTCCTCAGACTGATCGTTTATAAAAGGGTGAACGGCATCGAGGCCCCGCTGATGCAAATGCAATTTAATGCGAAGAAAATGGGGAATGCTAATTCACCTGGGAGGACTCCAATGGTGTGTGTGTGTGTGTGTGTGTGTACTGACTCTCACAGTGAGGGGTGTGTCTGGTGTTGTATTTCCAATCCTTAGTCTGAATAGAGAGTCCGAGAACACACTTGACTACCATAATGAGGTACTCCCAGCTCTGTGTGTGTGTGTGTGTGTGTGTGTAAACAGACTAAACCCAAAGCTTTATGGGTACTGAGGGAGGGGTGAAAGCGAGAGTAGAAAAGGGATAAAAGTAAGAAAAACTGAGTGCTGAAAGAGGAACAAGAATCCCTGGAGTTTCTCCCCCTCCTCCCCTTTTTCTCCCCTTTATTCCTCCTCTATCGCCTCCACAAACATGTTCCTGCCCTCCGCCCGCGCTGCTCCTCATCCTCCTCATCCCCCCATTCAACTGCCCTCTTTATCTCTCTCCTTCCTCCTCATCTTTCTCGCCACTGAAACACAAAACCCTTGTAATCCTCATGATCCTGGCCTGTCCAGAGGGGACTGGAAGAGACATGAGCGAGAGACTGAGACTCTGAAGGGGGAAGAGAGACGACGAAGGGAAAGTGGATGAGCAAGAGGGCAAATATATCACAATAATTCAACTAAAATCCAAGCTAGTTCAGGGTATTTAAAGTACCAGAAGTTCAGGAGGCAGTTCAGATTTTAAATAATCATCATTTAAACAACAAGCAAATCCTACAGATTAAACAACAAAATACTTAGTTACTTATCTGTGCCCTCCAGAACTACGCATAGATGTGTTTCCTGACTCACATCACTGTCAACAAGATGACATAATATGTCTGTGACTTTCTAAAAAATGTTAAAAATAAATCTTTTTTAACAATGTGACCACAGTATGGTTCAGGGTTCATTAGTGTCAGTTAAATCTCGTGGTTTGGGTTTTTAATAAGCCATTTATTAGGTGTGGCAAGTGTTTTGGGAAAAAAAATGGAGATCCTTTTTTAAAAAAAGTTAACACTGAGTTGAAACAGCAGAACCCAACAAAGGTTTGACATTTTTTTTAAATGACTGAAAGGATCAAAAGATGATCAAAATGGCTGCTAGCAAGGTTTCTTTTAATCACCTTAACAATATACTGACCAATCATTAGGGCCCGGGGATTGGCCTATCGCAGATATTAGTTTTGACATACAGTATATGTTTTCTGACACGCGCTCATATTAAAACTGTTTTGTGAGGCTGGAAAAAAGCTTGAACTAGTGATTTAAAATGGTGTAATTACAAAGTTTGTCCAGCTGAGGGCGGTCTGTTATTTAATATCTAATCAGTGAAGTGTTTACCATTAAGAGCACTGATGTTTGAAGTAACGTTTGTTCAAATGTCACGATATCCTGCCTCCGTTACATGTCTATGTCACGAGTATTTGATAATCACATTCAGTTGATATTATATATATATATATATATATATATATATATACATATATATAATATCAGCTGTTATATCGAATATTGGAATTTTCTTACTCCCTAACATCGGCATCTGTTTCAAAAAATCCCATATCAGTCGGGCCTTATCATTGCAGTTGACATGTGCGTCACCAGCGAGGTTGAAGGTGGTGAAGAAGATCCAAATGTTATTGATTAGTAAAGTGGAAAGCTTGTTTTATTTACAGTTTCCAGGTTCTTAAACTATTTGCAATTCAAAGCTGCATCCTGATGCCCAAGTTTCGGTCTCTCACGGCATTTCACATCACAAGACACAAATTGAAATTTGAGTAAATGTCTAGAAGGTCAAGTGATGGAAGCTGAGCAATCGGATGCGTCATTACTCCAAGTTTCATCAGAATCTAATTGAACTGATTTTGGCCGACGCGTTTTAAGATTCACGACCACCTGCAGCCAGAGGGAGCGAATAAAAAAGTTTCCATCCTGAGCTTTGAACTCGACAACGCTCCGTCAAAGCAAACTCAGATTTAAAAGCAGCTGAAGCCTCTTATGCAACCAGTGACACACTGTTCATCCTTAATGGAGGTCCTGCCCAGAGAGATGAAACCGCCGATGAGCAGTGATTCGGGCAGAAGTGCTGTGACGAGAACAAAGGCTCCTCTTCCTCTCTGCGAGGTCTGGTTTACATCACAGGAGGCTGAGAGAGTCTTTGAGCAACGAGTCGCTGAGGAGACGGCGAATGAAGTCCACCTACTTTACCCTGCAATTTATTTCAGGGGGAGAGTGGACGGGTATTTGGCAGCAGACAAAAACCCATCAGAGCATAGCTATCAGGTGGCTTCAGGACACACACACACGCACAGAGTCATCTATTCGCCGGCTGATAATAAGAGTCTGTTAGCGCCCCTTTTCTCAATCCAATCTCGACTTGATTTAAAGGCAGCAAAGCGTCTCGGGCGACTAAAACTATTTACATCACATTTTCTCCTGATTCGCTGCCTGCCGCCCGTGTTCAGAGTGCTGTTGGTGTGTTTTTTTACACAGCCGAGCAGTCACCTCCAGGCGCCAGAGCTCTGCAAGTAAACTGTGATTTTAACAGCAACATCTCACGCTGAGAATACATTCACTCCTGCTGGAGACGAGCAAATCCTCTGTTTACTTGTTTTAAACAGTAAAAGTTTTTAAAGGAACACCTACTGCACAAGCTCAAGTCCAGCTGTGGATAGTGACACTGATGAAAGCAGACCCTTTTGAATTGAGGTCTGAAAATGCACTAGACCTTTCCCCATACCGTACAGATCCACGGCTAATTAGCTCGATTGACTTAGCTCGAATCCTCGCAGGGTTTCTTAAGATTGTGGTCGAACACTCCCACCCCAAACAGAAACTCTCCCACTCAGTCCAACAAAACCAAAACCTGAGCTAAATGAAAACAGAAGCACTTGCAATTGCAGCATTTAGGAGTGTGGAATAAACTCCTCATGAGAGGAAGAGGAGGAGAATGAAGATGTGGATGTGGCGACAGAAAAAAGGCCAACTTGGGATGCCAGGTTTGCAAAGAGAGCCTCAGGTAAATATTTATTAGGATGCTAACCTTCTCTGTTTGTTTTGGTTTAGCGCTGGTGTTGTGTTGGTCGGCGCGTCACGTCATGCTGCATTTCTGTTGTTTGTTAGTGAATGGGTTGTAGAGGACTTCCTACGTTTTGGCTGTCTTCTTGTTTTAAACAGTAGGAGTTTTCAAAAGAACACCTGCGGCACAAACTAAAAACCTGCTGTGGAAGATGACACTAATGAAAGCAGACCCGTTTGAATTGACTCTTTGCCCATACTGTAAAGATCCATAGCTAATTAGCTTAACTGACTTAGCTTGAATCCTCACAGGTTTTCTAAAGATTGTAGTCAACCCCTCCCATCCCAGACATTAAAGGAGAAGTGCACCTTTTTGGGAATTTAGTCATTTCATCCAAAATCCCGATGTGAGACTGGATCATAGACGCCTTTCCCTTCTCTGTACGTTCAGTGGGTCATTAGATACCTGCCCCTACACGAGCAGTTTTGCATGTTTAATAAAAGTGAGACGCCTTTAACACTGTCTACAGCCTCTACAGCATTTCCAAAAATCTCCAACACGCTCCATCTACATGTTGTGACCCTGCATATTCATCACGCCATAGAAACGTTCTCATTGTGGGCGAGAATACAGAGGAACTAGTTGTCTGAATGTGAAAGTCACCTGCACATTCACCAGGCTATGAAATCAAATTATTCTCATCATTTTTTGAGCGTAAACGCGGCATCTCTGTTCCCGTCTTACATCAGGATTTTGGACTAACTCTCCCATGAAGCAAGATGCTGCCATTCATCAAGACCAAAAGGCCCAAAATTCACTGAAACTCACTCTCAACCCCCCGTTCACAGACACTTCACTTCCACAATCCAAACATCTAACTCAGTGTGTCACACCATTTGTGCAAAATCTAACTTTTTTTTTTAGCACATTGCACATTTTCTTTTTCCATTACACTGAGAACATTCTTCCAGTCTTCCCTTTCATGTCAAACACAGTGAAGATACTCATTAGAATACAAATAAACATACTTTGATTGTAAATATTTATATTTATGGGTAGGATTGAAAAACACTCTGTGTTTATCCTGCTGAAAGCAACTTTTTGCATCAAAATGGCCGAGAGGAAAAAAGGTCCGAGGCTTCACTCGACGACAGACATCACGGCCTCTTGTTTGTTATTTTCCAAATTATATCCATTTAATTAAGGAACATTTTATGTTCACATGCTGAAATGTTTGGCGGATATTTTTACGGTGTTCAGACAATTCAGATAATAAAACTGCACTGACACTGAAAACCTGTGCAGGTCTTTTTCTTTCAACCACACAGAAAACTAATCGGGAATCAATAACGAATTGGACTGATAAGAAGAATTGTAATAGCATCCATATAAATAAAATCTTGGTTTCTGTTTCCCACTCAAATATTCCACCATGACACCACGTCAGGCGTGTGATGACAGCGTTTCATGGGACCTTTAAGGCCGAAAGGTTGCAACCACAGTGACACAGAACAAGCTTCTCCACACAAAAACAGCAGCCCAACACTGATAAAAGTGAGTTTACCACCAAAAACACTATAACTCAAGTGTGTTAAAGAGCCTTAACAGCCTCGAGTTTGTTGTAAAAGATGTTTTAAGACTTTTTCAGGACCTGATGAACAAAACACAAAGAGACAACAGGCGAAAAGCTCATTCAATTTAGAAATAATAGCCTCTGGTTGTACAATGCCGGAAAATAAAAGAGAGAGAGAGGAGAAAAACAAACCCTGATGGGAACGCAGTCACAGCAGACGAGCCGGGAAATGGTTTCATTCACTGTGATGACAGTGAATGATTCAGGAGATCAAAACGATCCCAGAGATTATAAATCCAGCCGGTAGCGAATGTGGGGGAGAGGAGGAAAAATCTGTAGAAAATAGTTTCATTATCTTACTCAATCCTTCCTCAAGCTTCTGGAAAATGTTTGAATAGTTGAAAAGAAGAAGTGCACTCTTGTTCACATGCAGATGCGCGCGCGGGCACACACACACACACACACACACACACAGAAACGTAGCTCTAAGGGAAGATAATCTTTAGAGAATAATTTTATTCTTCCATTAAATCCTCCCAGATGCTTCCGAAGAATATCTGAGAGAAAAAACACACACCACACGCTGGCGGCATTCATGCTTCCCGATGAAAAACGAAGCAGTCATTTGTCACGGGCCACAGTCTTGTCACACACACACAACCTGACACATGAACACACACATGTGAACACACACATGTGAACACACACTCACACACACACACACACACACACACACACACACACACTGCAGGAGTTAGGAAGTCATCTGAAAGGACCAACGCAGCTCTGACAGACGTGTGTGTTTGTAATTATCCCAGAGCTTTTCATGTCACTTTACTTGATTGTCTACGCTGTGTGTGTGTGTGTGTGTGTGTGTGTGTGTGTGTGTGTGCCCATACTCTCTCTGTGCTGTGACATCCTTGTTCATTAATTCTGACGGCGCTGTATAAACTTTAAACTTCTCACAACTCCCATGTGACTCAAAGTGCCTCCATGCAGATTAAAGTGCACGTCCCACAGCGTGCGTGTGTGTGAGTGTGCCCGTGTGTGTGTGTGTGTGTGTGTGTGTGTTTATGTGAAAAACTACAACCACCAAAAGAAGAAACAAAAAATACTCATCTGAAGCAACAACTTTTATTTAAATCATCAATTAAAAAGTTATTCCTTCTCCAACAAATCAATTTCCCATTTAGCCTTTAAAATGGCCCAAAAAAAAAAAAAAAAAAAAGCCAATTAGACGTTTACCAAACCCACAGTGAGGTTCATCAATTTTGCCTGCCAGCAGTCCAATATGTAAATATATTCTGCTTATTAATACAGAAAACAGGTGAATGCATGCAGTCATCAAATGTGAGAGGCTGAAGGCAGCCAACGTTTACCACGTCTGGCTCTGTGAGGCTGCGTGAGAATTCGAGCTTTGCATAGACTGAGTGAGATGTTGACCTGATGATGGCGCTCATGAGAGGAACATTAAGGCACCAAATGTCAAGGCGATCGATCCACTGGCTGCTGAGACCAGGAGAAGCGAGAGGATCGCCCAAAT
This sequence comes from Naso thynnoides, assembly GCA_029783665.1. NCBI lineage: Eukaryota > Metazoa > Chordata > Actinopteri > Acanthuriformes > Acanthuridae > Naso > Naso thynnoides. The sequence continues at coordinate 20,351,184 of JAQLOL010000015.1, read as the reverse complement.
GACGAGGTGTCCCTTCTTTTGAGACCACGAATGTCTGCACAGAATGTCCGTGTCAGTCGGTCCACTAGTTGTTGAGAGATTTCAGAACTGACTGTTGTGTCACCAAAGCTGCTGACACAGCAACAAAAGTCCATCATAAGCTGACACAGAGGAAATTAGTAGATTCAGTCCTACATTTATCTGTTGGTATTATTATTGGTAAAATCCATAAAATGCAGCATGTCGAGTACCTCAACAGAGACTTGCTACACTGAGGCGAGTCGAGTATGAGAAAGAGACGGCAAAAGTTAAGCTCCACCTAACGTCAGTCCCAGCACGCCCACTCCATCTACTGTAGTTTATTCTTTAACCTTTAAAAATGACGACACAAGATGTTTCTTAAAATCAGACGTCACTTTAGTAAAAAGGGGGATTCACATGACATTAGCTCCTGACTGTAGTACAACACAGTCCAGCATGGCTGCTCACTACAGCTAAGCTGTCAGAGTTTGAAATAAGCAGGAAACAAAACTTCTTTCTCTCTCTCTCTCTCGCTCTCTGTCGCTCGGAGAGCATCATGGGAAATGAAGTCCACTAAGACCTTAAACAGTTAACTCACAGCACCTGACCTGTAATTTTTTCTCTGCACTTGTAATTCACACATCAAATATCAAATGAAGTGTACGGTCTTCTTTTAACTCACCGTTCAATGTTAACTGTTCACTATGTAACATTAACTAAAATGTTTCATGCATGACTAACCTATAAATCCTTCTCCTCAGTTTCCTCACATAAAGTTACAACACCATCCATGGCTGACGTCTCTGAAAAGGTAAAAGTTTGCCAGTGACGCAGCCGAAGCTAAAGGTAATTGGAATTTTGTAAAAGATTGTTTTTTTCTTTGAAAAGCATGACTAACACACATTTATTTTAATTATGAATGGTGAAAAAAATGAAAAAACCGCAGAAAAAAATGTGTACGGTTTTGGTACTTGTTTCCGGCCAAATGTTTAATTATTTTCAGTTCTGGTTTTGGCCTCCAGTTTTCATCTGAGTGCACCACTACTTGGAATTCTCTTAAAATTTTACTCCCAATTATGATATTAGAGTGTAAAATGAAGCCAAATCTGCTCAACTTCCGCCTTGTTATTGTCTGACTCCATCATCACGTCACGTTCCCTTTAATCACCTTTTACTTTTGTCATCCCACACAAAAAACTCAGCGTCTCCTGCAACAGTCGTCTCACAGCCCGACACACAAAGGTCAGCTGATCTCTGAAGTCTAACGAGCTCGTTAACAACCTGTCAATCAAACATCAAAGGCGACACCCAGGAGAGAGAAGACGACCAACCCACCTGACCACAAACTGAGCAAGTGAAGATAATGCGCACAAACTTAATTAAGTCCCACAGGGATAAACGCTGCATTTTGTAAATAAAGACACAGTGAGAGGAAGAGGAGTCAGAGAGAAGCGAAGATGTGCTTCTCTTTGTTTGCATGAAATGACCAGAATTTATGAGCAGACGCTTGTGAGTGCTGAGTCGCCCCTGTGACATTTAAAACTGCCAAACATGCAGAGTTGGCACAGCCATGCTCTCCTCTCACAACTCCAATTTCCCAGGGTAATGGAACTACACAAAGCAAAAGTTAAAAAAAAAAGTTATTCTTCAGTGATGCAGCATTTACAAAGTGACAGACGTGTGACATGATTGGTCATCCTGACCGGATTTGCTATGGAAGCTGCTTTTGATCAACTCTTTCAGATCAACAGAATTGGCTTCTGAAGGAGACGCAACTTTTCTTGCAAAAGTCCAGACGGTTAAACCATCAAACTGAATTTTTAGGAGACTCAATTTTGGTTCCTGAAATGTGGATGTAATGTAACAAAAATGTCATGATTTAATACAACGCGCAAACACACGTGTTTCTGTGTGAGAGAGGCGGGAAAGGCGACACTTGTCAATTACTGTTTCACTCGGAGTCTGTAAACCTCCACAGAGATCTGAACCACATGTGAAACACATTAAACCTGAACCTGTTGCCACGGAGCACACACGCAAACACCCCCACACACACATGCACACATGCACACAGAGAGTCCATTTAAAAGCAAGAAATGAAGAGAATAATAGAGAAAGAGGCTGTGGAGAGCAGTGAAGTAAGCTGTGAAAGCCATCGAAGGCAGAGAGGATCCCCGCTGTTGTCCATAAAAGCTTAAATGTAGCAGACAGCTCAGAAAGCTTCACTGCTCTCCTTCTTTCCCTCCTTCACTTTTCACTTCTTCTCTTCAGGTCTGCAGCATTTTAAAGTTCATGTATAATAAAAAATGAGCTGCAGGTATTCCTGATTCAGCTGCTTCTGTGATCAAAAAGGCTTCAAAGGAGCCAAACAGTCGAGTCGTGCTGGGTAACAACAAAGCGCTGCTGTGCACCGTGTGCACAAGTCGACTGTAAATATATTCAAAGATAGAAAAAATGACGGCTCAAGGGCGCACAGGCCGACCCTGGGCCGAACACGGGCCGGCACTTAAAACAAAAGGAGTGAGCCAGTTCACAATGCACACAGCAGAGGACTTTGTTCCTGTCAAACAGCACACGGGCATGAATGATGAAGCGAGCTGCATTTGATGATTTTTATGTTTCTGCCTTTTGTGTTTTGTTGAATAAACTGTGTGAGACCAGAGGAAACTTGCTGTGACGGAGGAGCCGTGCTGCACTTTCCTCTACATTACCACAGTGAAGAAAACACTTAAAGATGCTTTAAAGTGAGGCGAGAAAAAACAAAACATTCATCATGTCTCAAAGTAAACAGATCTCCTGTGTTTCCTCGACTCTGAAAAACAACAAAGAGACGCAAACTTTCAAGTTTGGGTAAATTCTGTTACTTCTGTTACTTTCCACTGGTTCCGTGCGCGTCGTGGAACGAATCCACTGTGGGCGGATTTGCTCCGTGCTTCATCGTCTGTCACAGGGAGTCTTACAAGATTCATGCACGATTGCAGCCTCTGGAGCCTCTGATCTGTGAGATCAGGCCTGGCTGTGCAAAGACGTTTTGTTTATGATAGATTTGGGTCAGTGTCCAGTTTTACCGCTCCAGTCAGGTGTACGACTTTAAACCAGTTAAATTTTACACAAATCAGCTGAACTGGCATTTGTCGTTATGTGAGATCCTGACAAACTGCCCGATGATGCACATCAATCTATCTGGTATTGCTTTAACAATGAGCGACACGACAACGTGATTAGTATTGTGATGTTTGATTAGGCTACAAATGGAAATGAATGACCGAATCTCAGTGCTGATTGGCTGTCGCGACACAAACACTTTGTGTCACTCAGTTCATGCGACACCTAGAGGTGAAAGTCCAGCATACCGAACCAGTCGGATATTTGGCTTGATATTAAACCTGTATTGAAATTTTCACACTGGCCCAACTCAGGCTTAAGAAGTTAAGTGAAATATGATCTGACGTCAACATGGAGCATTTTATTCTAAAAAATAAACCACATGTTCAAATGTATTTATGTTGGACTTTCTTGTGTGCTGAATTGCTGCGTTGTGCATCCGGCAAAAACAGAAGCCCTGTGTTTCTCTGCAGCGAGGGCTCTGGATTGCTGTAGCTGCGACGGAGCAGATATGCAACGCAGTGGAGCTACCGGAAGCTCACACATCGCCAGAGAGAAACCTGTGAGCTCTGCTGCTGTGGCAGAGCGGAGACGCACCGAAAACGCATCTGGTGGAAATTAGTGGTTCTGTTCTCAGTAAAAGGGAGCTGACAATAAATTAGCAATTTTCCAGTTTTCCAGATGAAGCAAAACTTGCTAAACTGAACCCGTAAAAAACAAACTGCTGGTTAGAAAACTGACAAAAAAAAGCTCAACTGAAGGTCGTCTTACCGTGAACGCAAACATGCAAACACCATCTTCAGAAGAGAAGCAGAGCAGGTTGGACAATGAAGCTCGAGTTATGAACTTTTTTGTCAAAGCGTTTCGAGTCAGGGTTGAACCAAACGTACTTTGGCTTTGCTGCAGTGTCACATGTTACGAATCAAGACCTCGCATATGAGACTGCAGCAGGTGAAAGCAGTAACTTTCATGAGAAAATTTTCAAGTTTCATCACCTGATCATCATCATCATCACCTGGGTCACACGTGTTCTTGTGACCACTGGTATGTGCACATATCCGATTTCACAGTGGATCTAAAACTCGAATCTACAGCCAAAGTTCATTTTGGGGAACCACAGAGAGCGTGACAGTAAATGATGTTTCCTTAAACTGTGGTGACTGTGAACAGAAATCAGGTGTTAAAACAGATTTGCTGCAGGAAACTCCGCAGCAGAGGAACATGCAGCTCACGACCAAACGTGAAGCAGATGTTGACCCTCACGAAGCCTTTAAAGACAAAAAGTCTGAAGCAGCAGGTGCCACGGCACAGAAATTCTTTCAGTAACTTCAAAAGAAAATGAGGAGAAAACATCTGCATTGAACATTAAGCAGCACAAACGCAGGCAAAAACAAACAGAGCAACTTTTCTTCTTCTCTGGTTCAACCCCACTGCAACTTGGAACGACTCAAAGAAACGAGTGTAAAGCTTTTCCACCAGAAGTCACATTCAGCCAGCGACCATGGAGAAGAGTGCAAACCACACGAGCATCCACTCGCCCATGCCCTCCACACACACACACGCACACACACGCGCGCATGCACACACACACAGTTACACAAACACACACACTGGCAACGATCCTGAAACTATTCAATCACACCACACACACACATAAACACACCACAGCGCCAGTTGGCAGCTGATAAAAGTTTGATCCAAGTCACCAACTTTGCCTTTTATGTCTCTTTCTTTCTCTCTTACAAAGTTTTCCCTCCTTCTTTTTGCTTTTTTTCTTCTTTTAATTTTTGTTCCTTTGGCTTTTTTTTTTTTTTTTTTTAAACTTTTCTTGCTTCATTCTTCTTCTTGGTTTTCCCCCATTAACTTTAAACTTTCTTTTCATCGTTTTTGTGCAACTTTCCTCAGCAAATAATTTATCATTAAAAGGTGTCAAAGAATATATCTTTCTTTCCACACCTTCCTTCCTTCCTTCCACACAACCTTCCTTCTTTCCACACACTCTCCCTTTCTACTTTCCACAGACACTTCCTTACTTCTTTCCTTCCTGCTTTCAATCCTTCCATCCTTCCTTCTTTCTTTCCTTCCTTTTTTCCACACACCCTTCCTTCCATCCTTCCTTCCTTCCTTCCTTCTTTCTACACTTCCCTCATCCCTTTATAATTAACGCTATAGATTATGACTACAGTCATGACAAAGATGGACACACTTTTAGCAGGTCTGGGAGGCTGTTTGTGTGTGTTTGTGTGTTTGTGTGTGTATGTGACTGTGTGTTCATGTGTGTGTTTGCTAAGACCAAATGAAGCCAAGGCAAACCCACACACCTCACAATTTCATGCAGTGATACAATCCTGGGACTTAATCAGACAGTCACACACACGCACACACACACAGTGAGGTAAGTGATGAGGTGATGAGGAAGACGAATAGAAAAAGAAACAGGGGCGACTTGATGAAAGCTCTGTCAGACTTCCACACGTCTGTGTTGACTCAACCTGCTGATATTCATCATCCTCTGCAGTTTGACTGATGTGGCTTTGAAAAGAGTCATTATTGATATTTTCTGGACTGAATCTGCTGAAAGCGCACGTCTTCACTGTCGGTGATTATCTTAAGAGCAAACAGGGTCGCTCAGTGTGTCTATGCAGTGATATTTAATGGAACAGGTTTATGAGACCAATTAAAATCCAGTTTTTACTTCATATTTATTCAGTGATTTTACTTGATAGTCACCAAAGAGGACGTCTGTAGAAATGAGACCGTGACAGCAGAGATCCTCAAGTCAAACTTTGCGTCTTGTCTTGTCAGAACAAGTTTGATGCAAGTAACAAGTCTGTGGAGGCGAGTCAGAGTTCAGACTGAGGACTTAGCAGAGCAAGTCTCGAGTCTCATTGCACAACAAGTTAGTCAGCTGACGGCGAATCAAAGCTGAGGTCGGCAACACCTGGAAATCAAGCTAGCTGTAGCGTGAGACTCCTAAGGAAGCAACTCTGCTGCACCCTCCCCTCCCTGTTTTTGCTCCGTGTCGTGTTTTATTTCCTCTGTCGTCGCTCTCTTAAGTCCAGTTTACACCAAAAGATTCACTATGAGACCAAACGGCTGCAGGGAAAGTTGCAGCGGTGTGAACTGGTCCGTCTCAGCTCGACTCAAGCCGGCTGACGGCGTCGCCTGAATGTAAGGCACGGCACTCGTTTCAACAGCCAATCAGCTTGTACCGATGTTGCCTGTCACTAAGGAGCACAGCGTAGAGCTGCCAATAGGAACAAACGCTCTCTGAAATGACCCGTGATTGGCAAACACGCGTCCATCATGGTCTGAATACGGAGCCAAGGAGAGGAGCAGAAGTCATGAGTTCTTTCAAAGCACCTGAATCACAAAATGCTGAAAGACTATTGAGGAATTTTTGCCCAACGACACCAGAAATAAACTGCCCACCTCCACAAGTCAGTTTGTTAGTATTTTTTCTGCCTGAATAGTTGTCACACAGCTGGAGCAAAGTCCTTTGGATGCATTAGCTCAAAGTGTGGCTAAACAAGAAAACAGGAGCGCTGTTTCATTTTGTTTCCATTGTTGGAGGATTTTCACTGGTTGAAACAGAGTCCAGCTGCAGAGCAGTCAGGTCCTAATCGAGTGTCAAGTCCTCAGTTTTTTTAATTTGCGTCCAAAATCTCTGCTGCCCCGTTAGTTTACATGGAGGAGGATTTAGGATCAGATATTTCTAGTCAAGAGTTGAAATTACAGACACATATATGAGCTTATAAGCAGCTGTTTGCACTATTTCTTCAGGAGGAAAATATTTAACAGCTGCTGCTGGAAAACAGAAAAAAACAACCAGAGAAAAAAAATTACATATAACCACGCTGAGCAGCACTCATCTGTCAGTTCACCTCGAATATGAGAGAGGGATGAATGACTTGACCCTGGGAAAACTGATGACTTAAAATTCACTAACCCACATACACTCACTCACACACACACACAGTCTGTATTTGCTTTCATAAGATTTGAGGGAATGACAAGGTACAAGCTCCCACTGAGGGCTGAGAAAATGGAACAAGAACTATTTAAAAAAAAAAACACACTGGAGAACAGAGAAGAGGGAATGAGATATTGAGAACATGAAGGCAAGAGGGAAACGGTGATGGAAGGAAGACAGAAAGAAGAGGAAGGCGCACACACACACACACACACACACTCTGGGGTGACACGCTTTAATGTGAGTTGGCAGACTGCAGGCAAACAGAGGCAGATCATAGAAAACAGTCATTCAGATCAGACCAACATTGAAATCAACCGGTCACACTCGAGGTTCATTTTGGACCAGGATGAGCCTCTAAAGGGCCACAGCCACATACAGGATGTGGACGAAAAACGCTGATTAATTATTTAAATATACATGATGAAGTATGAATTGACAAAATTAAAGGTGATTACACAAATACTCGATATTGACTGATTCTCCTCGGGGCAAAATTTAGTTTATTAACTGTGAGAGAAAAGCCTGAAGGTAAAACTCCCCTCTTAAATGAAGAATGCATTTGTTTCCATCGTGCTGTTTATCCATCGAGATTGTTTTAGTTTCAGAGTTTTGGAGACAACCGCCTTTGAGATTAATTAAATGTCTTGATGTCTCTGCACATCACGAGTATATAACAGCTGCAACTTGAATGAATTTTGACAACTTGTGTGCAAAAATAGCGCAGCCTCTGAATGCTGAGCAACGCTTCTTAAACCAGGACGTATTGGTCCAGCACAACATCTTTCACATGTATCTTTATTTTAGATTCTAGAGAAAATCCTGAAGTTTTTCAAACACATTAACTGTGTCTGGTTGAATAAAGGAGGCAAATTAGCGGTGCGGGAAAAAAATCTTTTCTTAAATGCATCGTGTTTTGGACGTGGATGATTAAGAATTGAACATCCAAAAATCAACTGTCTAAATTTTAAATAACATAAAATAGACGGAACAAAAAAGGTGAAAAATGGAAGTGCAGCGCGCCACGCAGCCCCAAAAGTTTACGGGAAGAATGACATGGTTCGGCAAAACAGGGGCCCCCGAACAGGATCTTCATAAAAAAGCTTTTATTTTAGGCCCGGTATTTGTAGGCCCCTGAACCAAAATCAAATCCAATCTACAGATTCCCATCTCTAGTCTAAACGTGTCACTTTGATGGAAAGGTGCAGTCGTTAAAAAAAATTCATAAAGCTTCAAAAACCAACTTTAAGAGGAACCTCTCAGTCTGATAACGTGAGAACTCACAGGTGCTGACGGGTTCTGACCACACCTCTAGAAGTGATGTACTGTGACAAAATGCACCGAGCTACATCAAAGCTGGGTGTGGTCAGGTTTGGTCTGTTGTACTTGTGACCACACCCGGCTGTGGTGGTGGGTGTGGTCGAAAATTTCCACAAGCTTCTGCCTTTCAACTCACAGAGGACAATGAAGCTTTTCCCTCCTTCAAAAATCAAATACGGACTTTTTATGTGGAAACAAAAGAGAAAAACTACATAATAAGACAAAATGGTCTCTGCACACATATGAAAAACAGTGAGTGGGACTCGCTAAATCTGGAAAATACATAAAGCCGAAACAGCTGCCGCCAGGCCAACAGGGAGAAGAGAGCCATCGTCAGATACGATGAGTCAGAAAAAGTTTTTTTTCTCCCACTCAGTTCTCAGGTCCCGTGAGATCAGATTTGACATTAAACTGCCTGATGCCACCCAGCACGACGAGCGACTGTGGATGTGAGCTGAGTTCAGGCTGGGACGCGTCACTGAGGTTCTGCTGGATCTGAACACCTCTAATGTGTGTTTGTGTATAAACAAAAGCCTCATTGTAATCCCACATCCACTTGAGGTTGACATCTACATAACATGAAGCTTAACTTTCTTAATCCTCATTTGACATGACTTATGTTCCCTGTCTCTCTCTGTGTGTGTGTGTGTGTGTGTGTGTGTGTGTGTGTGTTAACACTCTCACTTTGTGCGGAGAATTTAGCGTTTTAGACCACAAAAAGAGGACATTTTTTGTGGCCAGACCCTATTAAAACAAAGGGAGACACAGGGATGAGTCTGATCAGGATATCCACTGATGCATACACAGGATCTCACCTCCGGGATTTACTGATCCGTACAACTTGAAAGGTGCCTTTCAGCGATGTTTTTTAACTCCAGGTGCGAAAAAGAAGCCAACATTCAAGTTGCAGCAGGTACCTTCTGCGGTGAGCTAGCAAGCTAACGTTAGCTGTAGCATGAGGCTAGTTGAGAGGCAAATCCTCAGCAGCCGTTTGCTCCAGCCCGTGCTTTATTTCGTTTGTTGTCTCTCTCTCTGTTTTCAGTCCAGTTTGAACTGAGACCAAACGGTTGCAGGGAAAGTTGCAGAGGAGTAAACTGGTCCGTCTCAGCTCGAGCTCGAGCCGACTGACGGCGTGACTTGCAGACACTGCGAGTCAGAGCACGGTGAGCTAATCAGCTCGTACTGGCGTCACCTGATGCTAAGAAGTGCAGCATAGACTGGAGAATTAACACAGAGAGAATATTACTGATTTCTAATTTTTTTAGCGAAACTCTCGACCGGGTGGCACAGAAAATATCGTGGTAAAATGGGGTTGTTCAGCATTTTGGCTCACCAGTAACGACTGCCTGCTGTTCCTTCGTCTGCCTGTTCTATATTTATCACGAAACTATATAAAAAAAAATTTCAAGAAAACTTCTTAAGTGGCTGCTTCAGAGTTACTTTACTTATCTTTCTGTTTCTTTGTCCTGGAAGATGCATTTTTGCCCACTGAAAGCAGCATCTCACTTTTTATGACAGTGTGTGAGGAATATAATGTTGGTCGTGTTTGTGTATTAGAGGTTCAGTTCCCTGTTAGCTGTCTAAACAACATCAAACTGTAGAATGAGAGAGAGAGACACACACACACACACACACACAGAGAGAGTAAGAGAGAGTGGTGTTTGTGCATTGACAGTAATTGGCTGATATGTGAGAAGAGTGTTTGCATGAGGGGCAGCAGAGTCTTTGCAAGAATTCATTTCTTAAAGATCGCCCCAAGCCTCCAATTAACCCTTTAACCCACCCCATAGTCCATCACACACACACACACACACACACACACACACACACACACACACACAAAAGCACAAAAGCACAGAAGCAGCCGACGCCGCCAAAATAAACAGCCAATGGCATTCATGGGAACACACAAAGCTCTCTAATGACAGCAGAGGAGGGGGTCAGCCTGAAAAATGATATGATACTGTGTGAAAAGAGTAAAAGAAAAAGTAGATTTACAAGAGGGAAAATAATTAAAAAGAAAGTTTTCTGAAAGAAAATGAGAAAAAAAAAGCATCTTTCAGACAGGATGTCAGAATAAAAGTCAGATTAAGTTGTATTTCTTCCTTACCTGTTCAGTGCTCAGGCCTGCTGATCTCAGGGGACATCAAACTCCTCACTGTCCTGAAAAAAACACAAACAAAGACCAACGCTATAAAAATCAGCTTGGATTAATTTGGGATTTGGTGCCACTAGTCGTGTGATATTTCAAACCTCAGCCTGGATTGACCCGATTGGAAGGAATCAATGACAGTCCCGAGGGTTGAACTCGGATTTCAGGTCAAAACCAGGTGACATATTTGTCGCTGATTAGCCTGAAGAGAGGCTGCATCATGTTTCAGCGGAGGCAAATAAACTGCAGCCCTCTCTTGAGAAGAACAAGAGCAACAATCCGGACTTTTCCTCTACGCCTTCGTATAAAAGAACTGCATGTCAACATTAAACACCAATTTGCTGCATTGTTCAGTTTTTACGATTTAATAGTTTTTAGTCCATCTGCTCCTCTAATCTCCGAGCTCTTTAACAGTCCTGGAAGTTTAATGGATTCTATTCTTAGAAGTGACGGTGGTTAAAATGTCAGCAAAAAGCAATAAAAGTGGAAAAACTGGTTGTCAGCTCAAGTATTTTGCTGTTGTGACCGTGTGTGTTTGGTGGCAGCAGGGTGGAACGCTCAGCGACAACAAACCAAAAGGAGTCTGGCAGCCGAACACAAAATGACTGATGGAGTTCCTATTAAAATGTTTACTGCTTCGGGTTTGAAAATGTAGTAAAGTGATTCAAAGGCATATTTAGGCTAAATTAAATAGAGAAAGTATGGGTTTTTTTTTTCCAAATTTGTAGGATTAACTATGGATTACAGGAGCAACTAGTGGTGAGATGCAGGAGAGCTTACATAAAAGAAAAGACAGGAACCAGTGTTTGGTTTGTCTCTTCTGGGCCACCGTAGAAACACAGCAGTCAATTATGGCAGACTGTGGAAGAGCACCCACTCGATCTCTAGATATAAAAGGTTTATTCTTAGGAAAACACAATAACGCTTTTTTTTTTTTCAGGATACTGGACATTACCCAGAAGCCACTGAGGCCTAATATCTTTGGTTATCCTCTGAATTTTTATCGAGCACCATCAAGGTTCAAGATCAAGATTTTTTTTGTGTCAGTAAAGGTTTGTGAGTGCAGCGGAGTGTGAAGGCGTGCATGAGGGAAAAGGGGAGGAGTAACTGACACAGACCGTTTGAGAGAATGCAGAAAATAGAAGGAAGAGAGAGGGCACAGGTCACAGTTTTCTGAAGATCTACAGACTTTACTGTTTGGTCACCTGTGTCTAGCTGCTCTATATGAGTCCAACATCAAAATCAAAGACCTGAAAATGAGGATAATATGGCCTGTTACCTAGAAGCAGTTTACACGGCTTGGCAAGTTTTTGCATCAAACGGTAAATTTTTGTTGGACTTTCTTTTACATGACTATGGCATACTGGCGCTCCTGAAACCGCAAACTTTTGAAACCAGGTTCGAGAGTGCAAACCTTTGAAAATGCAACCTTC
>JAQLOL010000015.1:20322614-20335737 GCA_029783665.1 Naso thynnoides | reverse complement strand
GGCAACCTGATAATAAGGAATTACAGTAGTCCAGCCTGGAAGTAACAAATGCATGGACTAGTTTTTCAGCATCCTTTCAGGACAGGATGTGTCTGACTGCTGTGAGTAGAGGAGGATCTGTGAAAACAGAAGACAGACGAGAGCTTGAAAGCTTCGACGCTGTCAGTTTTGGGGTAATTAGAAAAGTTTTGTTAATTACAGAAACATTTCACCCCTCATCACATTTTATTGTTTTATTGAGGCTTGTGATGAGACTTCTGTGGCCCCCTGAGGGCGACACAGCCTTTAAGGTTCGGGGGTTTCAGTAAGATAAAACGAGGCTCTTTGTTTGTGTGCTTGTGTTGCTTCAGGGGACAGACAGAAGATTCCAGTGTTGCCAGATGCAGAAACACTCTTTAAAGGAAACCAGTGATGTGTCGGTCAGGAATGAGTCGGCTCACTTACCTTCTGTTCTTGTTTGTAAATTAATTCAAGACGGAATAAAGGGCGATCTTTTTACCACACTCATGCACTGACTCAACCAGCGTGTTTACACGCACAGTTCAGCCGAATGAAGGTTAAAGCTCGATGAGGAAATTTGATCGGACTGCTGTCCTTGTCCCAGTATACAAGTGCTGAGGGAGAATTGATTTGTTGTCTGATTCCACTACTGTAGGTGGTGATATGCCCCATTCAGCTGGCTGCTTTTGGACCAGACAAGCTACAAACAAGTTAGCCAGCAGCTAGAGAGAATCGATGTCCAACGCTGAAAACTCGAACAACTTTACAACGCTGTATAATAAACGTGGACATATTTTGAGGACTCGAAGGAAAGACCTTTCTGTTTTTAGTAGGAATGCTCTCATGTAAAACATTGTCAGTTTAGTTTCAACATGTGTAAACTGCAGCTGCAGAGCTTGAAGGTCTGAATCCACTAGGCGGGCTTTTTAATGCAGGCTGCAGGCTGTGGGACACGCTGTGCACGCCGGTGTGGAAGCAGAGAACTCTCCTGTGACGGTGCAGTGGAGAGCATTGTTACGATCAGAAAACAAATCTCTGAAAGAAAGAGTGGGGGGGAATCTGCAGCACTTAATCTCAACCTCTCTGCTTTTTTTTTCTCTGTTCTTTCTGAAAACGCGAGAGGAACCCCTGCTGCACCAACGCAGAGCTCTGACTGAAACCAATAAGGATCCAGGGGTTTTATGCTGCAGAGCTATTGTTCATGTTGAGGGCCCATCAGCAAGTGTGCTAATCAGGTGTTCTCAGAAAGGAGCTGACCTCCAACCACTCGCCAGAGGAGCGGTTCATTCCGGTTTTCTTCGCTGGACTTTACTCTTTCTTGTTGCAGGAACATTTCTGCTCGCATGTTTCCTCAGTTTTTAGCTTCCCAGAGCACACAAAAATGTTTGACAGCTGAGGCCGGCTGTGTGCAGAGTCAACACACAGCTCGAAACCAAACAGCAGCACGTGAAGGAGGAGATGAGGACACGCTGCATCACCTTCACACTGGAAAGTTTACTCTTGACTGTAAACACGGTATTCCTGCGAGGATAAAGCCGGCATTATAGTTTTATTATTGTCAACAAAATGAAAAGACTAAAACCAACAATGTGTGAGTGTCAACATCCTGTCTACAGTCTCAAGCTCATTGGTTCCTGCTGAAGACGCAAATCTTTAAAACCCCTTAACAAACAAAGTTATTATGCATCCTTGTTTGAACTGATGATTCAACCTGTTTCATGACCATCCAAGTGTAGAAAAGTTCCACAAACTCTCACCCGACATCACTGTGTTTAAGTTGATTTATTGTGTGAATTTTAAAACATGTCAGACAACTTCCTGAAGTTGGACTAAAGCCCACTACACACACAATGCAATATTAGCAGACCTCTAAGTTTTTTCTGAAAGGTTTCCAAAAAAACTTGGGTACAACATCAAATTTAACGTGGGCAGAATGTGTGATTTTAACACCTCCTGCAGGCCCATTCAAATGGCGGTCCGCGGGCCACATGTGGCCCAGAAGCATCCTGCGAGTGGTCCAGCCAGAAAAGCAGAGAAAAATTTTCAAAAACTCATCGCGTGAGACTGCAGAAATTTTTACAGACCTTTAATGCAACACTCCACATAAGCCTAGAAACATTCAACCCCCGATGCAGCGCGTGGTTTTGAAAAGGTGTGTGTAGTGGTGGTAGTAGTCCTATGACAGGACCTCTAAAAACACGTCTTTCTAAACCCTCAAATGTAAAAGTGACGCTGAAGGCCATCGGCTTAGTCCTGCCTGGACTGACAAATACTTGTTTATTTGACTGCAAACAAACGCCAAACCATTGTGTTTTAACTGCAATGAGTGCAATGAGGCATTTAAAAGGGAAAAAGAACATGCATAGCTTGTTTTTGATTTCATTCATTTGTGTTGATTTAAAATTTTTCATTTCCTGCTGCATGTCAGCTGATAAAAATGCCCGGCCCAGCTAAATTTATCGATCTTAAAATCTGGCCCATTTGAATTTGTGATTGAATAGCCCTGACCTACTGAATCGCCGGCTAGGATGCAAGCCGATATAACGTCTTCAGCATGCGCCTCATCAGCGTGCATCATACATGTACGCCACTATGTCGGCAGATAAAAACAATGGCGCTAACAAGAAGTGAGCTCTCGCAGTAGCAGCATTTATGTGTGTGGAATAACTTCCAAAAGAGGAAGACAAATGGAGTTTAGACGCAGTCATGGCAACAGAAAAGAAGCCGGCCCCGAATGCTAAATTCTTACCCAGAGCCTGAGGTTAGTATCTATTAGCATGCTAACCTTCTCTGTTTGTTTGGCTAGGCACCAGTATCACATGGATCAGTGCTGCATTTTCATTGTCACATTGTGAGATAAATTTCCGACACTGTCAGAAGTTTGTCTCAGTCTGTCCTTGGTCACAAGATCAGGACAACAGCGATCTGACCCTCTGTCACTGTGCGACGCAGGACCGAACAGCACAAACTGGTAGAAGAAAGCTCAGAAAAAAACAATAAAGTATCCAAAAAAAAGAAAAGCATAAAGTTTATACGAAACATACGGCAGTGTTAGGTCATGCATGTTTTCACTGTTTGACACAGATACCTGCTAGCCGCTTGCTAACTTGTTTGTTGCTTGTTTGGTTTGTGATGTAAAAGGTCAACTGGAAAATTGTCCAACAGCAACCAGCTGAAAGGGGGCATAACCATAGACATATATACGTGGATGCCGCATTGACTGTGGAGAGACGTGCCTAAAGCGCCGCCATCTTGGTACAGGGTTAGCAGAGGCGGCGGTGCATGTACATCTACGGAGGTAAGAGGTACTCCACAATCTCAAAGCAGAATTATTCACTGAAATCTCGACCGATTTTCATACGGTTTGATTTGTTAAAAACATCACGTATGTAGCTATGACACAGGATGCTAGGATATTTTAAAAATGTCGGTTTTATTACCCAAATACAAATTCCACTTAATGTTTTCAGCAGACAATCCTGACAACTGAGAAAGATGCCGGACTTTTGTGCCGCCTATGGATGTTCCAATGAGCGGAACAGAAATACCAGGTCTCGTGGAATCACTTGTCACAGGTAAGGTGTAAGTAAGAGATAATATGAGTGAGCAGGTTGTTAAATAGTGAAATAAACTCCGACACAACATAATATAACCAGCTCACTTTACGTTTTCCCGCATATTATACATATAGTTACCTTAGAGAGTCTCAACATCTTCCTCTTCTGCATCCCCACACATTGCAACGGTATTCTTCATGTTGCCTAATTGTTAAATACATTACCAACATAAGTCCTACAAACTATGTTTTGTGACAGTGAAAACTGATCTAAAAGCTCACATCAAATCATCACATAACACATTCTGATACATTTTGAGCTTTCAGATGTGCTGTTTGCTCTGTTTTAAAGTGTTTAAATTACTATTTTTACAAAGGTGGCTGACTTCAGTTGATGCTAAGCGCGGCCTAAATGAGATGATGCTGAACATGCTGGGAAGAAGATGTGAGGAAGACCAGACTAAATATGGATGAGTGACACTGATGCCGGATGCCATGGCCATAAAAAAAAACATATGCAATACAATCCCAACTCGGCTGTGAGCTCAAGGGAAACCCTCGCGAACCCCTGAAGACGTCTTTTGAACACCCATGACTGGTGAGAGAGTGTTTGCCATGATGGACGCCTGCCACGTGCTGAAGCTTGCACGCAACATGTTGCAGGTAAATGCTGATTGTTGTTCCAGGCTTATTTGCTTATTTTTTGGAATGTGATGCTTTACATTTTCCTGTCTGTACTTGTGTGTGCTGTGACCAATAAAGATTCTGATTCTGAAGGCATACGGCCCAACAATGAACACATTAACAGGAAGTACATCATCCAGCTCAATGATGTTCAGACAAAGGACGGACTGCATGCTGCAAACAAAGTCACGCACAAGCATGGCCACTTCATTGACGACCAACAAATGAAGGCGTCCCTGGCTGCGCAGACTCTGAGTCGCTCAGTGACGGTTGCTCTCCGCTCATTGAGGGACGTGGGCCGCTCACAGTTTAAAGACTGTGAGGCGACGGCTGAATTCAATCAGGTAATATGATCAGGGATGTACAAGCGGCCATGGAGGGAGCAGAGGGAAGTTCCAAATACTTACATGTTGAACATACTGAAATGAATAGTTTTCCCATTTTTAATAGATTAGTATTACTTTGATATGATACCTGTCTAAAACACTGTGGTGGAGATGATGTTAGATGCTTAAAGTTAATGAAGATATTCGCACGTTCTGAGAAGGCTCTCTTGTGACGTGTGCCGTGCCAGCCTGGTAAAAGACGCCAAACCCACGTCATTAGATGAGAGCTACCACCTTATGTTTTATTACAATTGAGTGATTTATGATCACTTTAATGGTGCAAACACGTCATTCCTCTATAGACGTAACGCGCTGTAGGAGCCAGTGGCACTGTACCAAGATGGCCGCCGTGTAGGCACATCGTTACAATCGACAGCAGCAGTCAACGCGGCGTCTATGTCTATGGGCATATCGCTACCAGAGATGGTTAATAGAAAGCGAGACGTCTCACTGACCGTTCACTTCCTATATTAGCGTCACATGATTTTTCACCACGGCCCCGCCCCTTTAGGAGACAGGAAGCAGTCTTGAGTCCATTTATTCTTACAGGAGAAATGAACGTGATCACAGATTATGACCAATTCTTTCTCCCCACCGTCACCAAGAAACATGTTGGACCCATTTTTCACAGACACACAAATCAGGAGGAAATGAACTTTGTTCCAGACCTGTCTCTGTCTCAGCAACACACTCTCATGAGATCTGTGAACCGCTGCTTCCTGCCTTGTTTCACAACGGACATAAACGGACATTTAAATGGTCGTAAAGGTGAAACCGTGAATTAAAAGTTCAAACTTACATCAAACAAATATCATGCGACACAAAATCCATCTGCTTTAATCCATTCACATGGCGTTACAACATTTCAGACCAGGCTGAGGGATGGTGGTTCCTAACTGTCTCTATAGGAGATGTGACTCCGCCCACTTCGGAGACAGGAAGCGCATATGCCATTTCACACCACTGGCACAGCGTACAGTGGGGGATTGTGTGTTGTACTGACTATCTTTCACCGAGGTCTTCTCTCCCTCTGTTATGGGGCAGTTGCAATGCGGTGGCACTTGTACCTGTGTGGGGGGCGTGGCTTTTGAATGAGCCCTCAGGTGAGGGGCCGCGTTGACACTGAGCCCTGATGAGATGCTACTTTCCAAATCTTGCTAGCTTCCCAGAATTACCAACCCTGCCTCTAAGTTCAGGTTAGCAAGCCTGGTGGTGGCTGCAGATACTTTGACATGTTACTGTAGCAAAAGGTCAAGCTAAAAATATAACACGATGATGCTAAACAGATTTTTAAAAATTATTTATTTCTCTTATTTTGCCTAGCTCGAGTTTAACCATGTAGTTGAATACAAGAGTGTTTAAGAGCAAAACTGAGGAAAGATGGTCCAGGTGAAAATAAGGCACAAAGTGAAGAAAAGAGGTGTCAGAGAGAGAAAAATGTTTGCTCAACTGCTGTGAAACACTGTCAGACAGAGATAATGAATGTAAAACTATGCAAATGCTTAAACTATCCGCCTAAGACCTTTTAAACATTTTAAAATGTGTAAATGACTGTGCAGACGTGTGCAATTGTGCGTGTGTGAGGAGCTTTATTTGTGCAGGATTTTAAGCAATTAGGACAGGAAACAGAGGCGCTGTTGCTTTGGCTTCCCCGTGGAATTAAACTATGCATCGTCAACACACACACACACACACACACACACACAAAGAGTGAATTCCCACACTGACCGACAACACGGTCTCAGCTGTGAAACATCACGTATGCACACACACAAATACACACGCTGGAACACACTCCCTCAACTTCCTCTTGACCCATTTCCCAAACACAACACACCACCTCTCTGTTTCGTTCTCTCTCTCCTCTCCTGCTGGAAGCAAAGAAGACCAGACCTCTTCTGCTCTGTGTCACCAGATCAGAGGACACACACACACACACACACACACACACACACGCACACAGAGTTAATCAGTTTGTTTATGAGGCCAAAGGCATGCAGGGTAAAATCCTCTAAACTGTACTGCGTCTTTATGTAACTCTCAGGGTTCAGAGGGGTAACGACTGAAGGACTGACGAATGGGACGAAGCTCAAATCCATCCATTCTTCCTCGCACGCTCCTCAGTGCGGGCATGCAGCACTTGTCTCGTGAGAGAAATAAGCGCTGTACATGACTGACACATTGAATCTCAGCGTTTAGTTAACAGTGACTACACACTGCACGGGCTGGCACACACCTGCGCAAATATATCGGCAATCGCTGGTTGATGGACTGATGGTGGCTGGCTGGAATGTTTAAACATATCCCCCAAACCTAAAAGGCACATGAGCGAGCTAACAGCTAACAGCTAACAGCTAACAATTTCTCCTCCTCCCGACTATAGTGATTTCAGTTTTACAGTATCAGGCTTTTTCCGAAAGGGAACAATTTTAAATTTTCCTAATTCTGAAAATTTTAGGATTCGCGCTAAGAAACTGGCCAGTGATCGACCAAAAAAGATGCTTGAATTAAACATCAGTCAAAGACAGAACAGCTCGGGGTTTTTTGTAGTGAATCAGATAATATTATAGAAAAAGGCGCCCCATGTACAGAGGCCGCGTCCTCGCTGCAGCAGCTGGGGGTTCGATTCCACCCTGTGGCCCATTGCTGCGTGTCATTTCGTCTCTCTCTTCACCATTTCCTGTCCAATTCTTCAGCTGTCTGATCAATGAAGGCGCTAAAAGCCAAAAGATTTTATATTTTGACATACAGACCCCCCTAGTGGCAGGAATTACATACTGCACGTTGGACCGACTTTCATACTCACACCCTTTAATTCTTCACTGTCATACAAGTTTTGCAGTTGAACACCCTGCACTTTTGACTGAAGAGCGCGAGTGTTTGTGGTAAATTTCAAAACACATGATCACAGTTAAAATTATGTGGTGCAGTGCAAATGAACGATGAAACCAAACAACCTTTGGTAAGTGGAATGAGGAGTGAGGAGAAGATGAAAAGATGAACGGACGGACGGAAGGGAAAAAGATGAAGTGGAAAATGAGAAACGTGGGAGGGCAAAGATAAAAGGTGGGGAGTTAAACAGAGCTGCGGCAGTTTGTTTAACACTCCGACAGGAAATGTTGAATCTGGCTCTATCAGCGCGCTCTGATCAAGGCCAGCGAGTCGGACCAGCTCCGAAATTAAGTGAAAACTAAATGGATCCATGTTGATATGTTTGGAGAGATGTAAAGACGAGGAAATGAGAAAAGACAAGGCAGACAAATTGACGACACACCAAAAACCAATATGCAAGAGCATTAAAGAACAGACTTTTATAAGGACTAAACGTTTGATTGCTTTGAGTTGCTTTTCACCTCAATATCTCACCTCTTTCCCACTTCTCTCCCTGTGAAAAACTCATTTCGAAGGATTTATAAAATAACATTATGTTGCAACAAGTGTGGTGATATTCCTTTATTTCCCCAGAGAAGGTTGACTGAACAGCCACCTGCTTCACATTCACTTAATACGACACATTCATTACAAACACAGCCACACTTCACAGGGCCGCTGCCCGTTCACACTGCAAGTATTTGACACAGCAAAAAGAGGCTTTTGTTCATTTTCCTGGCCCCGTTTTCCATGTCATACAACAGATTTACATATAACTGTAGCTTTTCAATTAATCAAAACGTTTATTTTACAGAGTATCAAAAAATACCTTTGACAAGGCCGAGCACAAGTCTTAAAAACAGTTCAAAACCCCAAAGACGGTCAATTTATAATAACTGAAAACAGAAAAGCAGCAAACGTTCACATCTGACAAACAAATGTTTGGAATTTTTGCTTGAAAAATGACCCAAAGAATAGACTCACATTTTTTACTTAAAGTCGACCGGGGTAGGCAGGGTATTACTGGTGTCATCAGACAAAAATCCCATAATAACCTTTCAGCACAAGGTAATTCAGGTGGTCAGGAAGAACAGTAGACTTTTAGGAGGGCCCACATCACAGACCTGGTCTGGCGCTGCCTCCACTTTGGGCGATTCTCAGAGGGAGGGGATTCGATTTTCCCCAACATTTCCTCGTTGGTCGTCAGCTTTTCAAATGTAAATCCTGTGAACGACCATTACGTTGCCACGGGGTGTTTGCCTAAATAATCACATGGATGTTGCTATATTGTGTTTTGACTGAGATTCTGAACCACCACGCATTGCGTAAAGAAACAAATAAACATTTTCCGCTTTAAATCACATCACATGATCACCGCCAGTAGAAAGATGGACCTACAGTGGTACTTCCTGCCTCTCGGTGCCGATGACAGAGTGGTACAGACGCTGTCTTCCCGCCGGCAACATCAGTTTTGAAACAAGTGACATGCCTTACATTTAAATACTGACATCCGGCAACTTGATAAGCTGAGCTCCATCCTGTTTTTTTGTGAAAGTTTTTCAGTGTGTCAGAAAGCTAAAATTGTTAAAGTATGACTTCAGATAATTTTCCACCGTCAGCCGGCTGGAGTCGAGCTGAGACGGACCAGCTCACACCGCTGCAACTTTCCCTGCAACTGTTTCATCTCGTCGTGAATCTTCAGTGCAAACTGGACTTAGAATGACAACAAATGAAGCAAAACACGAGCTGGAGCAAAAACAGGGAGGGGATGGTGCAGTGGAGTTGCTTCCTTAGGAGTCTAATGCTACAGCTAGCTTGATTTACAGACATTGCCTACCCCAGCTTTAAAATATACAATAACTCTGAATGTGACTAATATAGAATTCTGAAATCTCTTTAACTTCAGATGAATCTTGAATTTATTTTCCACCCACAGTCGTCTTCTTGTCCTCCATCACTTACACAGAAAGAGCTTTAGGGAGGAAAATTTTAACGCGAGTCCTGAACAATAATTTGTTTCACCAACAGATTTTACACGTTTAACAAAACATTAAAAATGCAAATAGATGTTTAAATTGACTGCAGTGCACTAGTGTGATCAACAGAAGAATAAGGTTTTGGAGAAATTACAGAAAACCTGAAGCGAAATTCCAAAAACATCTCCATATATCAGGCTGCTGTGGAGCAGCGGCTGGCTGGAGAGGTGGAGGCAGACACATCTGGTTCTGCTCAACATTCCTTGTGAAAGAGAGAAACGTTGGATGATGATGAACTGATCTTTTACAGCTTCATCAGTCTCATCACAGTCTCCCAACAGGCATCGGTGCACATCAGACGACCAGACGTATGAGACGCTGCGGCCTCCCTGTAAAGTTATGACTTTTCCATGGCTGTCCGTTACCACCTCAGAGAGCGTCATGACTTCAGCGGATAAAAATGTTCCTCCTAGGTTTTGTACGTAGGTTTTTCAATGTGTCAAGAAAGCTAAAATATTTCCAAGTATGACTTCAGATAATTTTCCGGTTTCCTTTTGTCTCTTCATGTCTAAGTGAACATCTTAAAGTTTTATGTTTCTGAGAATTCCTTAACAAAAGCCCAGTTTGAACATGGGACGAAAGACTTGGCTTCCTGTTCAATCCTCAAAAGCCCCATTTAACAATCTGAGGCTGCCTTCAGATTAACATGAGAATTACATGAGAACAATGCAACGTCCTCATTCGTTCCTATGGGACAGATGTGCACACGTAGCATGTGCACAGCAGCAGAAATGAAAAAGGGTCGTCCAGTGGAAAAATGTTGAACTGGGGCTAAATTTTGTTGCCAGGCAACATCATCCAGCACCATGCTGGGACTGGAAAATCGTGTCTCAAAGTCTGATAAGCATCTAAGTCACGGAAGTCCACCTCAAACTTACTTTTCTCTTTTGTGCCTGAACACTCAACATCACTGCAGCTCTTTGTTTTCACTCAGTGCTGTTGTTGATTTAAACATTGGATTGTTTTCATTCTATTCACAGAGCCTCAAACAAAATCTGGTTCTACATCAAAGTGTGGATTGAAGGTAGAGTCAAGAGCATTTTCCTTAAAAAACAAAATATAGACTTATACTAAATGAATCCAGCTCAATTGCTATTCCTGAGCTTCTAGACAGAGCTCCGCCCTCTGCCTGAATTATGATGTTTTGGTTTAGTCTGAACGTTTCTGGATGGGGAGCGGTTGTGTTTCTTCCAGCCAATGAGAGTGCGCAGGTGAGGTTGAAACATGGCAACTTGACATCCTCCAGACCCGAGAAAACGGTGGATGTGGACCTAGCGGCAAAGAAAAGGAAATATAGCCCCAGTGAGGCAAAGAAAGCAAGAGGGTAAAGCTCATCCCAGAGCGAGAATGAATCTCAGTTTGGCTTTCAGCTGCTTTCAAGCACTGAGGGAGAGGCTGGGGATGAAGAGCGACGTGGAGCTGACCTGCTTTCTGTTGGGCAGGTAGGTGCCAAACACCAGCAGTTAGCTTGTGCTAGCTTGCTAAATTATCAACCTGCTCATTATAAAAAAAAGCAATATTCCTGTGTAGCTTGATGTGTAGGTACAAGCAGGACACGTTCACGCTGAGTCCTACTATCACGATGTAAATAACTCTAGAAGTTGTGCAGTTTGGGCTGTGAATCCTTTTCTGTCGGTAGCATTCCTAAACTGACATTTGGAGCTAACCGTTATAGACTCAGCGTTAGCAGTAGTTTCGTGGGCTTGCACATTCGTGTCTGTAATTTCAATTTAGTGCTACAGTTTGCATGCAAACTTTCAAGCTGCTTGATGTTTGCCTGCAAACTTTAATTTGCACGTTTGTGCATTCAGTCAGAGGAGGAGGGGCCTGATTTGAATGTCGTGTTTACAAGCGGCAATGAACAATGCTGCTGACTCTACCTGTAAACACTGCATTGTTGATTTCACTCCATCCACAAAGCCTAATACTATAATGTGTGGATTAGACTGCAGTGGGTGGATTAAGAATGATTTTCATTGCTAATTAGCCTCTTTCTTTATGCAAAAAAAAGGCTTACTTTGTCCAACCGACCGTCGAAAAAACCCTAATTATATTCAATTTAAACTGAAAAACAACAAATCTCCAGATTTAAGAGGTTAAAGCCAGAGACATGACTTTAATACTCAATCTATTAAATAAATCTTATCTAATAATCTTGAGGTTTCCATTCTTTATGCCTAGAGCTGTCTAATACTGCAATTGTAACCACAGAATCAATTACTATTACATATATTAGTGCAAATGCTTGATAAAATCTGGCAATCAGCGTTCCATGAGCAAGTTAAAATTATGATCAATGATGTTATAATATAATATAATAGTCCTGAATTCGTGATGGATCACAGTTGTATCAAAGCAACATGAATTACAGGCTAGAATTTGGGCTCAAACAGCTGCTTCACTTTGATTTTTTCTTAATCGCAGACATCTATTTTTGGGGGTAAACACAATCCATCAAACCCTGCACACCTCCCCGTCTCTCTCAGAGCTTAATCTAGCAGAAATGCAATATAAAAAATAATATAACAAACACACAATCAAACTCCAGTCAAAAGACGAAGCTGCCAGCCAAAGCAGCGGCGGCGGTGGCGGCGGCGGAGGGAATCAGAACTTCTCTCTCCCTGCAACAGAAAATGAAATGCCAAGCCCGGCTAAGGACATAATGAAAAAGCTATTATCAGCATGAGCTTTCATCAGCACTGCATTCAACCATGTTCAATACAAACTGATTCTCTCATCTCGCGCTGCACCCATCTGAATGCTGGGATATAATAAAGGAGGAGAGATAAGAGAGAGAGATCTCTTTTTTTTTTCTTTACCCTGTTGAAAAAGTGCATCAGCACATTTACAGAAAGTTTTCACAAGCCACACACACACCGACACATCCGCCACCGCGAAGGCCAACATAATCAACCACTCATTGTTGGAGTGTGATCAAATCATTAGGGCAGTCTGTACATAAACACACTTTCTATACCTCCTACATCTGCGTCAGTATGGCCAGGAGACGTTTCCTCCTTCGTTCATCACAGTCTCTGAATTCAAATAAATCTGCTTTATACAATATTTAATGAAATATTTCATAATATATTCATCATAATACAATATTCAAACTATATCCAGCATATATTAAGGTCTAATGAGGAGGAGCTGAGGAAGTCTGTCAAGAACCAACTAGGAGTCAAATTGCAAAAGATTTGGGGTTTTGACGGCTCCTTTACAGATCTGGAAAAAACAATTAGAGGTTGATTTAAAATGTGCGGCTCCGCAGGACCTTTCTGACAAGGTTATTTCATAATCAGAGCTGTACAACGAGGGACTTGAGGGACGATTTCAGCTCATTACAAGACATGTCTATTTTTGAAAACCTCGATGACATCATACACGAGGACATGAAGCGAATTCTCCTGAAGAAAATTGGATTTTTGGATCAAAAACTTGAAGGGGCATCCCAGCCTATTTCTGACTTGTCACCATTCGCAGAGAACGTCTCTGTCTTCTACAAATGTTGTAGTTCAGATGTGACCATGTGTTACTTCAGTAGATGTCAGGCTGCATTTTTAAAGCCCATTCACTGCCATTCATGTTGA
>JAQLOL010000015.1:20288529-20302559 GCA_029783665.1 Naso thynnoides | reverse complement strand
AGGTGCTCACTGAAGGCTGACTGTCTGCTTCTTTTACAGTTACATTTAAAGAAGCTGCGTAAACATCCACAAACAGCACATCTTCATAAACTAGTGGATCTGAAATGTTTCATTGCGTAAGGATTAGTCCACCTACAGAAAAAGTATTAATCATTCAAATCATCAATAGTTTAACGAGCCAAATGAGACTCGTAAAAATTTAAAAGTGTGTCTTTATGCCATGTGCACACGACTCATTCGTTCTAATCAAACTATAAAATCCTGGCATTAAGGATACGTTAGAGAACCACAAACTACACTGACGAGCCGTGTTCTGAACATTTGGAAAACTGAATCACTGCAGCCTCAGTCATCAGCTGAAAACACACACACACACGCACACACACACCTGTATTCTGCAAAGCAATCAGAAGTGTTGCCTATTTCCATAATGAGGTTCAGGAGGTGAAACAAAGTTCTACCTGCCCGCTCTTCATCTCTCCCAGTTTCTCCGTTGGTGGTCTTATTAAATCCTCTCCATCTCTACGACCTCGTCTTTCTCTGGCCGTTTCAAAAACTCATTAGACTGCTGCAGGACTCACAAGACGAGTATCCAGGCGATCTCATCCACCTCTCGGGCTGTCAATCTGTCTCCCGGGCCTAGTTTTTACAGCACGTCTCAATGTGACGCTGAACATTTTTAATGTGTAAAAATCATCTCCATGCTTTGGGAGCAGTGAGGAAGCTGTTCGAGAGTTGGGACTTAGAGATAATTATGCAATCTGACACTGAGGAGGGAAAAGCAGGATAAATATTAATATCTATGAATCTCTCTTTTGTGTGCGGCTTGTTCTCTTGTGCAGCTGCCAGTTCTTAAATCAATCTGCCTGACTGCCATCATGAGAGCTGTGATTCTCTCTTGAGTCGGACCGGAGTTCACGCTCATGTCTGATACATCCCAGTCTGACCCGACTACACTGAATAAGCAGAAATGAGCAGTGCTGATTTTTTTCACAGTCTTTGCTTAGAAGCACTCGGTACGAAATAAATACTTGTGAAGTACTAAATATTAAACGTTAACATTCGGGAGTCTGATCGGAGAAGATTTTCCTGTCTAACCCGTCTGGCCAGGAACCCAAATACTTTCCCCTGATCAAACAGAGACATTATTAGATTACCCATTACTTTAAACGAACGAATGAATAAATCGATGTCGAACCTTAAAATAAAACAAAACATCACATAAAGGGAAACAAACAAGTAACAGCGTCCATAAAAGGAGCAGGTAGAAGTAAAACTCCAAACTAACTCGTTCATTTTTTTTAACTACGTCACAGATTTATTTACATTAATTAACAAATTCCCAAATGTATTAACAGTTACAGGCTAACCGCTGGTGTAAGGCTTAAACGAATGATATTTATATCATCTAACATCTTCTTGATTTATTGTTCAATCATTTCGACTATAAAATATCAGGGAACAAAGATAAAATAATTAATAACATTCACATAACTCCTGGTGTCTTCAAATGTTTTGTTTTTTTAGTCTAACAGCCAAAACCCAAAAAGATGATTGATAAGATATTTTTTAGCAGGAGCCCTTTGGGGAAGAATAAACTGCTCGTATGATAAACGAAGTAAACGTAAACAGGGATTTTTTGACTGAATTTTTTTCCTCAGGCCAAATCATATTCCCCGGCCAAACATGCACGCCACACTTAAAGAGCAGCCCCACTTTTTTCTGCGGCGCGGTCGATCCCCAAAGGTTTTCCTGTAAAACGGAGTTTGGGATGTATTGGCTTTAACCTTCACTAGTTAAATACTCGAGACCAACAGCATTTTGAAGGAAGAAGGTGATTTTGAACAGTTTTTCTATTGTCAGGTTACCCTTAATGTAATTTCAATGTTTTCAATCTCTTCAATAAAACCAACAAAGCTCGACTCTGTTTTTAATGTGGTCATACAAATAATCAACCATCTGCATAACCTTTCAGTGCAGGTTTTAATTTATCAAACCAGAACACCCAACAAAGACAGCACTTGTGTCTTAAGTGAGCCTGTCATCACTTGAAAGAAAAAGAAAACTAAGCAAACAAAACAAAACAAAAAAAGAAGAAGTAGCAGTGCAATTTTTGAGCAAATGTTTCTATGGTGCTTTTTACTTCCTCTGCTTTTTGGCAGTGAAACCAAGTGACTCAAGCAGGGCGACACCTGACACCCGTTTCTGTTTTTGGTTTTTTTCTGTGGAATGAGCCAAACCCTTGGAGCCTTCCTTCAGCAACAGCACGTCCGCGCTGACACGCTAAGTTAGCTGTTGACTCGAAGAGACCTCGCTAAATGTACCATGCTGCTCTTCTTCGTATTTTAACCAAAAGACTAATGACCAATCACAACGAGGAGATCCACACATGTGACGTGACGTTACGTACAAGCATCTCAATAATGATACTGAAGCTGCGGGAATAAACAAAGGACGACTGCAGCTCTTAAAGTAACAGAGATTAACATTAACGTTAACCCCAACCCTACTCAACAGGACATTAACTTAATGGTAACGTCCATTTCAAATTAATAATATCTATCCACATGTAACGTTAGACCATCATTACTTCCACTCCCGTTACCATTCCCCAGTTTCTGATGTTCTTGCAAAACTGCGACAAGCTTCACAGTCTACGGAATTCTTTCTTGGCTAGACCGACCTGCCCTGCTCTGCCTCTGATTGGCTAACACCACGGCTTTGGCTAGCTTTACTGCTTGAAAGCAGCGTCAATTTAATTTCTGAACATGTGAGATTGTTTAGCCTAAACGGTACCACAACAAAAGACACATGGAACTGTTTTTTCTCTCATTTTTCCAGTTGACAGAAATCCGTCATAGCAACTGAGAACTTTTATGGCTGTGTAAGGATTTTTTTTACATTACAAAAGAAAGAAAAAAAAAACTTGAAATTGAGAATGACTGCATGTTTGTGTAGCATCAAGTTTTTTTTGTCATTTACTAGGAAAGGAAATGTCATGGCAACTGTTTCTGATTGGCTACTCTAAATGGCTGTCAGGCTAGGGGGGTGGGCCCACCTAGTCAATGCAGGTGTGAATTTGATAAGAAGTGGCTGAGCTGATGAATGAAAGCAGCCGCAAGACACCAAGAGGTGGGCGGAGTTTGTGGTGAGGGTTCTTGTGAGAAAAAGAGCTTCGGAGAAAACCTTGTTTTGTTGCTAAGTTACGCTTTTGAATTTTGTTTGCATGTCAGTGTTAATTAAATGAACTGATGATGGAGTCCGGACGACAGAGGACAAAACTGGACCCCAGGAGGAGCTGGGCGAAGCACAATGTCCCCAGGACGAAGCAATCCAGGACGCCAGTGGAGTTGCTTAAACGCTCAGGCCCACGTTCCCTTGTTTGCCTAGACTAAATATATGCACAGGCATCCAAGCCTCACAAGTCCTAAACATGATCCAAGTCCTCGGGGTTGTGGTACCATGACATGTAAATGTCACTAAGGTAGAAGGAGACGAGTTGTCCAGCTCTCCTTGCATGCTCGTGCAGTTCAGCTATTTGAGTGACTGTGCAGAAAGTTTGAAGTTAATAACTTCTGTGATTTTTCTGTTTCGAGTAAATGAACACTGGGACTCAACGCTATCTGAGAAAAAATGGATTTCATTGGCCCTCAGGCAGTTTTTATCTCTTCCAGCAGCCACCATGTTTATCTAATTTGGCACCCTCAGACTACTTCCTCTTCCTCAAGGTGAAGAAGGAGCTAAATGTTTTTAATTTCTGTTTAAAATCGTCGTTTTCTATCTTAGGCCATGAACTTATCAATCAGTCCACCTTGAATGCATAACAAAAAATAAGTTCAAACGCTCGAATTTAAGAAGTGTTTTGTCCTTCCTTAAAAAATGGACTGCAGCCTTATAACTCTGCTCTGATGACTGAACACATAACATTAGTTAAACTGACTTATTAGATCCCTTACCTTGTTTTTGACTGATTTAAAATACTGAAGGATTCTGCTCAGTCTCTGCCCACATTCTCTGAGTCGAGCTCTGCAAAATGTTAATTTTACGACTGAGCAGTTTACAGACAGGGAGACAGGGACACATCATATTTCATTAATGCCTGTCATCTTTATTATAAGGGGGCAATAACAAAGATTTCTGCTGGCCCTCATCGCAGAGAAATGACCACAATATATCTGCTGAGCTTGATCGATACCAGCAACTCGACCATTACTCGGCCTGTGTGATAAGATTTTTGGCTTTCGCTCCCATTTCAAGTCGTGCTCCGTTTTAGAACAAAAAAAAAAAAACCCACTGAACTTTGGAGAAACTCCCCAAAGTCATAAATTATTTGGCACCTTTAGTCACAGAAGAGCTGGACTGTGCACATCTGAATTGGTTTTAGGGCAGGCGTTGGATAAAAGCTGAGTGCACTGGGGGAAGCAGGGCAAATATATCCAGGATGGAAGTGAAAACATTGCAGTGCAGCAGCAGTTTGCAGTCCAGCATCTCAGAACTGAAAAGCTCGGCTGGTTTTCTACCAAATCCATTATTTTATTAGACTTTGGCAAAGAGTTCATTTCCTTCCAGATAATTGAAAAGATTACTTTTATTCAGTGGCAGAAGAACAAAGGTTATATAAATGAAAATCGTCACAACGTGCTGCATGAGATTAGAGTTAAAGGACCATCCCAGTGTTCCTACGTGTCAGTGTCATCAGTCAACATCGGCCACATAAACCCTGCCCATGTTTCTCATATTGGATATTTTGTCCATACTCAATAATTGCTTAAGAACGTGACAAAATCTTAGTTCAATAAAACATCTTTGTCAAAATCCTTCTTCACGCTAATATTCCAGCTAGGAAGGCAGCACCTGGAAGGAACTATTTTTCCAGGCGTAATAACTTTGGTCTCCACGGCTCCTCTCTCTCTCTCTCTCTCTCTCTCTCTCTCTCTCATCTAATCATTTATTCATCAGCAGCAGAGAGTTTGTTTACTTCTTGAGTAATTAATAATATGAAGGTTTGTCTGTAAATAACCCGATCAGCTGTGTCGTCTAATCCACGCCATTTAACAGAACATCAAGACTCTTGAAACAGTCTCAGACTTTTTTTTCTTCAAACTATATAATCACACCATCTCTTAAATCACTAGTTAAAGATTTTTTCCAGCCTTAAAACACACAGATGTGATATCGGTGCATATCTGAGAACTCATGCGCCCACACAGGTAAATCGGCGATAGGCCGATCCTGGCTGATAAAATCAGCAAACCGATGAATCGGTCAGGCCCCACTGCGACTTCTGACACCTTCGAGGAGCGATTGCTTGAAGTTGTGAATATTTTTAGGGACATGTTTTAGAAATTTGGAAACTTTGGAGACTTAACTTTCTCTAAACTTTTTCATTTTCCATCCTCCTCACACCTGTGCCTGTCTCGACCTGCAGAGACACTCTCTTCCTCTTCTCTTCCTCTCTTTGTCTTCATTCTGAAATAATTGAGGTTACTCAGCAGTGGGCTCTATCAGGATTTTTTCTTTTCCCTTTTTTTTTAAGTAGAAAGCTGATCAGTCATGCTAAGCATAAAAGTTTCCCAGCCTTTGAGAGTAAACCAGATTTATTTTCTGAGCCAAGAAAGGGAGACCTTTGCACTTTCTCCAGGGGAGAGAGAGAAGCTGAGGCCGAGCCTGAGGGAGGAGGAGATGTGGAGGCAGGTTTTGTCCACTTTATAATTAAAATAGTTTAGTCCAATAAGCCTGTGTGTGTGTGCAGTTAAGCTTCGACGTGAATTTATTTCCTCAGAACAGATGGGACATAAAATTTGCTGTTTGATAAATGTGTGTTTTCTGCCTCAGTGCCGCTGATGCCGGCGAGGAACCTTCGTTTCTCTGATGTGGACCACAGCTCCGCCCAGCTCACCTGGGACTCCTCCTCCAGGAAGGTGAAAGGTTACCGCATCATGTATGTCAAGACCAACGGAGTCCAGACCACTGAGGTGAGCGGATCCTGCAGAACTCGGCCGCTGTGAGCCCAGTGTACAAACCTTGTCACAGCTCAGACTAATCGGTGTTAAGAAATAAACCCGTCGTCTTGTCAAAGTGTCCAGTTGGCCTGATGTCGTGCAGATTTAAAAATTCTGGACCTTTGCATTTTTGAAAAAAATCTACCAAGCTCAGTCGAGTTTTTGTGCACCGAGGCTCAAACTTCGGAGCAAAAACGAGCAAAACCATTGTGGGAAAAATTCACAGACCTGCCCTTTGCTGTCCAGGTGGACGTTGGCCGAGTGAACACCTGGCTGCTGAGAAACCTGACGTCCCTCACCGAGTACACAGTCGGTGTCTTTGCCATCTACGACGAGGGACAAGCTGAGGCTGTGACCGACAGCTTCAGCACAAGTAACTCTGATATTATGAGCATGCAGCCACCCTCACTGTCTGGCTGCGACAGAAGCTGCTCAGCGTGTGACTAACAAAACTGTGTCTGTGTGTGTGTGTGTGTGTGTGTGTGTGTGTGTAGAGAGTGTTCCCGACCCGCCCGATCTGAGGAGCAGTGACGTATCATCTGAGAGCTTCAGGGTGTCATGGCAACACCCAGCCTCTGATGTGGTGCTGTACCGACTCACCTGGACGCCAACTGATGGAGGAGACAGCGAGGAGGTGTGTGTGTGTGTGTGTGTGTGTGTGTGTGTGTGTACCCTTGTACAGCTGTCTATGTGAGAACTAATTTTTAGTCATTCACTTTTTGGACAGTGAGGACATTTTGGCCAGTCCTCATCCCCTGACGGGCCTTTAAAGGACTTTTTGAGGGTTAAGACTTGGTTTGAGTGTTAGAATTAGGTTGGGGGTCGGTGTCAGGGTCAGGGGTCAGGGGTCAGGGTTAGGGGTTAGGGGGTTAGGGGCTAGGAAATGCACTATGTCAATGAGTGTCCTCACAAGTATAACTGTACACGTGTGTGTGTGTGTGCCTGTGCATGTTTTACGCTGCTTATGTGAGCTTTTCCTGCGGTGTGATTTATTTAGTCATGTTCGCTTTCTCCTCTTTTTAACTTCATTTTTTGCGTCACGGATGACGGAGAGACTTTGGCTTTTTATTTTTGTTGCTTCTCACTTTTTATTTCATGCCTAAAATTCAAGTGGTAACAGGCAACGCTCACACCAAACCAGCCAAGGTCCTCACCGATACAGCAGTACATTTAATTCTTTTCTCTCTTTACCTGTTGCCTCATTTTATCTCACCTGATGCTCTTAAATCAGGTGAATCATTTGGATTCGAACATGAAGTCGAACGTAAACAAATAAAAATCTTCTCTCTCGGTCGACCTGATGACTCAGAGGTCAGTCTGGGCGACATAAAGATATTATAAAGTTAATGAGATATGAGACTACATATCATATTAAATATTGGATATATGATGATATAGATTTTTTTTTTTTGTCTGATTTTTAAAGGCTGCGTTACAGCAAAGTGATGTCATCTTCTCAACTTATCAGAAAGTTTTACTTGTTCTGGTTTTTGCCTTTTTACCCACGTAGTCATTGTGTCTACATAACTAATAATTATTGGTCAAAAATGGAATTGTGTTAATATTTTTGGAAAGTATTAATAGTCATTTCTACAAATGTGTAATGTTGGATTTTGTCGCCCAGTCCTAGCATTAATGAAGTGCTTTTGAGGAGATTTAAAAATATGGAGATATATATCGCGTATTGAAAAACAGAAAATTAATTTCAGCCCGTGTCACTCAGCCCTGATCAGAGATGATAATCCCAATGAGACAAACGTGAGTCCTCGCTCTCTTCATCTCTGCCTGTCATTCATTGGTTGTCTTTCTTCATACTGCTGAGTAGAAAGATGTTTTTAATTACAGTAACATTTAGATGCTTTTTGCTGTGATGTAGAAAAGGTCGAACTAGTTTTTTTTAAAGGTGATGAACTCTGAACATGAAACAGTTTTGTATGCAGCTGCTTTCAGCTCCTCTGCATGACTCACTGACTTCATTCATCTGTATGAGCTGCACATCTGCCCGTCTTCCTCCGTCTGTCTCAGGTGCTCGTGGACGGAAACATTAACACGTATCTGATAAAAGGACTCGGCCCGTCCGTTGAATACGAAGTTCTGCTCACAGCCGTCTACGGTAACGAGGTGGAGAGTGACGAGGCGATCCTCGTGGAGACCACAGGTAAATGAAATGTCATCGCAGCGTCACACAACAAGTCTCCATCTGTCTGTCTGTCTGTCCTCACTTTTCCGGAAAATGCACAGATTTCTTCAGGCGTGTTCGGTGCTTCTGCTGTTTATCCAACTGTGTCACGCTCTGTGATCTTTCCTCGTGTGACTTGCATGAATTGTTTTGGATTTATTCCTTTTTTTAGTTGAGAGAACAACAACTTTGGCCACGACGACGACCACCACAGAAGGTAAATCTTCATTCCAGCTGTTGTTGCTTCTGTTTTTCTGTTGCTGACCCTCTCTGACCTCCTTCTGCTCCTTTTCAAAAAGTCTGTATTTTTATGTTCCTCACAACCTGGGAAATTTTAAATATTCCTCTCAGACAGTTTGTTGCATGAATTCACAGAGTTCGGGGACAAAACAAAATAACTACTGCAGGAAAATCTGCTGCTTCTCCTTAATTTGTGAGGGCAACTTTCACCTTTTTGTGACTTTTTATAAAACAGACAGTTACTGTTAAGGCTGCTCCGTCTGTCTGCAGCCTTTCATTTAGCAGAGCTAAACTAACTGCGGAGGAGCAGACGGAGGACATCAGAGGGAAAACCAGAGAACATTTTCTCCATAAGATACGACTCCGTCTTTCTAAAATTGCTGCTTTGTGTGATGTGTCAACATTCCTCGTTAAGTTTCATTTTTTTGAGGCCGCAGGTTTCTCTTTAAGTTACAAAGTGTTGTTTTAAAGCATGATTAGTAATAAATGAATTAATAATAAAAGTAGTCACAAGCTGCAGATGTAGAATTGTGATTTTAGAATTTTGTTTTTTGAATTTTGTGAGCTTTGGTAAGTTTAACAGTGGTTTAATGAAGTCTCAGTGCTGGAACAAGCCGAGATTCATTAGGTGACACTTTAACTTCATGCTGTAGAAAAAAATGTTCTTATTGTTTAAAGGAGAAACAGGGTTCTAAATATCAGGAAGCAAACATTTGTAAGTCTGCTGGAGCCATTTAATAAAAACTTTGAAAATCTTTTGACAGATTATTTTAAATCCTTCATGACACAAGTTCTCTGAGTAAATAAAATGCCCAAACTTTGACCTCCTGATACGATCTGTGGGTCTGAAATTAGTTGACAGTTCTGTGCATCACTGTTTTTTCTAACTCAGTGTGATTTAACTGTTGGATGCTGCAGCTCCTCGCTTCGGCGTGAGGAACATGAGGATCGACGAGGAAACCACCTACAGCCTGCGAGTGGCCTGGCAGCCTGTCGACTCGAGAAACGTCCGACATTATCGACTGAGCTACATCAGCGCCAAGGGAGACCGAGCGGAGGAGACGGTGAGACAGAGAGACACGGTGTTTGTTTTCATGAGAAGCAGCCGCAGATGTTCAGACTGAGGACCATCAGGTCGTCGCTTCTATTACTTGTGTTTTGGTTGATGCTTTGGAGTCGGTGACGCCGATGGAAAGAGCTAATGTGTGACATGTTGACACTCGAAGTGACTGTTGGTGTCATGTAAGCCATCTGCTCAGTTAAATATGCAGATGTTTGGATGTTTTTCAAATTATGACACAGAAGAATTTTGTCTCACGTTGTTTTGAACCCAGAAAACCCAGAGACGCGTCTCAAACACTCGCACGTCACATCCATGTCCTCACCACTGATCAGCGTGTTTAAAACTCTGTTTTATTGACTTTATGACCAGTTTTAATGCAGTTCTGATAGCTCTGGAGCTCCATAAAAAACAGCTTTGTCAGTAAAATGAACACGTATTGTTCCTCAAAAATGTGCCATCGGTCATTTGCTGCATTTTTTGACAGTGGATGAGTTTTTTATTTAGCAGCGAGGTAACGACCTCCTTCCCGTGTCCTGCTGTCTGCAGACTCGCACCGCGTGCAGCATAAAATCAGCTCACAGTTTCTCACAGACTCATGAAGAAACAACATCTATGGTCTCACTTCTTTTCTGGAACAATAGCAGTTTGTTTTGCTGCCCACAGAATTCTGGGACATGTAGTGTTGAACAGTGGCCTGGTTAAAACCATCCTGATCACATGAGCTCAGCCTGGACCTCCAGCCACTGAAAACGATTTCAGTAAATCAGAATATGTGCAGCCAATCGAGGACTGCACTCTGGTAGTTGACAACGAAACCACCCAGTCATGGACGATGGCTAAACAGTAATGGCGGCTTCCAATAGACTCATTTGAACAAGAGAACATATGAACCGAATTTTGTAGAGGAAAAGACATTTTTGCGTTTCTGTCCTGATTTCTGAACTTGCTCCGTTGGTGATGACCACGTTTTGTCCGTCACCGTGAACACTCCCTGAGTCTGATCTGCAGCATGAGACAGAAATGTTGAGCTCAAGTAATCAGGTTGGTTTTTTTAACCAGGCTAATTAAGCCACACCTGTTACTGCTGTTACCATCGGTAACCACAGGTGTCACCAAAACAGCCAGGACTTTGATCCGGTGGAAGGTCTGGAGTTGGACTCTTGGACTCTTACTGTATAAAAGTTGGACAGTTACTGATTAAAGCTGAAGGAGGTGATTGTGGAGTCATGGCTGGAACAAAAGGAGGAAGATGTTGATTTGAAGAAAGCCAGTCTTTAACAGAGGGAGGGAGGTTACTGATGAAGACGAAGGCAGGACTCCTGATTAAAAGTCCTCCACAGAGAGAAAGAGGGAGGAAGATAAAGACAGCGCCGCTGAAGTTGATGGCAGGCCTCCAGAGTCGAGTCTGGAGGAAGAGAGAGGCAGACGAGGATAATGATGATGAAAACAGTGGCAGATCTTCAAAGTGTTTGTTTCACGAGAGAGGGAGGAAGACAGAGACTGGCAGCTCTTCACACTAATGAGCCACGAGAGGGAGAGAGAGGGAGAGAGAGGGAGAGAGAGGGAGAGATGGAAGACAAACAGTGACGCAGAAACATGCAGTTTCACTCTGCTGGAAATTTACTTTGTGTGTGAACAGACAGACAAACATTAAGACGCTAAATACATGTTGATGTGACAGCCTGAAGGGCAAAATGAAGATCGAGATGTCTTTCCAAAACGTCACTGGGAATAAAATATCATCTTTAGTATCAGTCCTGCCACCTGTGGATATTTAAAAAACGACAAAATGTTTTTGCCTCCTTCAGAATTTCATTATTTTAAGGAAGCGATATACAAAATTGATTCAGTGCTGGTGGTTTCAGTTCAGTATCAGCTTTAAACCGAAACAAACCTGCATGTCAGCTGCACCTCCCGTTTCCTCTGGCGCTCCAACCGCCCCGCCCCTTGTTCTCAGCAGCTCTCTGCTCAGGAGAGGGAAGAGCCTTGCTAGCAGCTAGCATTAGCTCGGCTGTCCCCCAGCTACTCTGTTGTAATTTGATATCACTTCAAATGCAAAAACGTCTGTTTTCTTTCTCTGCATGGCGAGCCAGAACTAAATCACAACACAGTATAACAACATTTATGTAATTATTTAACAGTTTATGATGTTAGCTGGGCTACTTGTTGGTACTAGCTCAGGCCGGGTCTGTAGCCTCCTCGGGCAGCAGGAGAGGCCAGAGCCCCGCTAGCTGCAGGTCACGTTAGCTCGGCTGTCACCCATATTTACTCGGTGACAATGTGACGTTATTTTAAATGATAAAACGTCTGAATCGTCTCTCTCCATGATGGATGGTGGGTCAGAATCTTGACCACAACACGACCTAAGAGCATTTAAGTGATTTTTGAGACAGCCTATTATGTCAGCGTTAGCCTTCCCACTCATCTGTAACATTAGCCGGCCTGCGTTAAATACAAAAATATGCACGGCTGCTCCTTCCTTGCATTGGCGTTTTATAAAGGGGGCCAACAGTTTGGACGGGAGGCGGTTCAGATGAACTAACGGGAACTCGTGGCTGTGGCGGCTATCATCACACAGAAGGTAACAACGCAGAGAGGGCGTGTGAAGTTCATGCATGTCTGGCTGTGCTGGTGATATCAAAATAATTTTTAGAGCCTTTCAAAATGCTTCTAGTCGAAAAATCCCCCAACTCTTTGTAAAGCTGCCGGTGCTGCCACTGTCACTGTTGCTCAGGTTGCAGATGGGGCAGCGCTTGTCACCATGGTGACCAAGAAAATGGAGAAGCAGCTTGTCCTGTCCATGCTGAGTCACGCAGAAGTAAAAGCAGGACGGTTTTGTGCTTTGTTTGCTCTCTGTGATGTCAGCTTGTTGTTGGCTGTGGAGTCAAACTTCAGTTCATGTAACAAACAAAATCAAAACGTGGCGCTTCATCCCGGCGACCTGCCAAGAGATTTCTGCCAGAAACAAACGTGAGTGCACAGGTGTTGTGAGGAGTTTTTACAGTTGTCCTGTTTATTCCTGCTCATCATCATCTGTTTCTGAACTGGTTTGTCCTCTTGTAGTAACTGTTGTGGAGTAATCAATACCTCTGTGGCGTCAAAGAAACGTCCTTTCAACATCTTATTTGTATTTGCGGTGAACAAGTGTCTCCAGAATTCCTCCATATTTCACACAGGTATGCGTATGAGTGTGTGTGAGTGTGTGAGTGTGTGTGGTGTGGATGCTGCTGTGCGACTCTGGCCGCTGCTCCCACATCAGCCTTTTCATCCTGACAATAAAGAGCCACCAGCTGCCCGCGCCGGCAGCTTGTTAAATGAGATCTCTTATCAAAGTGCGAACAGCTGTGGGCTCCGTTTGGCAGTGCGGACGGGTTATGAGTCACCAAGTGCTGAATTCGGTAGCGTCTATTCAGACATCCTGTGGAAGAGAAAAACTTCTGGGCTTCCTCTGCTGCTCCGTACTGTGTGTTATCACTGTGTGGTTTGTGGCTGCCGAGAGAGGAACACGAGTCTTTACACAGAACAAAAAAAACAAACAACACAACATAAAATAAAATCATAACTGAAGAGATTTGGTTCTGGATGACACTTCTGCCTCTTCATCTTCACTCATAGAATTTGATCTTAAAGGTGGAGTCAGCAGTTTGTTCGTTGCAGCTTGTAAACACAACATTCATATTAGGCCCCTCCTCCCAAGCTAAATACTATCAGAAGTATCCTAGAGTGTACTTATACTGCTTGTGCCTACACAGCGAGCGGCTGAAGAATATTACATTTGTTTTGATGGAAAAGCAGACGATTTAGCAAGCTAGCACAGGCTAACTGCAGGTGTTTAGCCCCTACCTGTCCAACAGGAAGTAGGTCAACTCCGCATCACCCTTCATTCCCAGTCTTCGTCTTCATCCCATCCCGTTCTGGAATTAAGCGACGTCACATGAGAGGGAGTGATGCTGTGCCGTAACATCGTCACGGCTGTGGTTCGGTTGCAGGCACGACACCGCAGGCCGAGTGCCGAAGACAGTCGCAGTTCAACAACGGTTTCATTAGAGATGCTGAGTAAGAAAATATTGAAGAAAGGTGACAAAAAAGATTATGACGTTCACGTCTGGAAGATATCCAGACTGATCTGAAGATGGAAGTCGAGCGCCTGCAGCAGGACGTGCAGGTTAGACGGAACAGCATTAATGCCTTGCCAAAGAATCGGATCGGGACTCAAATGAAATGACTCAGACTCAGGAGCAAAAAATGTGATCGGGACATCCCTAGTTCAAACGTTATATTCTGAAAGAAATCCATGTTTTAGGCTGGAGTAAGCCTTGATGTGGAGTAATACATACAGAGAGAAGAAACTGTGATGTTGCGATGAAATATCGTCATGTTTTTAACGTCTCTCAGCCAATCAAACTGCTCGGCCTTAGCTGACTGTTGAATAACGAGCTTCGTCTGCGTGATGTTTTACTTCATAGGACTATACAGTGCCTTGCATAAGTATTCATACCCCTTGAACTTTTCCGCATTTTGCTACATTACGACCAGAAACATTAAT
>JAQLOL010000015.1:20272993-20288429 GCA_029783665.1 Naso thynnoides | reverse complement strand
AATGGCAGTGAATGGGCTTTAAAAATGCAGCCTGACATCTACTGAAGTAACACATGGTCACATTTGAACAACATTTGGAGAAAACAGGGGTGATCACTACCGATAGTGACAAGTCAAAAATAGGCTGCTAGGTGCTTTAAAACGTTTCACATTCTGCTCTTTCAGATTTGTTAATGCAACATTTTTTTCCCAAAACTTTCTTATCTCATGCAGAAACAAGAAAAGTTCTTATCTGTTATTTTCATTGGCCACCAGAGCAAGCTGTTAACGCATTAACTCTGTGTGCACTAAGTTTAAAATATGATTCGGTGATCCGAGCATGCAGGAGTTTTTGGTTTGTCCCTTTAGGGCTACTGTAGAAACACGGCAGTGCAATGTGATGGCAGATGCAGACACATCGAGTAGAGGAAAAGCAACATCAGCATTCATCCAGAGCCAACCCTGCAGAGACTTAATCAAAGTCTAATATTTACCCTCCGTTTAACTTTGTTTTGTCTCCAGCTGAAAAACACATTTGGCTCCACAGTGGATGAAGTTGCTTCCTTTGTCTGCTGTTTGCAGGTGAGTTCATCAGAGTTATTTACTAGAATCTGCAATCTGAAGCTCAAAATGATGAGAGAGCTGAAACACAACAAGAACAATACAGACCAATAAGCCGAAAGAGGCTAAAAACTAAAAGGAGAAGCATGAGGTCGTGCAGATCTAGTGAGAACTTTGTGAGTTTGTCTCTATGAGAAACATTTTCATATTTTACTTAGTAGCCTCTCTTAAAGGGAAAATCCACCACTTCTCATGTGGATGTCCAACCAATGTTGATGGTAATTGTGGTCAATTGAAGCAATAAATTCCTCAGTTTGTGCTATAAGAGGAAGCTTTTTTTTTTAAAAGTCGTCCTGCTCAAACATCCGTTCTTGCAGTGCCTACATGTACGAGGATACATCACATTACAAAAACAGTACTTGCTGAGTCTCCAAGGTTGTTATCCACTGCATCAGAACATTTCTTTTTTTAAATATCGTGTAATTTTTCAATAACGGGAGATTTTTGGCCAGCCAGAGCCAGAAAAGAGAGATTATGTGGGGACGTACAGTATGTTCACATGATGTTAGAAAAAAATCGATTTATTGTGTTAGTGCGGCTAAAACCGAACTTTTAAAATGCGCGTAAACATGTTAGTCCACCTGAAATTGTACTAAACAGAATTTCTCAAAGTTGAGCTAACACATCCAGATTATGCGATTTAAAGTCGAATTACTCCTGCATGTTTACGTCTCAACCGGACTCGGACTGACCTCAGCATTCCGCACATGATCGGCAGTCCCCGCCGCGTTCTTCGACCCGGACACTGAACGACATAAATTTTGTAGAAGAAAGACGGGAAGTAAACAAGAACCCCATAAGCACGAGGGGAAGCACGCACTGAATTTGTACCAAAAATAAAGCGCAGATACGAAGTGTACAGCGCTGTAAAGTTGTCCATGTTTTACTGTTTGACATGGAATCTGCTAGCTGCTTGCTAACTTGGTTTTAGCTTGTTTGGCTAACCAGAAGAAGGTCCAACAGCAATCACCTAAATATGGC
Source organism: Naso thynnoides (assembly GCA_029783665.1). Taxonomy (NCBI): domain Eukaryota; kingdom Metazoa; phylum Chordata; class Actinopteri; order Acanthuriformes; family Acanthuridae; genus Naso; species Naso thynnoides. The sequence goes on along the minus strand of JAQLOL010000015.1, from coordinate 20,286,848 downwards.
ATACTGCTGCCTACCATAGCGGACTCGGACGATAAATTGATTCTCCATCAGTGGTTGTATACTGGGACAAGGACAGCGGGCCAATTAAATGTCCTAATTGAGCAGAAACTGCAGCTCGACTAAACGGTGCACGTACTGACAGAGAACACTGAACAGACAGTAAGAGATAAGGTTGAAAATCTGCAGATTTGCTCTTTAATCCATTGTCAATATATTACTGCTGGTTCTGCACATCCAAAGCCTCAAAACCTTGCTTCAAGTACGTAATCCAGCAGAGACACAGCAGCAGACAAGAATGATTTTTATTGTAAAAAAAAAATCACACATAACTGAAATTAAATCAAGAAAATGTTCTGGAGTTCTAATACAAGGTGGGATTTGAACTTGGACAAAAGTTCATCAGATTTGTCTTTGATCCACAGCGTAACTTTACCCCGAAACGACGATGATCGATGGACTCGGATGAAAAGCAGCAGAGCTCCGAGCCTGAACACTGCGATCCAACACTGCTGCAGTACATTATATCCAGTTGTTGTTGAATTCTTCCAGTCATGATTTAATATTTGTGTCCTCTTGTTGAAGAGCCTTTAACTGCGGGTCGTAAGCCATGTCAAGGCGTTTAATGCTGCCAACGTTAATTGAAATGATGCATTCAATTTCTTTGGGTTTAAGCTGTTTCCGAAAGCTGCAAAGCTGCTCAGTCTCCCTAAAATGTTATGAAATTAAAGTTTATTACCCTGAAATCCTGTGTGGAGATGCCAGCCACACTCTCAAGTCATTTCCATGTTTACTAGACGATCGTTCTGTGGTCAGAGTGCTCACACGCTGCCGTTTGCTTTACATATTAAGCTTTAATGACGTCTTTTGGAGAAAATATTACCCATTAGTGACAATATTAACATCAGGCTTTGTGAGAAACGAGTAAATCTACATTGTTTGAGCTGACAAGCAAATGAAGCTCATCTGTTGTAATTTAGTCGCCTGTTCCATCGAGCTGCTTCTCTTTTGAGACCTCTAACTCGGCAGTTTCAAAACAATTAGACCAGAAAAAGAGAACAGAGACAGATGCACCGCAGCAAAAGAGCTGTAATAACAATTATGCTAACTATTCATCCATCTCTCTGCCGTTTGCTGCTGAATACTCTGGAGCTTTGTGGGACTAACTCAATGAATCATCTGTGACTGGAGGTGTCCAATTTTTAATCTCATGCCTGCGGCGCTTTCCGTAAGCATCAAAGAGAGGTCTGGATCGGACACAAACACCGATTTACTCAACAGAGATTCTTGCACAAAGCTTGTCAGTGTTTTGTGAGAAAGATTGTCGACACAGCTTCTCCTCGTGTGTTCTGCCGGCGCAAAGGCTTCATACTAGCAGTCAGGCCACGTCTTTCTTCCCCCCACAAACAGCTGACATCTTGTTCTGGAGCCGGATGTGTCAGTGATAAGGACCAGCACTGTGGTCTGCATCCCTGCTGCTATCAATCACTGTCAGGACGCTTCAAACCCACTTAAGATCCCGTTCTCATGGGTTCTAGAGATCACAAGCTGCACGTCATCTAAGAACAGGATGTGCCTGATAAAGAGCTCAGCTGCCTGCTTTCATTTCCCAAAACATCACCGACGCCTGCTGCCGCCGAAGAAGTGACGAGGTGTTGATGAAAACTGATGATGATGTCTCGTAACAATTACAAGCATTCAGAGTTTCCTGCACACCTTCATTCTTGGCGGGGGACGCTCACTCACAGTGATCAATCAGAACATGCTGATCCAGTTTGGATGTTTTAATGCTTACTGTTAATGTGTTTGCATCAAAGACTGATGCACAGTTTATAAAACCTCAAGATATCAAAGAGATGAGGCGACAAATACCAGAGGGCTGGAGCAGTGAGGCTGTCGACAGCTTTTCAACACTCCAACAGGTAAAACTCTAAAAAAAAAGTGCTTGTAAGAACTTTGTTTTTCCTTCTTTCCTCTCCCATTCATCATCTGCCAACTCTTCAGATTTATGTTGGGTCTCTTTCGAGGGGTCGGCTGCCAAGTTTGGGAACCACTGAGCTTCTGAATGTTCACTTTTGCAAAACAACCCCGGTCTAAAAAAGTTGGGACTTCCCTGGAGCTCGTGTAGCGACGTCCTTTAAACAAACATGTGCTCACAGAGAGGTGAATCTCTCTTCATCTTTGCTTGTGAACAGCTGATGCTCCTTTCAGATCGACTCAGGATACGGATATGCCTGTTTACCTGTAGAATGCTCACAGTCTGCTGTTGCTTCTGTTTGAAACATGTTGCTGCATCAGATTCAGAATAAGCAAATACTTGCAAAAATCAATGAAGTTAATGAGGTCGAACACTGAATAAATTGTCTCCGTAGTGTTTTTAATTAAGAAAATTTCAAAGAGATCACGGATGCATTTTTAAGGCCAATTTACAGCAAAGATTCACAAGACGAGCTGAGACTTGAAACTACTCGCAGTGCAACTGCCGCACTCTGCACTTCTGCTCTAAATTTTCAGGGTGTTTCGTAGAAGAAATCGATCATTTGTGGCGTCTTCAAACATGAAGACAGACACTAGTGAATTACTTGCTGCAGTCGCAGTTTTAGTGCTGAAGAAACTGCGAAAACATAAAAAGTCATGAGGGTCGAGAATTTGGAGCCCTCCTCAGGTGCACCCAGGGCGCTTACACAAATTCATGGCAGGAGCTCGAAAAAGGAGATATCCCCTGTTTTGTGAATTTCTCTCATTTATTCTCGGAGCAGTTCAGACGTTTAGAGGAGTTGGCATCACCTCGGATAAACGGAAAACCATCAGCTGTAGAAACAGCATTTCAGGGGGGAACGTCTAACGATAACGCTGTGCTGCTTAGCGACAGGTGACGTCACTACCAGCTGAGTGGCTGTCGAAACAAGAGATGTGCTTTATGCTCTAAAGCTGGACTTGGTTTGGAGACTCTCTGCAGGCATCAGCTGATCTGCAACGTTCTCTGAAACGTTCTAAAACCATCTCGTTGTGTTTCTAATAATTGATCTAAACTGGGCTTAAAACATTGTTGTAATTTCTTCTTTAACCTTTGCTCATTACATCCACCAGTCAGACCTTGATCAACACCCTTCACCTAAAAAGGATTCAAACTGTTCATCTGCTGAGTAACAGCAGACAAATGGCATCCGCACACCGTCTCCTACATTTTAAGACTCAAATATCACCCAGCGGCACAACTTGAGGACCTTGAAATGACCTGAAATACAGTTTTTCTCACAGGAGCAGTCCAGTTTGTTCTGATTCCCTCGAGAAAAAAGCACACAGCCGTTTTCTTTCCCGACGCAAATGTGTAAAAAATAGGCTACGACCGATATGGGATATTTCGGGCAGATGCTGATGCCGATATTAGGGAGCAAGAAAGTTCCGATATCCAATATACCAGCCGCTATTTTATAAATAACATTTTGAAAGTGGTTATTAAATATGTTTGACAGTGGTACGTAATGAAGGCAGGATATCTAACAAACTTTATTCCAAACATCAGTGCACTGAACAGTAAATACTTCACTTCCGCCCTCTGCTGGACAAACTACATGGTTACACCATTTTAAATCAGTAGTCCAAGCATTTTTACCAGCCTTGAAAAACAGTTTTATTATCTGCACTTATCGGAGAACATATTCGCTGATACCAACATATCTGCAACAGGCTAATATCGGCTGATAATATCAGCAAAGCGATATATCTGTCGGAACCTCAAATAAATGTAGCCAAACGCAGAACACAAGAGTCAAAGGCTTCACTGTTCTCTGTCACATCAACAACTCCACACTTGGAATCACGCCAGTCTGGAAATCAACCAAATTATCGTCCACTGGTTTGTCGGTGAGGTGGAAAAATGTGACCCTAACTGTCCAATGAGAGCTGAGGATGTTAATTGCCTAACAAGCGTTTGACTGACAGGAAACAAGAGTGAGAGTTTTTTTTGCATTCATGTCCCTCCATCGCTCACCACGACCACGGCTGAAAGCTGGATGGCTGTGAGGGAAATCACTGTGGAAATCACACTAATCGAGCTGACACAGAACATTAACAAACTGCCGAGCTGCAGGCTGCGTCTCAAGCCATCATTTGTCTTTCACTCATATTTACTCAGTCTCACAACCTCCGGGTGAATGCTGGGAACCCGAGCGTTCACATCGGCATACGCTGGCTGACGTTTAAACATCATATTCTCTCTTTTGTTTGTTTTCTTCCGTTTCACCATCTTTCGATCTTTTGAACCTCCTATTTCCTCCTTCTCAAGTCAGCAGCCTCCATTTTCCTCCCTCCCTCGTTCTGACGCTCGTCTGTTAGTATGAAGATGACTCCACGTTTCCGTTCACATGCTCGCTGACCCGCACTGAACCCCCATCCTCAGACATGCATGTGGCTCCTGCGTATGTCTGCTCGTGTATGTATGCAGTATGTGTGCGGGTGTGTGTATGTATGGACATGCATAAATCGGAGCGGATGGACACACACCGTTGAGCATGAGACACAGGAGAGAGAGTGAGGCTCACACACACTGAGTGCAACCTAATCTCTTTTTCTGACTGTCTGAGGCTTCTGGTTTATTCAATAAGCGATGAGCTGCTGTATGACAGCTCACAATGAGACTGAGGCCAGGATGAAGAAACTATATGAGCTGAAGAGGAGGAGAGAGAGTGAGAGACACAGTGAGCAACTGCAATAAAAACTAGGCTGCAATATTACTTATTATCCAGCCCATTAGACTCCATTTGAAGAGGTGATTCAAGCTTTTTGAATCTTCAAAACTTGACCTTATCTTAACTTTATTCACTTTCGATCTATGAAGTCTTATCACTGTGTTCCCCAAACCCGTCTCGGCTCTTATACCTCCACTGAAAGCCTCCTTGTATCACCTCACCTTCATCACAAACTCTGAACTCCATGCGACCAATGAACTGCACAATGCAGAAAACCAACCTACTTTCTTAGTTTTGAAAGCTCGTCGATCTCGTGGTCTTTCTACACGACTGGGAATCGAAAACCGATTGAGTTGAGAACTGGTTCCAAATTCCTCAATCCACCAAATCGTCCGCCTTCGGCGTTCGGTCTTTCTGTTGGTCCTGTGCGACGTGATGTCAACTCTCTGCATTTATCCCGCTGGAGAGAAATATTTGGATCAACGAGGCCGAGAGAAAGAAAAGGTCCGGAGTCTGGCTTCACTTCATGAACACAGAGGACAACGGAGCTTTTTGTATTGTGTGTGAAATTTTCATTCCAGGAGCCTCAAAATTACACTGTTTTGATTTACGATGATGGAGCATAAAAATGTTCTGTCGAATTACTGCAGCCCGCTCCCCCTCCCCTGAAACTACCGAGTGCACCTTTTAAAGACAAGCTTGCACTCTAATTTCCAATGGGAAATTCAGTTTGCTTTTGTTAGTTTTTATTGTCAAAATAAAAGCAGAGCTTGGTTTGAGTAATTTCTTTGTCATTTATAGTTTATTTTTCAGATGGGAAAAAAAAATCTATAAAAATCCAGTTTGGACAGAAAAAGTCAGAGATTTTATTTTTTGGCCCCAGCAACATTAAAATTCTACTACTTGACCGGCCTTTTCTTCTAAAGAACAATTGTGTATTTTATCAGTTTTATATTATTTTCCAACCTATATCCTTTTAAAAACAGGGGAGTTTTATTTTACCATGTTTCAATGTTAAGCAGAAATTTTACAGTGTTCAGACAATTCAGATAATAAAACTGTGTTGGCGCTGAAAACCTGTGTAGATCTTCTTTTTGTCACACAGAAAATTGTCCAGGAATTGTTAAGAATTGGTCCGATAAGAAGAATTGATAACGTCATCTATATCAATAAATTCATACAGTTTCCATCCTGACCTCTCGCTGTCTGCACAGGTGAGTCGGGTACCAACCACAAGGTTCCCGAGAACATGTTAGAAACTGAATTTTTTTTCATTGGTGCAACATATACGCCTGTTTGTGTCTCTGTCGTACTATGTTAATGACGTGAATCAGTGGTAGTTTAGGCACAAATATCACTTAAGGTTTTTGGAAAAGATCATCATCAACTAAAAAGGAACGCAGTATTAAAAGCCGTAATGTCTGCGTAAGGATGAGGATTAAAGCTTATTACTTTTTCTTCTCTGTCGTTCTTAAACATCCTTCGAGTGTTACAGGAAGCAGGAACACAGATCTACTGTTAGAGGAACTGATTACATTGGGATATTTTGCATACTAATGAGGCAGAGTTAACATGTTTGGCCCTGGGACACTTGCACAATCATAACTCGTAAACTGGGTCCAAACCTTCTCTGAGACATCGTCACTGGGACGTAAATCACAAGTTTCAGACTGCGGGAAGAAACTGGAGCACCTAAAGGAAATCATTGTGATGGAGACGCAGGGAGAAAAAAAAATCCAGCTGGACCGTTGGAAACTCTGGACCTTCTCTGACACGTTGCTTTGGAAAATCTGCCTTATTTTTCAACCACTGCGAGGAGTACAAGAAGTATGCACACCTGGCTGTTTTGCTCAGCTGACTCTGTGTGACCCTAATTTCAGCAGTCATCCTGTAAGAGAAGCAAAAAACATCTCCAAATGAGGCAGAAATAAGTTCCGAATCCTCCCACGAAAGCCTCTTTGTTGTCTGATAAATGACTAATGCTGGAGGTTAATGGGAATTTACCAAACAACTCATTCTGGAGGTTAATGGGAATTCGCCAAAATGACTCAGCCTCAAGGTTAATGGGGATTCCAGTTCAGGGCTGCAAACAGCTGAGAGGATAAAGTAGGAAATTTGCTACAGAGGAAATTACAGTTTTAAAGGCGCTGAACCGAAGTATTTTTAATATCATGTGGGAAAGAATTTTAAAAACAGCTAAACAACAAAAATGACGAGAAGAATCAGCTCGTTTGTTACTGAACGAAACTAAAGAGATTTTAAAAGCAGAGGATACATGTTTGTTCTGCTGTCTGCTTTTTATTAGAGCAAAGCATTTCTAACCGAGTGAAGGAGGAAAACTGCACAAACACACAAACACACACAGATACACACAGGCTTATCCAACAGTGACACACACACACACACACACACACACACACACTAATCTGTGCCGAATGCTTCACAGCCTGGACCCAGTTTAACTCATCAGATGAAAAATTCCCGACAAGAAACACAAAGAAAATGTCAGACTCTCTCACACACGCACACGCACACGCACACACACACACGTATGTGCACATGTGCATGCATGAGCGTGCATGTAAACCCCCTCCGGACGGCGTCTCATCACCATTCAGCCTGTCAGCCTGACAGATAGAGACACACACTGTGTCTTTGTAACGCAGCACACAGAGAAACTGGAGGACTCATGGGAATCGAACAGGTGAGGGGTGAGCGACAGACAAACAAACATCAGCGATAAAATCCTCAACTCAAACTTTCAAACGGGATCCGACGCTGATGCGAGTTTGTGGAAGGCCGATAAATAACCAGCGCCGGTGCGACACCAGTCATTCTGTTGCTTTTCACTGCAGGCTCATAAACTCCGACTGAGCTGTGATTTAGTAATTAGCAGGTTTAGATCTGGAGGTTTCGTGTGACTGTAGAACAGCAGCACTTAGCGTGCGGCCCTGCAGTGAGGACTGTGTTTACGGAGTCTAGACGCCGTTTTTACCTGCAAATCACCGAATGAATACTTACGGTCACTGAGCCAGGATTCAGCCGTGCGCTCAGTCATTTGCGGAGAAACAGGTTCAAAACTTCAATTAACCTCACACTGTGAAAACACACACTTACGCTTAAAATAACTGGATCTGAGGTTCGAGATAAATGAGGCTGTGATACGAAGACAAACCGGTCATGAAGATTATTTCGTCCTGGTTTCAGTTTGATAACAAGAAAAAGAAAAATTAAATCCTGATTTAGTTTTTAAGTCGGAGAAAACTATTTTTTTATTTATTTTTAATTTATTCTTTTTTTTTTTGGTCATTGTGAGCTTTTCTGTCTCTTATGTCTTCATGGTACAAATTAAAAGAAAACTTAAATAATTCTAAAAAAAAGAAATGTAATCTTTAATACATACATAAGCAGAAATAAAATCCAAATAGCAGTAATTTAAATTCTGTTCAACAGAAAATAATTAGTCTGTGCACACATGCTTAAAATGTCCAGTGTTTTTCTGATAAGCAACATCTTGAGGTCTTGAGAATAACTTTCTCCTGAAAGAGGCTGTTGAGTTGCATCATGGGAAATGTGGATCCAGTCTTTAGAGGTTATAGATGTCAGTATATCACTACATGATGTCAGATAAAGTAGATTTATGGTGTTAGTCCGACTGAAATCATACATAGTCATAGCCTGGCACACTTAGAGCATGATGCGGTCGGGGATCGATTCACTCTTGCATGATCCATGCTTCCCACGGTGACTTTGACCCGGAGTTGAACAGCATAAATTCAAAGAAGAGAGTTTGAAAGAACACAAGGAGAAGAGATCGATATCTGCTGCTGTAACAGAAATTCCTGGAAGTTCAGCCTCGCTTATATTACGCCTTAAGGACAACAGACAGGCCAAAAAATAGTGTATTAAACAAGAAGCCTCTGAAGGATAAAGAAAGAGAAACTTTTTGTACTTCAGCAGAAGCAACAAATTTATCTTTACTGAAAGAGAAAACAAACCTTCACTTCATGTTGTTGTCGTGTTTCTCGTTTGGAGGAATCTTTACAGACAGAAATATTAGCCAAAATTACACAAATAAGACCTGAGTTGTAATAAACCAAAGAGATCCTTTACGCAGAGCACTGACACTGACAAACAAAGTTTCTAGAATTTATTTCCTGAGATCCCAGAGACTTGGATTCATCTGAACTCATATTGATACTGAAAATCCTCAATCAGTCGAAGCTCGCCGTCTGCTTTTCTCTGCCCGACTCTGTCTCTGACAGGCTACATGTCCCGTAATTAACATCAATGCCTTATCTGTCAGTAGCACACATGGACGAGAGACACTGACTGTCAGCAAGACAAAGGCGAGAGAGAGAGAGAGAGAGAGAGAGAGAGAAAGAGAGAGAGAGAGACGTGACTCAGCTCCACCAGCTCTATCTTTAAACTACTGATAATGGTTCCATAGATAAGACTCAATAGTTAAAGCCAGTGTGCAGCAACAGACTCCTGGCTTCAAAACTCTGCGTGTGTGTGTGTGTGTGTGACAGAGAGAGAGAGAAAGAATGTGTGTGTGAATGTGTGTGGTGTCTGGGCCTTTCAAAGGAATTTCATTTCCAATATACAGACTGTTGAAGGTCCAATTTCCTGACCAGTGTACTGGATCGCACCGTCTGAGGTGTGTGTGTGTGTGTGTGTGTGTGTGTCTCAGCAAGCCAGACTCCAAACCTCAGCAACAGCAACCAAGCAAGAGATGAGCATCGTTGGGAAGAGGAGACAGGAAAGCAGAGCGAGTGAGACAGGGAGGGAGGTGCAGGTGAGAGAGAACAAAAACGAGGACAGCATGTTTAATGGAAGTGACAGGGCGAAGCCTTCACACCTACAAATCACTGGAAACACACACACACACACACACACAGAGTGCTAGTCTGCTGAATACAAACACAACAACCCTTAACTCGCCTCTCTCTCTCTCTCTCTCCAGCATCAGAAACTCAGAGACTCTTTCTCTTCTTTCATCTGTCGTCTCTCGGCTTCACCTGGACGGACTCACACAGCTCGGGCTGAACTCCGCCTGCACACAATATAACATCAAATCAAGAGCTGACAGAGTCTCCAGCTCTGATGTGATGAATACAACGCTGTTGCTTTGATTGCATTTCCACAGTGTTGCTTTATCGATCAGTAAGACTCCTTTACACGCTTTCATTTCCCTCTTCATTGTTTTCAAATGTTTTAAAGCTTCATTTCTGCATGGTGTAAAACACTTAAAGTGCCTCGATGTTTGAGAGCTGCGACGCAGTTAAAGCTGTTTTGATTTACACTGATGGTCTACACACAGACCTTTTAGCCAGAGGAAGTCCACAGTCAGATGAGGTTCTTGCAGCCGTGCTACTGAACCACATCTCAAATCAAAAGTGTTTTTATAGTTGAAGTGAAATTCTGCTCTGGCAGCCGGCTGTCACAGAGAGGAAGCAGGATAACGCCGCACATCGCTCCTTTGCCCTAAACTGTTGATCCTCAGCTTACAGATTGGACTCATGCTTAAATATGCTGAGTTTTGATTTACCATTTTTTGCTCACAAGATTCCTGAAAAAACAAGCTGACCTCAGGAAAAAGGTCACCAAAGTTAAAGGCGCCCACTGGCGTTTCCTTTTCTGTTTTAGTTCCGTGTTATCTACCATGTGAATCACTGTTTACCAAACACAGTGAGTGGATTTCTTTCCTCATAAAACTTTGGGTTTTTTTTAGAGTTTTTAACAAATATGTGAACAAGACTTGGAAGAATTAAGCCTTGTGGATGTACAGAAAGTTTTAAATCCTTAAATTCAACTCCTGAAAACAAAAGTTTCCTGTTTATATTTTTGCTAAGTAGAAATCAAGTCCAACCACAGTAAATTTGTTGATCTCAAGCCACGTTTGCATCAATAATAACCAGAAGTTGAGTTCGAAAAACTGCTTTTAACAAACTAGAAGAATCCTTCGCCACATTGTTTGTAGGACCCGACCAATGTGGGATATTTTGGGGCTGATGCTGATACCGACATTACGGAGCAAGCAAATTCTGATTTCCGATATATCAGCAGATATTATATGTTTGTAATATCGGCTGATTGTGGTTCAAATACTCGTGACAAAGTTACTTAATGGAGGCAGGATATCTAATAAACACGGCTGTTTAACAAACTTGATTCCATGAGTGCACTGAACAGTAAACGCTTCACTTTCAAGCCATTCTTCTTCGCCTTCTGCTGGATAGATAACATGATTACACCATTTTAAATCACCAGTCCAAGCATTTATTCAGGCCTTAAAAAAGTTTTAACATCAGCAAGTGCTGAAGAATATTTATGCTGATACCCGTTTATCTGCGATTGGCCATTATTGACCGATAATATCGGCAGATCAATGTATGGGTCCTTGCCTAATTATCAGTTCGCTGGTGTATGAAAAAGTGACGTTTTTTTCTACGTCTCATATTTTCACGCAACTTTTCAGTCATGACCTGAACAACAAATTGAAGTTCCGTTCCACTTTGCTTTCTTCTGTAACTCAAGTTGAAGGTTGATGATGGTTTAGAGCCGCAGCAGGGTTTTTAAAACAATGGCAAAAATGAAAACTTACACATTCTTGACCAATCAAAAATGTGCAGCATCGCGAGCTCCACCGTCAACATTCCACTGCAGCTCCTCACACAGGAACTTTCTGGGGAGGAGGAGGTTCCTCATCCCTGGGGACTACCGTGGAACACACTTAGCGCCGTATAAAATCAGTTTTATCGGATGGTCCTGGAAGGGACCAACCCAACACTTGGGCATGCCCGTGACTGACGGACTGACTGACTGACAGCACTTTTTGCTGAGCACTTAGTGTCCGAGGAGCTATGGGAAGTCCGGCAGACCTGACCCAGTGTGTAGGTTCTTCCCGCAGCTCCTCGGGTGTGCTTAACAATAAGTACATTTGTTCATTTCCCTCCAGAGCTGTTACATTCTCAATTTGCTTACTGTTAGCACGTCGCTAGCGTTTCCTTGAAGGCAGCTCTGTTTGTCAATGCTGTGCGCAGCCAAGAATAAGAAGCTCGCTTCTGTGTGCCTTCGCTTTTGTCGGGGACTGTTTGCACGCGCTAGCTCATAATGTAGCCTGTACATTTGCACTGGATTGATTTAAAACACCCTGTGCCAGAACAGCAGTGGCTACAGGTCGTGTGATTAGCAGAGACTAGAGGAGCAGGATCGCTTGTTGGCTGTGCTTCTGGTATGTACGAGCTAACGCTAGCTACGTGCTAACAGCAAACTGGAAAGAGGAGGATTCAGGCTCCGTAGCGCTTCACAGAGCTTCAGCCCCGTGTGTCCCTGGTGTTCAGTGTTTTGTCAGAAACATGGATCCTCCACTCAGCAGTGAACAGACATTTTGTGCTTGAGTCTGTTTACCAGTTACAAGTGGTCTCTGTTTTCTGTAGAGTTTAATTGTTGCAGGGTTATTTTACCCCGACCGTTCTCTGCTCCACTTCTGTCTGGATAAGCACTCTGAAGCACAATGAGCTGGTGGTTTACTAGTGAAAATTGGAACAAAGCTTTTCACATCCTCCTGCGGTGCAAAACGATGACACAGAATCTATTCCAGCCTGAGAAGATGACACTCTTGATGCTTTGTCGGGTGTCAAGAGTAACACTGAATACTTTCACATTTTTTGAGATGTTTTGGCAGAAAATGATGGCATTTAAAGCCATTTCAGCAAAAAGGGGGGAAAATGCTACAGCTTTAATCCAAAAACTGCTAGTATCAGCCTTAAAAACCTTCTTATCGATCAAAATTGCCACTTTTGAACTGTCATAAATTCCCCTCTGCTTCTTCTCTTATCTGTCTGTTTTGCTTTCGTCACGCCTTCGCCTCGCCCTGAACATTTCTTTCACTCGACACAACTCTTCCCTCCATGGCTGCTCTGATCTGTTTGCTGCAAAGCTTGGCATTAGCAGCAGCTGGGTGCACATCAAATATTTGATGGAAATGTGTGAGGCGTTTGGACATCTATCAGAGTCGCCGTCTGAAAAAATAAATCAAACTTGGATTGGAGAGATATGAGGTTTTAAAGATGGATAACAATATTTTTCTGTAATGAAGCGGCACATGGCCAATATTGTGTCCAGACGGAGAAATTTAACCAGTGTGATGCCAACAAAAATCAGGTCAACTCATTCAAGTGTTTCCTCAAACTGTGTTTTTCCGATAAATTTGAACTTTTAGAGGCTTTCCATGCTGATAGAAACAGAATTCAGTCTGTGACCCTTTACAGAAAAAATGTGACATTTCAGGAAATAACCTTTTTCGATTTCTTGTCCAATGTTATATGAGGAGATTGTGAAATACTGAAGCTTCTGACAGGATAAGGATGTTTTCAGCAATAAGTTTCTCTGACTTTTACACACGAGTTTAAACTTAGATTTGTCAACTAGTGTAAAATTAATTTAAAAAAAACAGAACAGTTAAATTTGAGCACAATTTTATCTGCAAGGTTAAACATGTTCTATTATCCACGTCACAGAAACCATCTGAAATTAATTAATTAAATAAATTTTAAATACCACTAAAATGTGACCGACTAATATTTCTGTAGCAGACTAGTGAGGGAAGCCAGGTTTCCATTCCATGAAGTGGTTAGCTTAGCTTAGCTTAGCATTAAGACTGGAAACAGGAGTAAACATCTAGCATGGCCATTTCTAAAGGTGACAGGCCCTTTTTTAAGCTCACTTACTAACAGTTTTATTCTGTTTATTTAAAGTGATAATGTCGAAGATTTGAGTTACATTGTTTCTGAAGGCACCTTTGTTGAAAAGCTGCGATTGCGGCCGTGCTTTCGGACATCATCTCCCAGAGTTCATGTGGAAACCAAACGGTCTCAACTGTATGACGTCAGTAGATTGCTTGTTTCCCTTCTTCAGAACGCTGATTTTTCTTTTTCTTCGAACCTATACTTGAACTGTTTCACCTGGATGATGTATTTTCTTCGTACGTTGATTTGTCATTGTAACGAACTTGTCTATAAAGCACATTTGACAAAAAACAAGGTTACCAAAGTGCTACACAGTGAATAAAACATAATGATGATGGATTAAAAGTCAAAGAGTCAAAGTAAGTCTTAAAATGTAATTTGAAAGCTTTTAGGCTGGGGGCCAATTTGATGTGG
>JAQLOL010000015.1:20245182-20259055 GCA_029783665.1 Naso thynnoides | reverse complement strand
ATCTGCCGATAGAATCATCAAATCGATATGTCTGTTAGTAGTGCTGGACGGATTAATGACAATATCTACTTTGGCCCCCCACGATTATAAAAACACAATAATCGACTTAAAGCGATTATTGTTCCGCCCGGCGCGGCGCACTGTTGACATAAATCCAACGCTCCCGTCTCTTCCAGCAAGTTCTGTGTCCCGCCCCTTGTGTTAGATCAGCTGGAGGAACGGTGTGTGTCTGGGCAGACCTGGGAAGATTTAAAATGACACAAAGGCCTTTGGCTGACAAGAGAAAAGGAAGGACTGGGACATCTTCAGTGGCCTGGAAACATTTTGGCTTTGAATTGTCGGACGTCGAACAGAAAAAAATAGTGCGCAAACAATGTCGCACTATTGTGTCTGCACCCCAACATGACCAATTTGTTCAACCATTTGAAGATCAATCCTAAAGTGGTCTGTGACGAGGTCGTAAAGGAGCAAAAGACACAAAAAAGTGCGTCGACTTCAACCAATGCCACCACATAAAAATAATATAATAATAACTGTTAATAATCGCGATTTCAATATCCATCAAAATAATCCTGGTTATGATCTTTGTCATAATCATCCAGCTCTATCGGTTAGGCTCGAGCTCATCCCTTTAGTTTTTCGTTTGAGGGGGTCTGAATTTTTTTAAAAAAAGAGGAAAATTACTCCAGTTTTTCTGTTAGCGTGCCAGAACAGGGGACTGAAGCTCCAAACTTTTGTATGACGACTTCTGTGTTAGTTTCAGAGTCGTTACACTCTGGTTGAAACAGCTGCTTCAGTCCTTTTTGATCACGAACCTCATTCACCTCATCATGAAAGAAAAACACTCCACTGTACACCAGCAGGAGAAAGCTCTGAAGTACATCCGTCTCTGCGTATAATGAACCTTCAGTCCCCGCAGTTCTAATCCCACACAATAGACTTAAGCAACTAGAATAGCAAGTAATTAAAGGCATTGTATGAAATTAAACAGAAATAGAAAACGCTGGCTGGAATCATTAGACAGAGGGCCATTGTGGCTCTCCTCCCCCGGCCGTCTTTGTCTCTGCGTCTCTTTTCATGTTTTCTATTCTTTGCAAAGCAAGCAGCGGCCCTTTATTCGTGTAATGATCACTCTGTCTTTTGGAGAGCAACGCCTCACATCTCTGAACCTGCTGACTGACGTGACCCTGAATTAACGGAGAGACGGAGACAGCCAGTGATGCCCAGGCTGCTAAACGGCCCGCCACACTTTCAACCCTTTATTCAGCAGAGACATATCTATCATCATAAACTGCTGTGTGTGTGTGAGTGTGTGTGTGTGTGTGTGCGCGTGCGTGTATGTAGATAAAGTTAAAGCGCATCAGGGGTAAAATAAATGACGCCTGATGGTTCGGAGGCTGCAGACATTGCGCTCTTGGGAGTTTGGCGAGAATGTGATGCTGACAACCCGACTTACAAATTGTTCCATCAGCGAGACATTGTAATCTGATGTGATGTGATATGTTTTTCTTCTGTCAGCCCCCCCTGTGTTTGTAAATGGGGAAGAGAAACGACAGGAACAATTTGCGAAATGTCTGTGCTGCATGAATATCTCATCTCGGCAAAAATGTCCATTTACATTTCTGCTCTGCTCCACCACAAATTGCTTGGAGACAAAAGATTTCTATATGTTAAAATTTACCCCCCAAAACATTCAGAGCGACTTGATAACACGTCTCACTTCGTTCTCGTGATTACTTCATGTTTTTTGTGTTCACAACAAGCTAGTTTATTCAGGAGATTGTCAACAATAGCATCAGGAAGTTTCAGGAAGTTTTCTAAGGCTGCGTGATTTTACGGTCATGTGACCGAGGTCAGTCGGCGGCTGCAGACGCACAAAGCGTCACCGAACACTTCCTAGAGTGTTACATTTTTTGCAAACACTATGTAGTTATTGACTGCTTCATTTACTCTAATTTTCTGTTTTTTTCACACCTGTCCGGCTGTCCTTAAGATCTGTAAACACTACCTGGAAGAAGTTAACCTAAAAGAAACCATGAAAGAGACATGAGCTTATTAACCATTTAAGGATATTAAAGATATATTATGTAACATTTCTGAATTAAAATGGCAAAAAATGACACAACTGTTATATATATAAATGTTATATATATGTTGTTGAGTTGAGCACAAACAATATCACAAATATTTCTATCAATTTTAAAATTCAGAAATAATTAATTTCAATAAAAGATACAGACAGTTTCACTCATTTCCTTCTTCCTCAGTGTTACACAGTTGTGCCGCATACATTGACATACATGGAGAATTTGAATACTTTAATGAAAGAAACATTATTTTGTCTGTTCATCTGTCTGCAGCTCTTCATTTAACAGCTCCTTGTTGTTCTGTTGATTTCACAGACAACATAAAACTGCTCCCAGACACATTTAAAATTAATCCGCTGTCAACAATGCTGAAAAAGACCGTTGTTTTGCCCCATGAACTAGTTTTTGAAGATCAGTAGAGGTTAACTATCTGAGCTACTGAACACTGTATTTCTTGTGACCAGCCTATTTCAAAATAAAAGTCAACTCGCATTTCGCCAGTTAAATTCTTTCAATGTGCAGCTGCAGCTGTTGGAAATGTTCGATTTGCATTAACAGTAACTTAACACTGCGCGTCACAGATAGCGAGTGTTTTTTCCATGCAGAAAGCCAGTGTGTCGCGGTGTCACAAGTTTATTAGTCCGTGAAAAATTTTATCACTGCAACAAACCCACTAGACAAGTAAGCAAACGCTCTGCTCCTTACTGCTGCGCTGAACGTGCTGCTCATGCAGCGCTCTCTGTCTGCACACGGAATGAGACACACCTGATCGAGTTTCATCCGCAATGGTGCGATGGAGACACCAACTACTATGATCCCACTCTACTTTACGATATCAACAAAGTCCGTCTTTAGTCATTGTTTTGATCGAAAGTCTCCCAGCATTTAAGGAATCGACGTTTGAGTCCTAACTGACATCTGTTTCACCCAAACAAATGCCTGTTTGTGGGATAAGACTGCAAAAATGACTGCATCTCATTTCAGAAACTTTTCCATACCTACACAAAAAAACACCAGCATCTCTGAAAAAAAAAACAACAACAACAGCACTCTGCAGCACAGAAAAGTTTTTTTTATGCTTCTGGAACACGATGAAAACACATCAGAGATGAGAGGATGCAAAGAGGAACAAAGACGATGCCGCTCTGTTGCTACAGGATGCTACAGTCTGCCTGAGTGAGTGTCCTCACGATAATGTAAACAAAGTGTGATTAAGCAGTGAGCAAAGATCCAACATGTTGCAGGAATCAAGAAAATATATCAAGAATCTGGTGGAGGATCCCTTTAAGAGTCTCCGCGTAATGACTGAAAGATTTGTCTCTCAGTTTTTCATGTCACTGGGGTGAAAAACATTTGGAGAACGGCACATGACGACATAACCGATGTTTCATTCACTGCAGGTTGAAAACGAAAATGTCTTTTATCTGTGCGTCTAACAGACCAAAGCTCAAAGACACTAAATTTGAAACAATATAAAAAAGGGAAAACAGAAAAATACTCACGTGTCAGATTCTGGAAGCAGCAGATTTGACTTTAACCCTAACCCTGAACAAGTGACTAAAATGATAAAATCAATCATCAAACAATGGCTGATTAATTTTCTGTGAATTGTTAAATGATGATTTTTGCTGCAAAACAAGACAAAAATAGTTCCACTGTTGTTATGAGTAAAACACCCTTTGTTTAGTTAACAATTTTAAAACACTATCAACACAAACAGCTGCCGTTATTAGTTAGTCTCCAGGAAATTTATCAGCAACTATATTGGTAATTTATTTTTTTAGGTAAAGACGGAAAACATTTACTAGTTACAGCTTCTCAAATGTTGTAATTTCCTGGAAGTATGATACAACAGAAGTTTTTTTTATTCTGAGGGGGTTTGGGGACTGCAGGTTGAATAAAATCGACATTTGAATTGTGGGTAAAGTTCTGTGACATTTACAAAAGATATAATCAATTAATAAAGAAGATAAATGGCAGATTGAGCAATGATGAAATAGTTATTTAGTCCACATCCTTAGAATAAAAAAAATCAGGACTGACTGACTTTCAGGTCGCTGCATCAGTATCAATAAATTATGTACCAACAGGAAATAAAATCTCAACCTGCTGATTATTTTTCTTACTTGTTAAGAAGAAAAATATTTCGGGTCTGTAAATCCCCACATGCCAGCCTCAGCTCAGAGTGAAGCATTTGATTTTTTTAACAGTAGGTTGCTTTTGTGATTTTCTTCTCAGATTGCGAATGTTTTACAGTGTAAACTCTGGGAGGTCACGTGAGGTCAACTCACTGGTTTAATGACACTGCAGTTGGGAGCAACGTGAGGTAATAAAAGGTCAACGGTGTAAACCAAAGTCTCCGCAGAGTCGTCACGAGGGCGATTTCCTGCTTGGCTGTTTACACACACTGACAGTGATGATGAGGCCTACTCATGGCTTTAATTAGCCAATCAGAAGAAAGCTCCCAGAGGAATGGAATGTCACCGGGCTCCGTCATTGGTCGGTGTGGGAGGCAGCCGATGCTTCTATGTTGATCTCAAGCAAACACTCGGGACTGAAGGATTACCAGGCTACCGTCAGTGAGTCACACTCTGTTTTTCAGATTTCTGGATGTTTTAACAGCATTTTTTCATCTTTATCCTCAGTCCCACTTTAAGTATAATAAAATTTTATGAGAGCATGCAGAGCTGAAACAATTAGTGACTCCATCAACAGATGGTATCCGAAATATTTAATCAAAATGTTTAAAAGTTGAATGCTTTAGGTGTTAAACATGGACAAAATCTTCTACCACAGTTATGTACTTTTAGCTAACTATGTCAATAAACACTTACAGCTTATCTACCAAATTAAATCTGACACGTACTACATTAGGCTTGGGTCGGTTTTTGGTTTGACCAGTCCGGTGTACGGGCCCTAATGGGTTCAATTTTATGCAAATCAGCTAGACCGGCGTTAGATCCTGGCAAAGAGAACGCAAACATCAGCAGCAACATGTACTGACACCCAACGGCATGACAACGAGCACAAATCAAACCCGTAACTTATTACATTGACAACAAGCAACAAGACAACAAGGTTAACATATTATGTTTGATTAGGCTGTAAGCGAAAATGAATGACAGCCAGACTGTGCACGCTACTTAGTTTAGACCTCAAGCTGCATAACTCCATGTCACAGGGTCAAGACACACAGCCATTAGCATTAACTAGTAGCATCGGGAGGAAGGGGAGTTTTCGATCATTAACTACGGCCGATAAAAATCAACATTTCCGCACGGTATTAGTTGTGGAAGTTCCAGAAATGTTGGAAAGGTTCACGACATTGTGTCTGTGTTCATAAAGTCAAACGGAGGTCTGTTAATGTGTCACACAGCCACAGTTGGGACGTTAGCTCGGCTTCTAGGATTATATAATCATCATTTCCACACCACATCAGTTGGGAAAGTCCCAGAAACGCTGAAAACAACATCGTGTCTGTGTTCATTACATAACTGTGTGGCGTACGTTAACACCCAGAGATAGATATTTTGGTCTTGACATCTCAATAACAGTGACGTCGGGAGAATCTAAGCGCTGATTGGCGGTCGCGACACACTTTGTGTTACTCGGTTTAGCCGGCTGAGTGACGCACAACACCTACCGGTTAACACTAATGGTTGAAGTCCGGTATGCCGCTCTGGTCTGATGTTTGGCTTAATATCAAACCAGTTTAGAATTTTTTTACACCAGCCCAAGCCAATACCACTGCACACTCAAGCAAAAGTCATAAAAATCCAGTATGGTCACAAAAGGACAGAGAATCCATCAAATTGTGCGATCCTGTTAGACTGATACACCTTTAAGGAGTTTCTCTCTGATGGATGCACGTTTAATGCAAACTGACCAAAATGTCCGCATCGTCTTTACCATGACAGCATAAACAAACACACACAAACATTAAAGAACATGGAGAGTAACTTTTGCCAGCGGTGAAGACATGGGTGTTATGTGAAACCACATAAACTCACATGCACACAACATGGAAACAAATGTGTGCGAATGAGCTGAAAGCGAGTGACCTCTGACCTCTGAGGGTGAGTGATCTCTCCCTGTCTTTAAACACTACAAAAGCAGAGAAAAGACGTTTTTCTCCGCTCTCAGTCTTCACTTGTTGGCTCCGCCAAGTTATGAAGAATAACTTAATTTGAGACTCTGAGGTTAAAACGTGTTTTTTCAGCAGCGTGGATACTTATTTTGGTGTTTCGACACAGGAGCTGCAGAGGGTTTGAGCTAAAAACAACCACATGGATCCAACAGAGACGGAACAGACTGACACGTTTTGGACATGAACTGCTCTGCAGAATCCGCTCAAGTTCCTGGATCAACCCCACAACTGTGATGATATGAATACTGATGAGATGTTTGACACTCAAGCAGCCAACAAATACTACAAAAAGCTCTGAAACTCAAAGTTTGTCAGTCGCCAGATCAACAAAGTGGCTCAACACATGCTGCAGACAGCCGGAGCCAACAGTGCAGCAGACAGCAGACGGTCAGCAGTGAGAGCATGACGTCCATCTGCTCGAGTTTTATCTCCAACACTGTGTTTTATCTCCAACACGCCGCCTATGATCAGAGATTAGAAACAGACAATGCTGTGTAGTGAAGCCACGAGAACAGGCTGTCGAACGCGTCGCTCCGGGAACGTCACACTCCATCCATATGCATTGTTTCCCACTCAAACATGGATTTTTATTCATCTCTCTTTTTACTTGATCCTTAAAATGAACTGCTCTTTTTTTTCAAATTGTAAATGTCACAAATAAAGATTAAACTTCTCACTGCACTTCAATTAGATTTGAGATTATTGGCTGCACATGTTGTGTGAAGCCGCCCGCAGCAATTTGTGAAAATGTTCCAGGTTTAATATACATCAAGATATCTGGAAAGTCGGCAGAATCACACATAATATAAACTGCGATCAGCTTATTGGTGCATTAGTATAGATTATGACATGCACATAGAGACATGACATTGATATGATTTGGCTAAAATTTGACAAACACTGAATTTTAACTCGGCCTACAGCAGCATCAAATGTTTTAGGGTCAAAATACATAACTGATCTAAAAAAAAAAATTACAAACCATCCAGAACCCTCAGATCATCGGGGACACGTTCAGTTTGCGTCCCAAGATCTAGAACTAAACCTGGTGAAGCAGCGTTTAGTTTCTATGCACCAAATATCTGGAACAAACTGCCAGAAAACTGCAGTTCTGCCGAAACCCTCAATGCTTTTCAATCAACACTGAAGACTTTTCTGTTTGCTGATGCCGTTTATTATTTCTTCACTGCACTGTAACTTTTATTCTGGAAGTTTATAACAGTTTTATTCTGTTTGAGCTTTTTTTCCTTTCTTTTCTTTTGGTTTTTTAATGATTTGTTTTAATATTTTGTGTTTAAAAGTCCTTTTATTGTGCAATTCTCTTGCACTTTTATGCTTGATGTGAAGCACTTTGAGTTGCCTCGCTGCTAAAATGTGCTATACAAATAAACTTGCCGTGCCTTACAACTACATGCAACATTTAAAGAAACAAACTCTACGTGTGCCCTGTCACGCGTACTTACACTCAAGCTGTTTCTCAGAGTCAATGAAGGATCCTCAAACATCTGTTCTGACGGCGAGGATCCTTCAAATTTGGTATCCCAGCAAATGAAAGTAAAGCCAAATCTGTCATTTAATCGACTGGTAACCAGCTGGACATGCTCCTATGTCAACTAATTTTTTTATTTTTTTTTATGTGGGCGTGACCATGTCAATGAGACACACTTGCTTACCTGTCTTATTCATGTGTTCTCTGGACATGGGGAAGGTGTCTTACCTCACCTCAGCACAATGTGCCGTGAGAGGACCCGTCCTACCGAGAACTGACTCTTGACTCTGAGAAACAGCTTTGGATTTAAATATACTTTAATAATAACAAACTGGGAAATTCAATTGTTAGAGCAGCAGGTTATTTAGTCTGCACAGTAATATAGACAAAATTAGAACAGAAAAGGACATGTGTATTGATAATATACCAAAAATCTACAATATAAACACAATACAGCAATACATACTAGTGAAAAACACTACAAATATAAATATAAACCAAGAGAAAAACACTAAAACATAGAATAAACACAAAGAATAACATCCGAGATTGTTCAACTTTCATGTCAACAATATTAAGTTTGCTCTGTGGTTCCTGACTGTTTTGATGACCTGCAAGTTTTACTGTTTATTTTTTATTTGAATGATCGTTTGGTTTGTTCTCCTCCTCACGTCAGTCAGAGTTTACTGTCTGAGCGAGGCTGAGCTCAACAACATAAAGACAAACAGTCAACAGTGATTGTGACAGAGGCAGAGCGGCTGAATCACCGTCCTGCATTCCTCTCAAACAGGTTTCTGAGTGTTCATGTTATTGATGCACATGTTAGCCCACAGACTGAAAGATTGGAGGTTTTACAGACAGACACTCCTCTGAGTCTGAAAAACAGAATTAGTTCATTAAAAACCGGGTGGGTGAAGCCAAAGGACCAGCGACGCGCAAGTGACACATTCTAAAATGTGTTTCAACAAGTTTTTTTTCCATTTTCTCTGCACCAACTTAACTGTTTACTTCCCGTGACAACTTTAAACCAGGATTTTACATCCTGCAATTGATTAAAGAATTACTAGAGCGAGCACGAATTTCCAATAGCGGCAACCAGCAGTTTACGACAAACATTTGGTAAGTTATGGAAGGAGGCGGGGCTTAAGTATAGGGATGGGGCAGGCCATGACCAATGACAGTGTGTTTGTATGTGTATTTCTACAAAGTAACATAATTCCGTTTGTTATGCACCTTTTCGTTACAAGCCACTCCCACTGCCACGCCTCCTTTTTTTTGCCAGTTGGCCTTAACAGTTAATCAGCCGCCCATTGGCTCATGACAAATCTTTCCACTAAATCTTGTGCAAGTCTGTGAAACTATTTGGGAAGTTACGCACCTTTTTGCAAAAGGCCAACCCCGTTGCTACACCCCCTTTAAGCCAATCGTCATGAACACAAACAAACACACACACACACACACACTTGACCTCCACGCCAAATTTCAGTCTCTTAGGGCAAAAACCGTGGCAGCCAAAGAGTGGGGAATTTTTCTGGACCCATCAACAGAACGACAGAGCGACCGATAGAGCAGCTGGTTGCACCTAAGGAACATCGCAGAGATAGCTAGCTTGCTAACTTTCAGCTACCAGACTTGTTAGCTTGGTTGCTAATGGGATAATAAGTTCAGCGTGGATTCAAAAGAGATTTGTACCATCAACATTTATCTCATAACTGCCTCTAAAGTATTTATTTTCTACTTCAGTATTTTATACTCTGACGAAGGAGGTTAAATTGAGCTGCAATGCTTAATCAACTGGCAGAAGTTCACTTGGCTAGTATTTTGAAAATTTTAACTTGTTTTAATCATTTTTATATAAAAATGTTACAAGTTTGCTAGCTCTAGCACAGTTAATATGAAAATATAACCACCAGCCTTTAGCTTAGCTTAGCATAGTTTAGCATATATAGGGAAATAGGGAAGCAGCTAGCCTGTTCAAGCTAGCTGTTTCTGCCTATTTACAGACATAAAGCTACGCTAGGCTAACTGACTGATGGCTGTAGCTTATATACGGTACAAACAGGAAGTTATCAAAAAACTCAAACTAACTCTTTACATGCTGCTGGAACGGAGCCTTAAAGACAAGAGCTGACAGTGAGGATACCTAAGTTAGCTCTAACAGCTAATACAGGAGACGCTGCCCACATCATTTGCAGTCGCCACAACATTCAGACTGGAGTTTAAAGTCCATTTAAAAAATAAATAGAGAAGAGAAAGCTAATTCCAAAAAGCCCAGAGTTCTGCAAATACAAATGCATGTCCAGCCAAAACGTCCAGTTAGCGCCTGTTGAGAGTTCCTTATTTCAAAATCGTAAAATTTCAGGAAAGTCATCTATGAGATTCCCCTTTGCCTGCTAGAATAATTATTTGTATAAACTCCCAAGAACTCATTGCCCCATTTCCAAGTCAGGAGATAATGTAAAACCCCGTGCAGCTTGTCCCAAAGGCCGGTCAACATAAAGTTCAGCCGCCCACTGACTAACTCTGCACAGCCGGCTCACCAAAGAGGAGATAGTGTTTCATATTGTGATGCGTGCGTGCAGGCATGTGTCAAAGCTTCCACTCAAACAGTCTTTGGGCAAAACATTAAAAGGATTTACTTAACAGCTTGTTCAAGAGCCTGTTTAACAGGGCACGCTGCTTTTGAATGGTCGCATTAAAACTGCGACCTCCTTGAAAACATTAATTGAATAAGCAGCAGCAATGAATGTGAGGACAAGTCTTCATCACTCACACCTGCACTGGAAGCCTGTGAGTCTGCAGTTTGCTGCAAGTTTTTGATAAACTTCCTCCCTGAGATATCGTCTGCACGTCAGGTTTGCATATTGTAAACCTGAACCTGTGCAAAAGAGCAAATGTTTCCAGCATTTGTGCCGAAAAATGCACATCCAAACTTCCCTGTAGAGACTGCAGTAAATTAAACCTGACAAGGAACTGTTCAAACAGCCTTGAAAGTTCACGCCTGAGCGATTGGAGCATCATATTAGCCATAACATCAAACAACCGGAGTCTAAGCAGAGCAGAGCTGCCGGAGCTGTAATGGTTTTATGGCTCCAGAGCTGGAGGTGCAGAGTGGAGGCTACTCCAATCCATTAACTGACACCATGGGCAATTACCTCCCCATCACACTAACACCAATACATGGAAACAGATGGCAAGCAGCACAGTGTTTTCACAGATCACAGTTCAAAACATGATGACTTTTGGAGCCCAAGACTCATAACAATCATTATCTGGCTGCTGCTGCGATGGTCTAAGCACTTCAGATCAATACTGCATCAAAAAAACATCTGTTTCCACCTCATAACACTAAATGCATCCAATTGCCCTGCTTCCTATCCTGTCAGCCCGACTGTAAATAATGAGAAAAATCAATCAGTGGTTTAGCACAGGTGCTGTAAATACCAGAGAGGGAAGTTAACACAGAAAGAAGTCAGTCCAGTTTGGAATAGCCTACATTATGGAAGCCGTGTCACCCGCTCAACAGGATCAACCCACTTACTGGGGCTCCAGATGTTCTGTGCACCGAGCAGTCCCAACACATTAGGTGCAGAGCGTCACGCCAGACTCGCTTTGAAAACCAGAAAATTTAATGCGACCCGTCACCTATCGGCAAAAACTCGTACCTGCATAACAGGTGTACACTCACACCATGAATCACCACACCACGTGCTTCATTTCGGCATACATGGAAATGCCAAACAGCGCTTCTTTCTTAAAGTTGCGTCATTCTAACTGTAACTTATTGACCTACAATTATCCTCCAGCACGTCCATTACAGCTCGTTACATTAACGATGCGCATTAAAGCAATTCCAACATTTTCTCAGAATAACGCAATGCTTGATGGGTAGTTTGTATGCCGATTACCTAACAGCTCAATGCTACTTGTAAAACATCGCAACTGAAACTAGATGGTGCCTTTACAGTCGGCCAGAAATGGATAAATAATTAAATGCGAAGTTTTATGAGCGGAGCCTGGTGTGGCGTTCTTCAATGGAACCGATCTGGGAAGAAACGCGTTGACAAGAAATCACGAGTGTGTTGCAAATCTTGAAAGTGCCCCTAAAGCTTTTTTCCTCCGTGAGAGGCTTGAAGAAGAAGAGGGTCTTGCAAAACTTGGCATGAAGCAGCTCAAACATTCACGCCAGTAAAAAGTAACCGAAGCCAAAGTCACGTTAACGAACATGTAAACGCTGCTTACCTCCGGATCTGCCTGCGGGATCCCTCTCACTGTACGGCGGTGCGTTTCTTTCTGTATTCCGCAAAGTTTAGACAATAAAACTCGTCCTCTGTCAGCGGTGCTTCACTAATAAAGTTCCCAGATTTACATCCTGATGTGAGGAAACTGCTCCCGTCGAGTCAAACCGGAGCGAAACAAACGTCTGGCTCAATTGCGCAGCTGCTGAAGTTTAGTTCAACAATATTCCCGCAGACAAACAAGTCGTCCTTCCCACGCCCCGGAACCCGGTCAACTGCATGCCCGGCTCAGGTGCACCTCATGCCCGCACCGACACACACACACACACACACACATGCAGGTAACGGCAGCAGTGTGTTTTCTGTCTCCGTCCAGAAGCTCCGCTGTAAACGGCGCCGATACGCAGCGAGACTGAAGGGAGTCAGGATGAGGGTTTTCTCCTCCTCCTCCTCCTCCTCCCAGTACTAAATCCCCACTGCCTGTAGGCTCCCACAAAGTCTGCCAAGTTAGCGAGAGTTAGAGTGACTAATACAGGAAGTAGAGGAAGGTGCTTTTCAAAATAAAAAGCAGTGTCTCCCTGACCCACTGAAAAGAAGGAAGAAGAAGAAAATCTTTTCTTTTTCTTTCTTTCTTTCTTTTTCTTTTTCTTTTTTCTTTTTTTTTTGGGAGGGGGGGGTTAATCATTACAAATTTTTTACTAATGGGGCAAAATATGCAATAACAGACTTTTAAAAAAAACGCAATTAACTGTTGTTTTGTACGTATTTGTGATTGTTTATTTTATTGCATATATGTTCATTTGCTATAGATTTCTATTTTATGCTTATATATTTTTATTCTAAAATATTAACCTAATTTCCCCCTGGGGATCAGTAAGGTATGTTTTATTATGATACTATTTTAATAGATAAACATATATTTTAATGAAGAGCCAACAATTTTCTTCTGAATAAATAAAGTTCTATCTTATCTTAGCTTAGTTTAGCGCCAATGGACCGGCAATGCGTTTATTTAAATAAAACAAATTAATTATTTTGCTGAATGCAAAATAAACTTTACAGTTGTTGTGGATGTACAGGCTACAGAAGCAACATTTTTTCCACAAACATTTGCAAATTATCTGCTTATCCCAGAGCTTTATGACTCAAGTGCAAAAAGAAAAGAGAGAAGTGGAAAAACTGAAGTGGTCTAGAGGACAAATAATCCCCCCCCCCCCAAAAAAAAAGGATGTCTAGATGAGTTTCAAGTCCGGTCAGTTATAAGTTCCTCACTGGCTTCTGCAAATATCTCTTACATTGGGGGGCAAATAAATATATGCCATAGAGAATCTCCAGCTTCCAATTTTTTGTTATTAAATTATTTACAGCAAAAATATGCAAAAACATCTTTAGACTCAGCTTTTCACCGTCAGAATCAGTCAATTAACTGTAAGAACGCTTTGTTTTAGCTAAAAATCCCATCAACTCCGTGGAAAACTCAAGTTCTTCTTTTACCTTGTTACTGAAAATGATTTTGTGAATATCTTAAGTTATTTATATCCAGAAAATGCTGTGATAGCAGCTGTAATGCCTCTGATGGACACAACTGACACACAAAACAATGCAATGTGAAAACAGCTGAAGAAGATGGATAAATGCTGGTTTGAGTAGAAAACACATGAAATTAGTTACTTTTTTGAAGTTATTTTCAATTTATGGTATTTATTACTGAAGGATAAATTGCCATATGCTCCATACTTTGTGCACACTTTTCATTTCTGGTTTGTAAATAAAACACAGTACATTTTGACTTCAAAACCATGCTTTGCCTAAAAAGGAATTTTATTTTGAAAACTGCACCAGGAAGACACGCTGTGTGTTTTATCGGACTTGATAGTGGCAGGCTCCACAGAGCCGTGGGTTAAAATTAAAG
>JAQLOL010000015.1:20215014-20228704 GCA_029783665.1 Naso thynnoides | reverse complement strand
TTGTTACTGCACACACAGTTGAAAGAATGGGATCTATCTTCTTGTCTGAAACTCAGGAGGGAGGCAGATAAAAAGCTGATGTATCCCTTTAAACATCTCAACATCTCCTGGATGGATTACCAGGAGGAATGGTTCTGATATTTATTGAGCCCAGAGAATGAAGCCTAATGACTTTACGGATCTTCTGACTGTTTCTCTGCTGCCACCTGCAGGTCAGACTTTTAAACAGACTCACGCCTGAATGTTTTGTTCTTAATTCAAATGGTTGTTTGAGGGCTTAGACTCGATTGTAGTTTGAAGATAAAAAATTAGATTAAGATTTCTGTAAAGCAATCCGTGACACTACAAGCAACTGAAAACTTTTGTGTGCGTGTCTTTGTGTGTGTGCATTGATGTGTGTGGGTTTAATGGAGAGGGAAACGGTCCCTACTTCCTGTTCTGGGGCAGCATGTCGGTCAGGAGAGAGCTTTCTCACGCTGTGTGGACACACACACACACACACACACACACACACACACACACACACACACACACACACACACAGATGATACAGGGTGCATGAAACACATTTACAGGAGCAAAGGTTGAACACACACTTTTGATGTCAGACGTTTCAGACCAATCAGGAAGTTGTGCGCGGCCCATAGCTGAATTCAAACCGTGTCACAGGTGTTTCATCGATCATGACGTTTGTTTTTCAACCTCCATCTTCCCTCCATCATCCTCCTCCCTGGGTGTCACTGTGACTTCCTGTGACAACGGGTCACGACTGCCACTTCCTCCTCCGGTGACACAAAGGTCAAAGGTGAAAGTTGAACAGCTGGCTGTATTTGTTTCTACTGTTTGAGTGCGTTTGTACTGTACGTATGAATGTGTGCGCCTGAGAGGAAGAGAGGGTGAGTGGGAGTTTTTGTCAGACCCTGGGGGAGATTAAAGGCTATGGGGGTGTGACACTTAGTGTGTGGTTATGTGTGTGTGTAGAGGTCGAGCTCGTCCCTCAGTAGTTTCTTGGGAAACACTGGTCGATGGGAATCTCCTCACACTGTCCAGCCTGTGACGTAAACACACACACACACACACACACACACACACACACACACACACACACAGTCACGAAGGCTGATGTCTCTTGATCTCTGATCGCAAATCCTCCCACACACCCTCTCTTCCACTCCTCACAACTACACACTCACACACATGAACCCCTCCATGACCCCCCCCCCCCCTCTCTGGTCCTGCTGCTGCCCCCCAGCTGCAGCCTCTCAGCTGGGATGAAACAGAGAATGGGGTCCCAGGCTCCACGACGTCCAACATCCGTAACCTTTATCCAGCGTGTCCAAGAACTTTTTACACCCACAGGTCCTCACCTGGCAAAAATTTTAATTTAATTTGATCAGAATTTCATTTTATTTGAATTTTAATGAAGAGCTTGAAGATGTAAAAGTTCCATCCAGACTCTCTTTGGTTCTATTTTATGAACATATCACATATTGAAAATGACTTTTAAATGAGCTTTTCACCTCCTAAACGCGCCACTAAAGTCCATCGACTGGGAGGAACAGCGCCCTCTTCCGGCTCTGTGCTGCCGAGCAAGCCATCACATTTCAAAATAAAATGCAGCGCAGGTGAATAGAGGGCTCGTAGTTTTAATAGATGTCATTGGGGAATTATAGTCGTGTTTCGAACTAATTATGTTAAAATTCAGAGGAAATATCCAAAATCATGACCTGGGAGTTTATGTCACTTGTTCATTTAATTGCAATAGGCCATTTTCTCTCCACATTTTGTCACCAAGGCAGGTTTGACACTTTTTCATTCTCTACAGCGTTTCATTCTAAACAACAACCTCGATTAAAACGTTTTACTGCGGATTTTGATTTGAAGCTTCAGTCTGCTGCACAGCTGAAGGTCCCCAGCTAACCTTTAGGCTGCTGTATTATTTACAGTACGAGCAAGATTAAAAAGAGCATCTTTTGCTCAGCTCAGCGCTGCTCATTCGGCTTTAATTTGGCCTACATGTGCCGTATTGTTTTGATGCGTTATGAGAAACTGCAGCAGAGAAATCCAGCCATCTTCTCTGGGTCTGTGTCTGCCACTGATACCCTGCTTGAGCTCCATAGGGATGCATGTGTGCGGGCACGACAGTGAATGGAATATACAGGCATTTCCTGTCCCCGTGCCTTCAGTGTAAACCGCATCATCCGAAAACGTCGCAAGCGGGAATTAAGATCCGGGAGGGGGACGCGTTGACCCGAGCGAGAACCCGCAAACCTGCGTCAGAGGCCGGGTAAGTGCCGGGGAAAGCTTTGCTCTTTTATCCTCCAGTAATTCACAGCCAGGCGTCGGCATCCTCAGCCTGGTGTCACACGACGTCTTCAGTTTACACAGATACTGCGCGTCTTCTTAATGTGAAAGTCATGTCGCTCATACCAGACTCCGCTGGGAAATCATGTATTTTAGAGTTGTCCTGCCTCACAGCAAAATTTAATATTATAAAAATATAATGACATAGAAGATTTTAATCAAAAGTAGGCAAATCCTAATTTCGGGATTCATATAATCCACTAAGTATACATATTTTGGGCAAATTATGAGCTTTTATCACCCCAGAGTCCTTTGCTTCTCACCATGGATTTGGGCTTTTTTCAGTGGAAGGGTGCTGAGGGAATCAAAGCGGGACGATTCAAACTGTTAAAAGTTTCATAACGTTAAACCCTCCAGGATTCGTTTTATTCTGGCCGAGTATTAGAGTAAATTAGGTTAGTTAAAAAAAAAGAGTTTAAGACTCGTTTTAATCACACTGCTAATCACGTTAACATACAAAATCTTAAATTGATAAAGTTCTGAATTAAGTTTGGTTGATCTCACGAGCGATCACCGAATAAATATGTACATTTTTCTACAGGATAAATAAAAGACAACACATTGATTTCGTAATGCTTCGGCGATATTTTGGGGATATCAGCGAGCCTGGGGAGAATCTGCTGCTCTGATTTCAGCGGTGGACAGAGAGGGGTCGTGTTCGCCTCAGTGCGCTTTTCTGGCCGCATCCAAGGTCTTTTCATGCCAACAAAGCGGTTTTATGTGTGAATCCATCATCCTCTCACATTCAGTGAGACATTACATTATGATGATTTCAATGCAAACTGATGCTCATGCATCCATCATCCATCAGATTATAGATTGGAGACTAATTATGTTATAGGCCTAAATGTTATTCTACTTACCCATGGAGCCTTTTTGTTCTTCTGACAGTTTGTTAAGGATATTTTTCATATTTCTGACAAAGATAAGGCTTTCATGACTTGAAATCTCGGTCTTTTTAAATATTTAAGAGCTTCAGTCTGAGTAATGTTATTTAAAAATACTGACAGGCTGACAGAGTGTCCTTAAATTTGTTATTAGCAACTGAGGGATTTAAATCCTAAAAGGGAAAAATGTCTGATTTTAATTTAGATAACCCTGGCAAAAGTGAGGGGAAATACCCCCCAGTGGCTATTTTAAAAGATTTAACTAGATGTTTTTGTTTTGCTGCAGAAATTTAAATCAGATATCAAGACCTACAAAACTGTTTGTCTCAAAAATATGTCAGAACTGTATCCAGAAATGTGTGTGACTGCCTTTTAATTTGGCAGTTGAAGAAGCCCATAATAAACCCCCTTCTCACCACTAAACGGGTTCAAATTTGGAAATCCGATAGCAGGAGACTTTGTGTGAAGTCAACTGAATTAAAGTAAACTCTTGCCGGATGTTTTTTAAGTTTAGCCTTCAAAATAAGTTCGGATTTATTTATTTATTTTTTATCACCAGAGAAAAAGAAAATGCAAGTGTTCTCCTCAAGAAAGTAGATTTACACAGGCGCAAAGGAAAATAATAAAATCAATCAAAGAAAGGTGTAATAATTAATTGGTGATTTTGAGGTGAAGGTGAAAGCAAATCAAATAAAAAGATTGCATAACACCATCTAGTCAAAAGTGAGGAATGAAAATGAAAAATTACTAAACTGTCCCTACAAAGGGCAATATAATGCAATGCACAAAAATAATTAAAAAAACACAAAGACACTAAATAAAATGCATGTTGTTAGCCAGGATGCAACATGTGTCAATCACACACAGGTCAAAAACAGCAAAGGCAATTACAAATGGGCAGAGCGTGAAACTGCAAGTCCTCAGCCGACCCAAAGCCCTTATAGGTTTGCTATAGGACAATCGATTTATAATTTATTATTTACTGAAATACACTGGAATTAGACCAAATTATTGCCCGGCGTAGAAAAGGGGCACAGGAAGCTGTGATGGGCTCAGGCTAATTTTTAGTGAGGTAATGTGGGCATTGGAATAAAAGCTTACTCTGTAAGATGTGGAAATATGGAATACATTCATATTTATTATCACTTAGGCTATATCAATGTGAAAGTCATATTAATATAGTTTTTCGAATCTTTTATTTTGAAGGGTACCCCGGAAACATTGTGTTGTGTCCGGTGTAGCTTGACGCTTTCGGCAGGGACAGCAGTAGTATGCGGAGCAGCTGATGCTCTGACGGGGCTAAAAATAATCAACTCTTTTCTCTCCACTCTCACCGTAATTAGTTTCTTTCCTCTTCTCCCCCGACCCCGACTGTTTTCTTTCTTTTCTAAAAATCCGGGAAGCAGGAATGAAACGTTAACCAGTAAGGATTATTACTTTTCTCCGAGGTAAGACACTCTTGTATGTAACCTAAGTTATTTGTCTCTGGCTAATGTTAGCTTCGCTTAATGGCTCAACTTAATTTAAAGACGTGCAAATGATCTTTCTGATGTCTGCAGCTGTAAGCATATACCCCAATTAGGTGATTTTAAAATAGTTTGCTTTGATAAATGCAGCTCCAACACAGGTGTTGTTTTTGAAAAGGGTTGCATTTATGTTATTTATCCTCAGCTAGATTTAGCTATTTAACGTTAACTTGATATTTAAGGACGTTAAAGTTACGCCCATTTGGGACCAAATGTTTATTTTAGTTCCAAATGTAGAAAACCATTACACTCCTGTCAGAGATCATAATAATTATCAGGGTTTAAGGGACATTTATATGGCCAAAATGAATGCGAGATGTCAAGTGGGTGAAGTACCTGAACTGTCACTTGAGTGAGAAAGTGGCGGGAAATATCCAATCAGAAAGTTAAAGGAAATTCTTTTGTTTTTTTCAGGTTAAATATTTTAGAAACAGTACTACTACGTCAAAGTGTTGACCTATTTATTTATATCTGTATATTTCTTTGCTGTTTATCTACATGCTGAGTATGTCTCAGTTTGTCCACAGCGAGGCAACAAAATGCAGGTGAATCTGGTGTTCCGAACAAAGATGGCCGCCAGATGCTACTTTCAGGGATAGCATTTAAAATCAGTCAAATTCGTCACTGTGAGCCGAAGGAAAGGTTTCAAATAGCAACAAAAAGTTCGTATCAAAACCAAAAATTACAACATAACCTTTTTTTAAAGTAGGTTAACATTAGTAAGTTTATTTAAATGTCCTAATATACGTTGTTAGCGGTGATTTATGCTTGCAACAAGCTAACGTTAATGCTGTCACATATGAGACTTTACATATATGCTGTCTTAGCGTAAATGCTAGTGTTACATTTTGCTAAAATAAAGCCTTGCAAAGTTTTGCCACCGTAAATTAAGCTGAATATCTTTAGAATTTGTTGTGATAAAGTGATTTTTAGGACTGTAGGATTTTGTCAGGATTTAGCTTTAGCTAGCTCTGCGTACTTGTGTTGTCTAGCTTTAGCTAACTCTGCGTACTTGTGTTGTCTAGCTTTAGCTAGCTCTGCGTACTTGTGTTGTCTATGCTTTGCTGAAGTTGGGTTTGTCATACATAAACTCATCTCTGAATGATGTATATCTCCATGAATGAGAATTTGAAGAAGTTTTAAGCCTGTCACTTTCAAAGGTTTTAAATCCGGATCTCTTGTGTTCAAGGTTCAAGGTTAGTCTCAGCTCTGAAGACCATGCGTGTCCTGAAACTTGAGTCCTGACATCCTGACAACTTTTAATAACACTTTGAACATGTTGCCTTTCCAACAGTGACAGTTAAGTTACTTAATGGAGCAAAAGGGCACACAGTTGGCCTGTGCCCTGCAAATAGCTCTCATGTTTGACTCTGGCCTGCATTGGTGGTGCTGTGTGAGTAAGTGGAGTACACTTGAGTGTGTGACATGCCATGAAAATGTCTGACTGAGTCTCCAAAGTTCAAGCAAAGCTGGTGAACTCAGACAGCTAACTTTTTGTTTTAGGACACTTAAAACAGTTTGTATACGCTAGTTTTGATTTCTTAGAGCAATTATGACACGAGTTTAATTTGTGTTGTATGAACTGAGCTTTTGCTTTTCTTCGTGTTTGTGTTTTTTCATGTTACAGATTGACTCGAGGCTTGTGTGGAGCAGTCGTGTGGTGGCCTGGCCATGTCGTTTTGTGGCAATGACAGCCATATCAATGCCTACAGTGTGAAAAACGGTGTGCTCAACAATGGCTGCTTCGTAGACGCTCTTAATTTGGTTCCCCATGTCTTCCTGCTCTTCATCACTTTTCCCATCCTCTTCATTGGTAGGTGATGGAAACTGATGTGCAGTTATGCATCCAGTTGTGCCACATTTAACATATTTCTCCGTGTGACATAAATGCAGTATTCGTCCAAAAAAAATCAAGTGTAAGGAGAAGTTCAGTTTTTTGTACATTAAGCCCTGTCACAGGCGTCATTAAATTCATGTGCAGCCGTAAATAGTGATATTATGACAAACGGTGCGGTCCTCAGAGCTGCAGTTTGTTGCTGATGTCACCGCTAGCTGAAAACAATGAAGGAAAAGGGGCGCCCACCAAATCTGTCAATAAACACAATAAAAGACACAAAACCCACCAAATGGTCATATAGTCATGTCCTGCTGATGTAAACAACAGCATACGACCCGGAAACAGCAGCTGAAAGATTCTGTTTCTGGGTTATATGCTGTTGTTTACATTCATGTTACAGTTTCGGTACATGAGAGGACACCACCAAATATTCATTGAGTTTCTTGTCTTTTAAAATGAGCGTTTGTTGTATTTTTTAATGGATTCGGTGAGCGCTCTGTTCCCTCTGTTGAACTTCCCCTTTAACCCTGAAATACTGACTGCTTGTGAGGTCAGAACCCCTCATGACCCGAATGTTGGACTCACACACACACACTTAATGATGACATTTATTCAAAAGTCCTGTCTCTGTATGTTTGCCACTTAGTTAAAAATATGATTCCACTGCTGAGACTTTTTTGAAGGGCAAAATGACAAAATTAACATTTTCAGGACTAAATGTTTCGATCTGGATAAACAAGAGTTTTGTGCTACTGCAAAAAAAAGTCACAAGTTGTCCATTCTGTGAAACATCTTCTGACAGATGTTAAAGTGTTTCCTGCTTAAGCCTCTTAAAGCTTCACCTTTTCTGCTGTAAAGTCTCAGAATTCACCGCCGCTCTCGGGTGGTAGTCACTATTAATCCTGTAAGGATTATCGTACTGGAGTCACACGCACACGGTTTGATATTTGTTCAGATTGTTCGATGCGCACAGAATTTTCTTTTCTTTGCATGTCATTATGGAATGCCTACAGACGTAAGCATGCTTGTTTGTCAGTACATACAGTGTGTGTCATAGACTAGTTGTCACCTGTTTAGAATGTATCAGCTGCCCCCGTACTCCCCACCCCCCTCGCCAAGTGCCCCGCGTGACCCTGAACGTGATAAGAGCTTTAGAAATATCATGTATGTGTGGATGTAGGAGTGAGCACAGTGAATTAAGTCCTCTTTCATGTTTTGAGCAGTTTTGTACTATACATCAATATGTACAGTCAGTATACAACCCTGATCTTTAAACATTTTGTAATTTTTAAAAAATGGAAAATAAATAAAAGTGTTCATGGATCAAACTGTTGGCTTTCCAAATAAATTAAGTACCTGTCTAACATCTAATTATCGCCAGAACACAGCATATTGATTTGCATTATTGCTGGGAGGGAGCTTACACTCAGAGATAATAAAGGAAAAGCCAATAAATTAAAAAACAAATGTGCCAAAATATCTGACGGTAACAAATGTTGTTATACCTTCTCAGACTATATAACCTTTTTTATCAGGTCGTCTCACTGACATCAACATTTCTTTTGCAAGAGAGCCGTGAGTGCAGCATTTTGAAAGAATAACATTGTTTTACAATAATTGACATCTAACTGAAACCAGATTTGAACATTTAAAATGATGTTGTTATTCTTCTTCTTCTTCTTCTTATTATTAATAAACTTTTATTTAAGTAGATTAAAACGTTACTGAGACAGTACATCTCTTTTACAAAAGAGATCAGGCCAAGAGGATGGAGAGTTCATACAATACAATACATATTCCATAAAAAAAAGTAAAAAACAAACAATAAACAGAGCAAACAACACAAAGATACCAGCACAGGGCAAAGACTAACACTGCACATTAACATATAGGCATCAATGTAGGTAAAGCTCCCGGCAAGTATTTGACTTATTTTTTTATATTTAAAACTGGATTTTGAGGTGGAAGAGGCCATTTTGAGGTATGACTGAAGCTCTGACAATGAGGAGTGAAGGAGGAAAACTTGTGTTGGTTCCCACTGAGCTGTGTTACGATTATCTGTTGCTCCAGCCTCTCCTCATGTCACCAGAAGACCGAGCAGATGTAGTGACGCTGACTTTGCTTCTCTCCTTCTTGTCACCAGTGTCAACATTAAGCAGCTTTTAAGGGTAGTTAAGATGGGATTAGAACAGCAGTTCAGTGATCCAGTGGGGATAGAAAATGCAGGAAATAGTAAAACAAACAGTCAAACTGGGTACAAACAGAAATGCTGAAAACACTATAAAACTTTCTTGAATATTGTACAGTAATGTCAAGAAAGGTTTGAAGAAAGAAAGGAAAATGAAGGAGGAGACGGAAGGAAGATGAATGAACAAAAAACTTACAGAAAGAAAAATGTATGTTAAGTTGCTTTACTGTGGTACTGTGGTACCTCTGTTATTGCTGTTTTACTTTGCAGACTTTAATAAGAGATGAACAATAATGTTCACTGAGTGCATTCTTGGTAATATGTTTGTTTGTGTGTGTGTGTGTGTGTGTGTGTGTGTGTACAGTAGTTTATGGGAATAGATCTGACCAGAAGCCCTCAGTCAGTTCCCCGAGGACTCACTAATTGAAGCTTCCTGGTTCTGTTTTTTTCAAAGATCTCTCTCCCCCGAGGCTCCAAAATGGCTGCGGTCCATTTAGTTAAGCAGAAACAAACCTAATAGGAAACACTGTCCGGACAAATAAAACATATGGAACTGAGCTAAAATCGTATTTCCCCTGTTCACAAGTGAACTAAAGTTACATTAAATCATACATATTCTTTCAAGAACTTGATAAAGAAATTAAAATATAGGTCATATGTAGGCCTTCCTTTCCTGTCTGTGTATCTTTTTGCACTGGGTGCATTTTTCAGTTCATTAATGATCCGTCTGTCTGTCCCTCTCTGTCTGTGTGTTAGGATGGGGCAGCCAGAGCTCCAAAGTACAGATCCATCATAACACATGGCTTCATTTCCCCGGCCACAACCTGAGGTGGATCCTCACCTTCTCGCTGCTGTTCGTCCACGTCTGCGAGTTCGCAGAGGGCATCGTCTCCAACAAGTGAGACCTCAGAGAGATATTTAATCAAATTGTCACGCAAAATAAGCCTGGTAACCCCGACCCATAATTCACTTAGCGAATAAATTCCACTTTGTGAAAAGAGTCTGGCCACGCTCCATTGAGGATTCTTTGCAGAATCTGAACCCTAGTAGGCGTGGTACTAGCTTAAGTGTAAAACTGTTGGTTTAGACTAGTTTAGTTTTTTGTTATTTTTGATATTAATTATATTTTGTGTTTGCCTCTTGCTGTAGGATGATGGACACCAACCACCTCCATCTCTTCATGCCGGCCTTTATGGGTTTCGTCGCAGCCACGACATCAGTAGTTTACTACCACAACATAGAGACGTCCAACTTCCCCAAACTGCTGCTTGGTAAGACTCACTGGGGTTACTGCTAGGGATGGCCGTGTAAAGAAATTTCCTTGATTGATCATTGGTAAAATTTACCGTCAGTAAACAATCTTTTTAAAAAAAAATATATTAAAAGCGCCTGTGGCAGATAATACAAAGTACAGCATGTTTTTTCTCAGTTAAATCTTTATTCCAAGACGACCTTATAGTCCAGTAACCGTCCTCTTAAACAAGGCCGTTAAAGTTCATCTGTTTAACTTCAACAAAAAAGATTACGCAGCGCAGGTAACGTAAAAGCAGCCGAGCGCGAGGCTCCGACATATCAATCATCCAAAGCTACGACACAATTAACACAATCGAGCCTCTTTGAAACACTTCCAAAGCAACAATCATAAGAAACGATAATAACTAAATCAAAAGACATTATTTACTGTTGTGCATCGCAGCTCCTCTGTGCTCAGACTGAGGTGATGGCAGGTTGGCAGGAGGATGCACTGACGTTAACCGGTGTCAGATGTTGCATTACGTTACTGTTGGAGCTATTTGTTTATTGTATTTAGTGTTGTTTAGTTTAGTATTTAGTTTAGTGTTTAGATCTGATTATTCTAAATCAATTTATTTTGATTTCATTATGATTAAGTTTCTGTTAGTATTCTGTTAGTTTATTATTTCTTTAGTTTAGGTGTTTTGTTGTTTATTATTTGTTTTGTTTCATTTGGGCACGGTAGGGAGGCACCTGAGGTTATATAGGTAGGCGCACGGTAGGGACCAGCATGCACCTGGGTGGGCTAATGGTTTTTTACCGGAGCGGGAAAGGCACGGGAATTTTTTCTTTGTTCTGTGTTTGCTTGTTTCCTGGTCAAATAAATCATGTTTTCTGTTGAAACTGAACATTCGTTTGGACCTTATGTTTTTTCCCATCCGTGTACTCCACAACCCCATGGTGCAAAAGTGGCCCTTTGATTTTTTTATAATATAAAGTTTGATTTGAAACTTTTCGTTGGTTTTGTTTGACAAACGGCTACTGCACAGCCTATTATCCACATTTTGCTTTTCTCTTGTCACTTTACTGCCATGCTCATCGGGAAGACCACGACACCGGATCTAATTTGTTAAAATTACCACTAAATTTATTTGAAGACACAAGGAAATAACCTCAACAGTGTGAGGGGTTCCCAAAGACGCGTGGCACTGAACGGACACGTCAACGGTACGAGCCCCAAATCCCGCCACTTCCCAGAGTTGCAGGTGTTTACAGTTTAAAATAATGTTCAACAGGGATTTAAGTTCACAGTTTCAGCACAGAAGGCAAAAAACACACCACAAAGCTATGAGAAGTCAACAATTTTAGTTTTATTTTTCAAAATAATTCTATTTTCCCTACCCAAGAGAGAAAGTCAGTGATGTTTCTATGTGTCCTTCTCACTGGTATGAAAAAAAAAACCCCAAAACTTAACCCTTATACATTTCAAGCTACAATAACGAAGAGTAAATATGTCTTAAATACAAATTGAAGGCCATAAAAAAAACAACAACACTTTGTTCACATTCCCTCTAATTTCTGAAACTCCCAAAGTTCTTAAAAACAGTTGTAGCCATGCATAGAAATGTAATAACACATAATAATAAATATTTCCGTATTGCCCGGCCTGATGCTGACCGGACAGGTTTCTCATTCGTCACATGTGACAGAAAACATGACACACATCATAACAGCACTGTAACAGACTTTTCTCCACGTGTCCTGGTAAGCAAATGAGGAATGTGAGAACAAACACTCCGTGCGGCACAGAACGAAAGTTTTGGATGACAAGAGAATCGCGGTCTAGCGTGGCGTTAAGACTGTGACATAATTTCATTTCTTCTTTTTTGGTGTGACGTTCCGGCGGCCATATTGTAACTGGGTGACAATGAGGTCGGTTCCTCTCTTTGGGTGCGAACATACGCAGGTTGATGATGATTTGTACGTTTTCCCTTTTCCAAATGGCGGCCCCATGGAGAAACGTTATCACCCTGTCACCACTGGCAAAGGAAAAGGACTGTGATATTCCCCCGTGTGTGTGTGTGTGTGTGTGTGTGTGTGTGTGTGTGTGTGTGTGTGTGTGTGTGTGTAATTGCTCCATGGCAAACGTCTGGTCCTCCAGCTTGGCGTTCTGCCGTCAACCAAACAGTAGCAACAGGACAATGCAGGCTGAATTCACGATTATTAACGGCACTGTGAAAACAAAAGGGAAGGAACAAAGTCAAGTGCAAAATAATCAAGCTCTAAATATTACAAGAGCCGGACATCAACCTTTAAAAGTACAAAGCAAAAAGTAAGTGGTGAGTTCACACATTCTGTGGCTAACTAGTTCAGGATGTTAAAACATAAAAAATGAGATTTTATGCTGTAATTTCTCTGAAAAACTCACCACGTGGCTGTTTTTTCAAATGCTGATGCTCATTAGAAACTCGTTGGTTTAATAAAAGGATTTAAAGGCAAATGTTTACATGCACTGACAGGTAAAGAAAACAACACTGCTCGGTTATGGAAGCACCAAATCCTCAGACTTTCACTGACAATCTGTAAGCAGCCAACCAACCAACCTCTCATGACAGTCCGGACCGAGCGAATGAGATTCAGGATCTGGGCTTTGATTCCTGGATCATCCCCGAACCCTCCAACTCCCTGGTCAACACCCCAGCCGACTGGAGGCAAAGGTGCAGGAGCAGGAAAGCGTACAGGGGGACAGAAGCAGACAGGAGGCAGCGATTAGAGAAAGGACAGCACTGCAGTCCATGTGTGTTTGTGACTTCTATCCACTGATATCCAGTTTTCTCATCAGTTTTCCGTTTGGAAAAAACATCTTGTTATAGAGTCCACCTTCCTCTCTAACGAAAAAAGATCAATGTTCTAAAAAAAAAATAAAATCTCGACATGAGTCTATTCGATGCAGCACAGAGGCATCAGTGCAGTGACGTCACACACCTCGCTAACCAGCCGCTTTTAGCTAGCCACACAGGAATGCGTGAGTGGAACTAGGAGACGTACGCGGTAGAAACATGTCACAACACTTACTCTTGCTGAGAAATCTCTCCTCATGCAACACTGCGATGGCATTGGTGCACAGAATCGCGGTCTGGATGAGAGAGTACAGAGTGAACGCCATGCTGGCAATTTCTTCTTCTCCTCCTCCTCCTCCCTCGCTCTTCTTCTTCGGTCACCACTCCCAGAGATGCAAGTGCCGTAAACAGGCAGCAGAGGTCGTGCAACATAAGTCAAGTCTTTCTATAATGCTTATTGACTCAAGTTGAGCGCTCACCGTCTCATAAAGTAAACAAGGGAACGCTTGTGACAAAGTCTATCTGTCTGTCTGTCTGTCTGTCTGTCTGTCTATCTATCTATCTATCTATCTATCTGTCTGTCTGTCTGAAATAAAATATCTAAATGACAAAAGAATTTTCAAATAATAATAATAATAATAATAATGATGATGATGATGATGATGATGATAATGATGATAATAACAATAATAATAGTAATAATAATGATGATGGTGATAATAATTATAATAATAATAATAATAATAATAATAATAATAATAATAATAAATGCATATTTTTCCTATAAAATATAAAAGGAAGGACGTTGCACACAG
>JAQLOL010000015.1:20181734-20192133 GCA_029783665.1 Naso thynnoides | reverse complement strand
GACCTGTAGCTTTAGCATGTAGCTTTACATTCATAACTCGAACCTGTTTTCACTGCTGAGTCACTTTGACCTCCTGTATTTATCATTCAGAGACTTATTGCAGAACTTATGAAATCACTTTTTCAGTTTTAAAAAAATTAGACAAAATTTCCCTAGGGAGTGCAGTTAATGACACTGTGACCTCTGTGCTAGCTCTGAAGCTTGACAGACGTAGCAACAGTAACTAGGAGGGGCGTGGCTTATCGATGGGTCAGTTAAAGGATCATTTTTCTCCAAATAGTCTCATCAATTTTCTGTAAACAATACATTTTTGCATCGTGTATGTTGATGACTCTTTCTAATGTTATGATATTTACAATCTGTTTGATTAATTATGTATCAAGTAGATCTCATCAAATACAAATAGATGCTAATGAAGTAAAAACTGTAGCCAAATGAGGAAACGCAGTTTTGAAAAATTGATACCATCTTGTGTTGCCATTGTAGAAATGATCAAATCCATGCTTCTTTCTAGTGAAATCAACCATATTTTATGAGTCTAGGTTTTGGCTTATCCACAATAAATTCAGCTTCAATAAGAAAGTTTATTTCTTAAAAAAGCTCCTTGAAAACAGAATAAATATCAGTAGACTAAAGGGTAAACTGTTACCCTCATGAAACCGACCATGACAGCAGATCAGTACTCCTGCTCTTTAAAGCTTTATAAATGCAGGACTTGTAGTTTTTACGAGTCTGTTTATTGTCTCCCGTGATGCACCCAGCAAGAACAGATACTCTGTGGCCTACGCTACCCAGAAGTCCTGGCTTCTCAATGCCACAGTGGAGGAAAATATCACCTTTGGCATCCCTTTCAACAAACAAAGGTAAAAATTGCTATTACGGACTATTTCAGGAGAGCTTTACTGTTTGTCTTCTGGTGGTACTTTTGGTGCTTTTTAGCATAGACAAGAACACAAATTTAGTACCTTACATATAACGGTATATTTTCTAAGCTAGATAGAAACTTGTGCAAACACCTCCACCTGCTTTCATCTTCATTGTTGCTGTCGGTCGTCAGAAGACATTGAGCTCTTTTCTTTGTTTATGTTGTGTTTTTTAGGTACAAAGCTGTGATTGAGGCCTGCTCTCTGCAGCCAGATATCGACCTGCTGCCTTTTGGAGACCAAACTGAGATTGGAGAGAGAGTACGCTTTTAATATTAATAGATATTTCCAATTACTTACCATTTTTATAAGGTTCTAGTGAGTGAGTTACTGTGCAGTATCTACGTCAACACTGACAAGATAAGGTAGAAAAGATAGATAAGATGATGGCTTCATGAAGGACACAATGGAAGGTCCATAGCGCAATATGTCTGCAGTTTTTATCTGCAATAACAGCATTCTGTGACCTTAAAGTGGCATTTGTCTTTAATTTTGCTGCTGTGCTGCTGTCATTTCCCATCGTGTGTTGATGTGATTCAGGGCATCAACCTGAGTGGAGGTCAGAGACAGAGAATCTGTGTGGCCAGAGCTCTCTACCAGAACACCAACATCGTCTTCTTGGTGAGCTCGTAACACTCTGCAAAACCTTCAAGGACCTTCGGAATATTTATATTGAGGGAAACTTTCTGGAATCTATCTAAATACTTTTTGTATCACTCCAATCTTACAGTGTTTGGATGAATAGAGAGGTGAAGGAATGATGTATTTCTGTCAGCCAACCAGAAAGTTTGCATCATGCTGGTTCCCCTCGACAAAAAGCTGAAGGGATTTTTGAATATCGCTGAAAATCAGCTGTGTGACGAACAAAAGTTTATGAAGCAAAAAGCTATTGACAGGCTATAAATGAACTCCGTTGTGGTCACATGACTTCAACGCCACCCTGAAGTGTTAAACATCTGATTTGATGCGGCAATGACCTGATCTAGCTTGTCATCATGGGTGTGTCCGTTGCTAGCGTCTCATCCTTTTTCACGTGATGACGTCTAACATCCCTGACAAACGCTGTAGCCTCATTGAACCACTGAGCCTTT
Organism: Naso thynnoides; assembly: GCA_029783665.1. Classification (NCBI taxonomy): domain Eukaryota; kingdom Metazoa; phylum Chordata; class Actinopteri; order Acanthuriformes; family Acanthuridae; genus Naso; species Naso thynnoides. The sequence continues at coordinate 20,190,119 of JAQLOL010000015.1, read as the reverse complement.
TTTAAGATGCATAAAATCCTAGAAGTTTAGAAATATATTCTACATTGTATTTATATACATAAAAAATATATAGTATATTTATGCTGGCATATTTTATGTTGCAGAACAAAATGCTTAAATATTTTTAGTCTGTGTAAACCACCAAAATTATTTCAGGAATTTATTCGAAAATCCATTCCAAAAAACACACAGACTTTGAGACGAGGGAACCGGAAGAGCTAGAATGCAAACTGACTTCCAGGTTTGAGGACTCATTACTTCACCGCTCTATTATATTAATATCCAACAGGAAGTAACACCCTACATTAGTTTCAGTCATTTCTTAAGCCTACATGTCCTTATGATTAATTGCGTGTTACAATACATGGTGCATGTCGGCCTCTGGGATGAGGAGGCGTCCACTTCTACCTCCCGTCTGTCTCCGCCATGCTGTCATGTGTTTATCTTTCTGAGTACTTGCATCATTTCCTGTTGCCACTGCAGGTTTTACTTGATTATCAAGCAGACATTCTACATTAAAAGCACATCAGTGGCATTCTTTCACACACTCATCACACTTTGTATTGTCTAGAGTTTTAATTTTGTCATGTAGAAGTGCAGTGTATAATGAGAAGGGAATGTTTTGTTAAATTAACATTATTTCACTGTGAAAATGCAGCTGCTTGGACTTTTCATATCTGACGTCAGGATTTAAATATGTCCTGTCACACACACACACTCATTGTGTGTCTCCGTCTTGTGTCTCAGGACGATCCCTTCTCTGCGCTGGACATCCACCTCAGCGATCACCTGATGCAGGAAGGAATCCTCAAATTTCTGCAGGATGATAAACGGACTGTCGTCCTTGTCACTCATAAACTGCAGTACCTCATACATGCAGACTGGGTACTGACACCACGACAGTGCCAAAAATAACTTACTTTACTGTTCTTTCGAACATGTCCGGCAGTTTTAATAAATTCAGTGAGCATTTTTTGTTCCACTCACACCTTAATCTCACACTGACATCTGTCACTCTGTGTTTTCCAGATTATAGCGATGAAGGATGGCTCTGTACTGAGAGAAGGAACTCTGAAGGACATTCAGACTCATGATGTTGAGCTTTATGATCACTGGAAGACTCTGATGAACAGACAAGACCAGGAGCTGGAGAAGGTAGTGTGACGCAGTTCTAAGGTCAAGGTCTTTTCATACCACCGCACGGCTACTTGCCGCCTCAAGTCATTTCAATGAGAGAAGGGCAGCAGAGGGAAGGTGAGTTCAACCTGGGCACTAGGACCAAGAAGAGGTTGTAAAGTGAACGAGCAAAGACTTTGACTGCCAGGTGGAAGCCAGGCAAAGCGAACCTACAGTCTGTAGCGAGTGGGTGCGAGCTAACGTTAGTACCCACTTGCTAAAGACAAAACTTTTTCTTCATTTGTTTTAACGTATTTTATTAACTGCAGCCATGTGTTCCTGTCTTTCCCATCGCTGGGTTAGTGACAGGATGAAAGTTTGCTAGTTGTTTTTTTACTCCATCTGTTTAAACAACACAGGAGACAGCACATCGTGTGGCATCGTGGGTCTGAAAGCAAACACAGAGGAGCTCACAATGTTGTTGTCCTAGCTGTACAACGTGGCTCTACTGTCGTACATGAAACCAATCTGCAAATGGCAAATTTCTACCAAACTGATGACAGTTAAATGACTCAAATATGCAGAAATTGTTGATGACTTGTGCTTTTTGTGTACTACTGTCCCAACGCCAAGTCTTCCACCAAAGCACCTCCCTGTTGTCGCCACCTTGGACCACAGCGGTAGCAGCCACTTTTAAAAACACCAGCTTTCCTGGTGAATCATCCAGCAGTGAGGCGGTTTTTTAGGGTAGTTACCCCGCGGCGGTGTGAAAAGACCTTTAGGAAAGAAACAGCAGCATCTCCTCCAAATCTGGCAACTTTTGACTGCCAGTGCATTGATTTTGCCCTAATAAAAACATCAGCAATCTACAATCATATCCAACCTGTTGCCCATGTTTCATAACCTAAAAGTCAAAGTTTGCTCTGTTGTGTTTCTGTGTGATGTTCCTCTGCATGAAGGACATACAGCAGGACAGCCAAACAATGCTAGAGAGGAAAACACTGAGGAGGGCTTTCTACTCCCGAGAGGCCAAGATAGATGATGAAGACGAAGGTAATGGACTCAACACTTGTTGAAGATGTTCCTTTGGATAGACTCTTAAATGTAGCCAGATGTTGTAATGAGAAGATCAAACTTGAAACAAAATGTTGGAACTATCAGATAGTGTGCAGAGTGGAGTCACTGGTACATTTTGTTCTTTACTTGGAGGCTGTAACTCTGTGCTGTTCAAACCTGGTGCTCCTCTTTACAGCATCTATTTTTCAGCGCTCTGTGAAGCAGTTGGTGGACAGATGGTGCTGGAAACGTGTTGTTACTGTTTAATGTTTGGTTGAATCATATGTCATATTTAGTACCTTATTTTTATCCTGTCAGAGGAAGAGGAGGAGGAGGAAGATGATGACAACATGTCCACAACTACTAACAGAAGATCAAAGATCCCATGGAGGGTAATCCATTTATACAGCTGCGCACATCTGTTCAGCACACAAGCTTTTCACGCAGAGCTCTTCTTCAGACATTAAGTAGATGAAGTTTGATTTTGAAAGCGTTACAGTGGACTGACCGACTCGCTCAACTGCTGCTGCCGCTGCTTCGTCTCCTCAGGTGTGCTGGTGTTACTTGTCCTCTTGCGGGTTCTTCATGGTCTTCCTGATGGTGTCCTCCAAACTTCTCAAACACTCTGTCATTGTTGCCATTGACTACTGGTTGGCTCTCTGGACTTCCTCCAAAACCAACCAGAGTTTAGCAGCAGGAACATCGAATGGAACTGGCTTTGCTTACGGAGCAAACACCACAGTGCCCACGCCTGCTTCTGTGGTGGATGATGTACGAGATTTTTCTGATAAAAGCTCAACTTTTAGGTCACTATTTATAGATTTAAAAAGGTAGGATTTACTCACATTTTTTGAGGAATGTTGTGGGCTTAAGCGGATACATTATTGACTACTTTTGCAGGACTCCTACTATCTGCCGGTGTTCATCATTCTGTGTGCGGCTGGAATCACATTATGCCTCATCACCTCCCTCACTGTGGAGTTTCTGGGTCTCTCTGCAGCCACCAACCTGCACCACAACCTGCTCAACAAGATCATTCACGCTCCAATCAGGTAATGACTCGAAACAAGTCCAGACTTAAAGTGCAAATGTAGCGAGAAGCTGTAAATTTTTTCACTTTAGTTATTCTGTCTGCAGTGAATTTCAAGAAATTTTCTTGATCAATCAGCGGGAAAATTAACGATCCATCTTTGATTAGTCACCATTTTTATATTAAAAATGCCTATGGCAGAATATACAAAATACAGCGTGTTTTTCCTCGATTAAATCTTTATGCTAAGAAGAACTTTAGTCCAACAATAATCCTCTTAGACAAGGCAGTATAAGTTCAAGTGTTTGACTTAAACAGAAAAGATATGTGGCTCACGTAATATAAAAGCAGCCGAGCCCGAGGCTACGACGCTCTTAAGCACAACTGAGCCTCTTTTAGAAACAGTTCCAAAATACAATCATATCAAACAATAATAACTTCTTCAGAAAACGTTATTTAGTGTTGTGCATCGCAGTTCTTCCATGCTAAGATGAAGGCGATGGTAGGTTGAGAGGAGGATGCACTGACGTTAACCACAGTCAGATGTAATGTTACGCTGTTCAAGTTGTACATCATTGGGGTCATTGTCGTGTTGTACTTTCACACGGCTTCAGGGTGTTTACAACAAACTTGGTCATTTTAGTTTGAAGTCGTCCCACACCAAACTTCCCCTCGACCTCTCATGTTTACGTTTGATGCCTACGGCAGTCATGACAGCAGCTCGTAGGCACCTGAGTGTTTCTGTTTCCTCTGTCTCCTTAAATAGTTAAATATGGCCCCTCTTTGGTAAGATTTCTCATTGCTGCCACATAATGAAATTCATTGCATCACTTCAAAACTCAGACTTTGCATCACATGTGCATTGATACTTGCGTTTGATCAATAGAAATTATGTGTGCTTGACATAATCCTTAACAATTGATTGTCGAACATCGATTAATCGTCTCCATCCCTAATCTGCTGACACCTAAAGGTGATGAAGATATAGCGGTGGTTTTTTCTCTGCTGGGAGTGTGTTTTTCTTTTGCTTATTCGACTTTAATACCAAGTACAAAAGCTGCGTCAGTGTGGTCTCCCTCTCTCTGTGCGAGGGGTCATATCGTGGGTAATATAACCTTTGTTTAAATGTCAGGACTGGAAAAAAATCCAATCCAAACTTTGGGTTTTAGGTTGTGTAATTCGATGATTTATTTCCTCCCTCCTCAGATTCTTTGACATCACTCCTCTGGGGCAAATCCTCAACAGGTTCTCTGCTGATACCAACATCATAGATCAGGTATGTCAGTGATTCAGCATCATCAGCGTGGAAGTCTGTGGAACGGAGATCTATGTTACTGTGTGGGACCCAGTGACGCTTATCGTCCTCCTTTCTCTCAGCATATTCCTCCAACGCTGGAATCTTTGACGAGATCCACGTTGCTGTGTTTGTCAGCCATCGGGGTCATTTCCTCCATCACTCCAGCTTTTCTCATCGCCTTGGTTCCCCTGGGGGTGGCCTTCTACTTCATCCAGAAGTACTTCCGGGTGGCCTCAAAGTGAGTCCACTAGAGATTTGTTATAAACAGAGTGCAAGTTTTTGTTCCACAATCAAACTGTTTTGGGAATTAAGTTGGATGCAGTTAACAGCATCTTCTAACTACAGGAAACATCACATTTTGGATTTATGAACACATTAAATCAGCGTGAAAATCAGTTATTATTATTATTTGTGGGCTGGGCTCTGATTGAGGATGTTTCTGCATTAGTAATTCACAGGATTTATTGGTTTCTTTAAAAATTATTTTTAAGGTCCCAATTCATTATTTGAACAGAAAACAGCGTTCACATATCTATGAATGTCAAATAAATATGCAGCAGACCTGTAAACTGTAAGAACATCAAGCAGTTATTATAAAGCTGGAGTAGGCAACTCTGCTGCACACACACACACAAACACACACACATGGTTTTGCCCCAACTTACATTTAATTTCATTTGTTGTCACTCTCTCTTTTAAGTCTAGTTTGCATCAAAGATTCACAACGAGACCAAACAGATGTAGGAAAAATTGCAGCAGTGTAAACTAGGTGACACATTTCCCTGATGGTTGAACAGAAATTATAAATGTGACCAGTTGACTAGTTTACAAGCAAGAAAACACCCAGAAAACCACCTGAAATAAGCACAATTTACAGTAATTTATAAGGTTAAAACCTTTAAAATGCAAATTTTACTTGTATTTAGAAGCCATTTAGCCTAAACATTCTTCAAATTGATAAATATTACTGAGCTGTTAATTTAAATGCTGTTGTAACGTGCGGCGCATTGTGCTGTTTATTATTAAGACTGTGCACTTTAGAAAACATGACAACTGACTGAAGAAAAGCTAACAAATATCTTTTTAAACAAAATACATATCCGCTAAAAGTGCCACTCTCAGACCTTTATTATGAACAGTCAGTGCACATTACATGAAGAAAATATAATTCACAAAAGTTAGCCAAATAACATTAAAATACCTTGGTGATGAGTTGTGTCATCTTTTCTGTCTGTGGGTTGGAGCTGCAGATGTTGTAATATTTGTCAGCTGAGTGTTGCTGCCAGAGCTGAATGTGGTTCTTCATCGCTTCAGTCGAGTGGTTGTATGCAAACTTTTGCCCACACAGCCAACAAACGACTGTATTATCACATTCTTGCTCATCAAAATTCTTTCAAACCGAGCTGATTTTCCTTCGAGCCTCCATCACATCATCATCCATCACAAGTTTCACTTCCACCTGCTGGAGTGTGCAGGAGGAGGGAGGGGCAACTGCCTGCAGTGGAGGCTGGCTGCATAACGTTAAGATGTAACAGCTAACCAGCGCTCTACATTGCTAATTGAATAATTACTAACAAACTAGTATTTCTGCTGCTGACCAACCAGGGACTGGGCGTTTAAATGTTTGGCCCACTAGTCACCTGCATCCCTATTGTAAACTGGTCCATCTCAGCTCGACTCAAGCCAGCTGACGGTGTCGCCTGAACTCAGCTTGTCAAGAGGCCAGTTTTAGTTTCAACAGCCAGTAGCTAAGAAGCCAGGAACATGTGCTCTCTGAAACGCCATGTGATTGGCTGAAAGTGTCTGATACAGAGCCACAGAGAGGTGCAGAAGTCTAATGTTCTCACAGAGCACCTGGATTACAAAATGCTGAAAGGTTATTATGGGACTTTTGCCGGATGACACCAAAGATAAACTGCCTACCCCAGCTTTAAGAGTGTAATACATGTGCTCCTATTACATAAATAAGCACAGAGATGCATAAGAAGTACATGAACTATGTATTGTTTCTGTCTCAGGGACCTTCAGGACCTTGATGACTCCACACAGCTTCCTCTGCTCTGTCACTTCTCTGAGACAGCTGAAGGTCTCACAACTATCAGAGCGTTCAGGTACAACACACGCGCGCACACACACTTGGGGACGCTTACTTCCAACAGTGCCGCTCTTAGTAGCTGTTTTATTAGTGTTAGTAGTTGTGGTTTTACTCAAAACTGTTCTGACAGAGGCTTCAGTTTTGGCTCGTGTTGTAGTTTTCGTTATGTTGAGGGAAACAGCTGCCATTTCTTCTTGTATTTCTGTCTTTACCCTCTTTCCCATCGTCAGTATATCCAGCATTAAACAGCTCTCACGCTTATTTCTCTTATCCTCCCTGAGGATTTCCTATTCCTCTCTCACACACGCACACACGCACAGAAACAGTGAATCTGGTGTTGAGACAGATTCTTGGCAATCATCAGATTGTTCCCGTTATCGTTATCCTCTGGTCTCCCTCCAAACCGAGTCTGGTTTAGAATGCTGTAATTTACCGCTGAACACAGATGATGATAAAACACTGAGATAAGATAAAGACTGAAACCAGTCTTCATTTGAAAATTTGTTTAATTTCTTTCTAAAAAAAGGCCTTTTTTTGATGCCAAAAAATCAGTAAAGAAAATCCAAATGCAGATACCACAACGTAGTATTAGAAGATGAAGAGATTTTTAGAGAATGGAAGCATGTGTTGTTATTCTTATGTGAGTTCATTTGTTTCAGACACGAGGCTCGTTTTAAACAGCGAATGCTGGAGCTGACAGACACCAATAACACCGCCTACCTGTTCCTGTCTGCGGCCAACCGATGGCTGGAGGTCCGAACGGTGAGCAGCTGTTTTTTGTTTTCTTTTTTCAGCTCTTTGTTTTTGGTTTGTTGGTGATCATGTTCTGTGAGTGAACGTTTCCTCTCTTCTTCTCTGTGCAGGACTACCTCGGAGCAGTGATAGTGCTGACAGCAGCTGGAGCCTCCATATGGAATTCAGACTACAACCTACGTGGCCTGGTGGGCCTTGGACTCACATACGCCATCACTGTGAGTTTAAGGTTAAAGTGATTTTGTCACAAGATTCAACATGAGGTGTAAAGTCTCGTTGTCAGTGAGTTCAACAAATATTAAAACTGACTCACCAAGGTTACATGCCTCTGTGACGAAGGAATTGAAAAGCTACAAACTAAAACATATTGCGCTTAAAACTGAAAGTTTCGAACTCACCATGATATTAATACATTAAATAAACTACGGGTCAAGTTGGTCATGTTCTGTTTGTTATTTTTGTGCTTAGTTTTTGTGTAGTTATCATTTTTCAAGAAAAACTGATCCGCTCTTTCAGACAGAAGTCTTTTGAGATCGATGGGCACTAGCTGCTCTCCGGTCTTTGCTATTGAAAACAAACTCAGCAGTTTCTGAGTGAATTTAGGTGCTTTGCACGTCTTTGTGCATCACAACACAAGGGATCATGTCACGATGTGATGTTGGTGTGGAGGACCCAAATGCAGGCAGCCAGGCAGATTGTATTCAAAACCCCAGCACAGGGAGTTTAATGAGTGAAACAAGAACTAAATGCGAGCTCTTCAGTGCAGTGCGAACACATGTAACAGAAGACAATGCTGCAACAAGACTGATATACGCAACATGATGGATAATGACTAACAAGACACAGCTGGGGCAAGCAGATAACTAAAACCAAACAACACAGGTGAGGCAGGCTGGGGAGACGAAGCACAGGAGAACACTGGGAAATGAAGTCCATAGACGGGGACAGGCAGGGTTCATGACAAACTCTTTGAACATTGGTCTCCATCATGTCAAACAACCCAATCAGAATTTGTTAAAGGTTTGTTTTTGACTCTGT
>JAQLOL010000015.1:20151029-20174165 GCA_029783665.1 Naso thynnoides | reverse complement strand
ATGACTAGGACAGAGCGGGATTCGAACCGCCAACCTTTCGGTTATTGGACAACCCCCTCTACCTCCTGAGCCACGGCCGCCCGTTATACTCTGCAGTTGGTGGTTTTTTTGTTTTTTTTTTAAGGAAATTGTTCATTTAAGAGACATGTCATGTTTTCCCTTACGTATATTACTATATTGCTTAAATAGAGCAAAAGTAATAAAATGCAGCTTGCACAATATATTTTTTCCAATTATGCCCAGTTCAGATTACCGGATTTTAGCCCTGATCTTGCTGTCTGTGACAGTTTTTGGAGATCATGGACAAAAAGGCCCAGATCTTAGACAAATCAGAGCTTCCTCCTGTGAATGCTGGTCAGCATGTGTGAACTCTCCCAGGATGCAGCCATGAGCTCGCCAACAGCATGACTGAGACTCATAGGATATCTAGCATGCCAAATATCTTGCCCAGTCACAGGTGTGCAGGGTAGGTACCAAGGCTGGACTGGCCATCTGTAGCATCAGGACTTTTTCCAGTGACCAGGCCTGCTAAGGGCCCCCAGGCAGGAGCTTAAAAAAAAAAAAAAGCCCAATAACACTCTACAGATGCGGTTTCCATCAAACTTCACACACCAGCACATACAGTAAGCCTACATGTGCCACACATAAAAAAATAAACAGCAGTGTGAGGGTCTAGTTGTGTTTAGTCGCCCTCAATTACTGTGAAATGATCAGATCATTTCACAGTAATTGATCGCATAACTTTTTTTTATTTTCGCTGATTCACTGGCTTCCTCATTACTAGAGCCCTTTCTTTAATTCACTATAAGCTTGTTCAGCCAGAGCTGCGCTCTCTCTCTCTCTCCCTCTCTCTCTCCCTCTCTCTCTCAGGCTTCTCCAGTGAAAGGGTCTCGTAGTGTGCACCCCATTGATCAGTCATGTAGCGTGAAACCTCGACTGAAAGACTCCCAATACAAGACAGATAGCTTGATTACAGTCAAGAGAGGTAATGACTTTGCAGGTCGTGTAGTGTGCTCAAGCCAGCGCTAGATTAATTGCTAGAAAAATAGCTAAAATAGTTGAAAACTAAAAAAATCTTGCTAATTGGTGCAACCCTAGTGATATGAAGTAATAGTGCTTGTTTTTTCTTGCTTTAAAAAGCTACAAGTGATGTAATTTTCCCAACTTATCAGACAGTTCTTGTTTCAATACTTGTTTTTACCCGGTAAGTCAATATATCTGCATTTTTAATCACCAGTGATCAAAAGTGGAATTGTGTTAATGGTTTTTGAAAGTACTAATAGTCATCCCTACAATCATATCACATGAGAGAGGGAATTTGGTAAAAAAATTTGCAACGTTCAATTCTGTCTCAGAGTTCTGGCATTAATGAAGTGCTTTGAGGAGATTTAAAAATATTGAGAAATATTGTGTATCAAGATATAGTCTATCCTAAAATGATCACAATATCATTTTCAGACCATATCACTTGACCCTGTCCAAAGCCCTTACATATAATTGAAGCATTGTTGCCTATTTTGTCAATAATTTCCCGAGCTTGGGAGGATAATGCAAATTTACTGTAGGGCAGAGTCGCTGAAGATATAACATTTTGCAAAGATTTCGGTTCTGCTTGTTCAACAGGTGTTGATAAATTGATTATACTGGTGCCCTTTTGTTGCACATACTGTATGAATAATGAGCATTGTCCTTGTTGACTACAGTAAATGGTATCCTTAAGTCTGTTTTATTCCCTCTATTGCTGGCTTTGCTTTGAAGTTACAGCTGTCCACTATCTGTGTGTGAGGAGCTCTGCTCCACTCCTGTGACAACAGGCAGTGACACAGACAGGATAGAGATAAGATACAGAAAAAGAAAATCCCTTTTGTGCCACTTGGTTTAAGTGACTTTTTAAATTCTTTTCCAGGGGACATTCACGTTCACATCCACTTTCTCCAACTTCTGCTCAAAATGCTGTGTGGTAGGAAGCTGGCATGTACTTTGAATTGCAAACCAAAAACTCCTTGCACTGCATTGCAGCTATATCTGTTTTTGTTCTGTGATAGGCTAATGATCTATCCATACAAAATTAAAACATTTAAAGTGGACATGATCTATGGAGTAATATGAATGTAGTTGGTTTGATTTTTACTTTAGGTAAGATAAGGCACCGAATTCAAACTTTATATTTTTATAATATTGCTGGAAAACCAGAAAGTAATTCACTCATTTGCCAATAGGGCGCAGCCATCTTCACACAAGTTAAGTGGTGACGTCAGCGGAGTGGTTCCGCTGCTGCTTGTGGGGAGGACAAACATTACATCGCCGGTGCAGATTAACCAGCTGTTTTAATGGACGAATTGGTGTTTCGGATTATTCATACAAACATGAAAACACAAGAGAGGAACCATTACGAAGGTTATGAGAAGTACACTTGGTATAAAGTTATTTTTTACCAAGACTAACTTTATCATCTCTTAATGAGGAGCGAGCTCTTCGTTTCCAAAATAACGTTAACGTTACTGCATTACTACGTTACTTCAGAAGCAGCAAGATCTTGGTGGTGTCTTCACATTAGGAATAAAAAGACTGTTTTGTTCACTGACAAACGGATGGACGCATGTTTACCAACCCCAAACTGACGGCTTGGTTAGGCTAATGTTAGCTACATTAGCTGCTGACATTATAGGAATGTTATATTATAGCCATTAACGTTAATCTTTCAAATCAGTGTTGTAAACTGACACCTTGATGGAGACAAGTTAAACTCACCTACTGTCTCCACCAAGGTGTCGTGTCGGTTCACAACACTGATTTAAATTACTATCATTAGCCAGCTTTACATTAACGTCACCATGATCATCAGCAGCTAATGCAGCTAATGTTAGCCTAATCAAGCTGCCAGTTTAGGTTGGTAAACATGCGTCAATCCATTTGTCAGTGATCAAAACAGTCTTTTCATTTTTGACACGACCAAGATCTTGCATCTTCTAAAGTGACAGAGTAACATAGTAAAGTTAATGTTATATGGGAAACGAAGAGCTTCCTCCTCCTAGAGAAAACTGGCTGATAAACTATAGATGACAAAGTCAGTCTCGTCTTGGAAAGAAAAACTTTTTACCACGTTTACTTCTCACTACATTCGTAATGGTTCCTCTCTTGTGTTTACAAGTCCACATGAGTAATCCAAAACTCAAATTTGTTGGTCCAAACAGCTGGGAACCGGCATTGCAGCGTATGTCCCCCCCATTGACAGTAAGTCCCCTGCAAGCAGAACCACTCCAATGATGCACCGCTTAGCTTGTGTGAAGATGGCTGCGCCCTGTTGGTGAAAGAGTGAATTACTTTCTGGTTTTCCAGCAATGTTACAAAAATTATGAAGTTTGAATTCGGTGCCATATTTTCCCTTAGGTAAAAATCAAACAAACTACATTAATATTACTCCATAGTCCATGTCCACTTTAAAGTTAAACACAACTGATGTTGATTGGTTAATTAAACACATGCACACACATGCAAGCTATTGCCTTTGCATATACAAATTATTATTAGATTAGGGTTAAGGTGCATTCTGACCAAAAGCAGTGAAGCAATGTTTATAGCAAGAAACGCCAGTGTCGTGTCACTCGGTCACACTTGGATCATATTTTGAAACGCTTCAGTTGCATCTTTTGCTTGTTGCACTGTCTGCTGATATCGGCTTGTTCAGAGGAAGAGAGATTGGCCACTTTCTGTCATTAATTCTGTCATTAAATATGTTTGTTGCACTGTATCAGTTATGGATGTCCTAGACAGATTGAAAAGTTTGACAACATTGTGTCTGCTTATTAAAATCATCCGGAGCCTGTTAAATTGTGTCTCACAGCTCTGCGTGACCCACAGTTAGCGTTAGCTGGTAGCATCAGGAGGAAGGGGGGCTTCACGTTATATGTCATTAACTACGGCCGATATATATATTCACCATCTCTGCCCTGTGTCAGTTGTGGAAGTCTCAGAAACGTTGGAGCTTAACGATGCCACTTCTGTATTTAAAACATATTATAATTATGCAATTTTCATTTAATGGGGACTTTAATTCAACAAGTCCAGATGTAAAATTATTTTTGCTTTTTACGCTGTTTTTTTACCCCTGCATGTCTGATGTCTGACTTCTGGCTCATTCCACTGATATTTTAACTTCTCACCCTAAATAAAAGGTTCATTTCGACCAAATTGAAGTTTGTAATTGTTGAAGAGGAGCTGAAGTGGTTTGATTGTGTTTTTCTATGTTTTTGTTGCGTTTGATAAGGGATGGATGAATTAAACTTCTGTCAGTGTGCAGTCATCTTAACCGTAACAACTGTAACTCGTGTTTCAGACAGCACACAGACAGGAGCTGCCATTGCAAACATGAACTTGTGAATTTTGACCTCTCATTTTAGGTTCAATCTCGACCCAGAGAGGACGTGCACTGATGATCGACTGTGGGAGGCGCTAGAGATCGCTCAGCTGAAGAACATGGTGAAAGCTCTACCTGGAGGACTCGGTACTCAACTAAGTTTCCTCGTTTCAGTTTAAGAAATTAGTTTTATAACACCAACGGTTTAAAGTCTAGCAGGATGGTTTAGTTCTGTGGTAGTTTAAAACTTGCGTGTGTTTGTGTGCAGACGCGGTCGTGACTGAAGGTGGAGAGAACTTCAGCGTCGGTCAGAGGCAGCTCTTCTGCTTGGCTCGAGCTTTTGTGAGGAAGAGCAGCATCTTCATCATGGATGAAGCCACAGCTTCTATAGACATGGCCACGGTGTGTGTTTGCGTGTGTTTATGGTCTCAGATAATGTGCAGATCTTAGTGACCACACAGCTTCATCATTAACGCATCCATACGTTTGTTTTTGTGTCTGATTTGTTTACTGTTTCTATTTTTAAAATTTCTCTCAAATAATAAATGTCATGTGTTTTCTTGCCCGCAGGAGAACATCTTACAGAAAGTCGTGATGACGGCGTTTGCGGACAGAACCGTCGTTACAATCGCAGTGAGTCCTTCAGTCTGACATGTGAATTTGTTTTTGAAAACTAAGCAAAGGGGACAAAAACGTTTTATTTGAACCAGACTGTCAACAAGCTTCAGATATTTTCCCACAGAAAGCTTTCCCTGCATCTTTTTTCCTTTTCAAACTAACAATTTTCCTTATTGTGTGTAACGTTAGTAACATTCCCAAAGCATTCAGCACCTTCAATGCAAAGTCAGTTCACTTCTTTCACTTTCCTGCTTTACTTTTATGACTGTTTTCTTCCTCTGTGATGCTGTTTGCTCTTTTCCCCTTCTCTCAAATTTCACTCCCCCTTCTTCCTCCTCTCGTTTTCCTCCCACCATCTCTCTTTTTGTTTCTCCTGTGTAATATTTCATGTGCTTTTCATGAAATTCCCTTTATTTCATATATTTCCATTTGCTGTTTTTATATTCTTGCACATTTATCCCTTAAATCCTTCCTTTCTTTTCCTCTTCCTTCTTTCACATTTTCTGTTTCTGTCCATCTACACTCCCTCCCTCCAATTGTACTCTGTGTCCCTCTCATGTCCCTGATGTTTTCCATTCTTTCCTCTGTCCGTCTCTCTGTCCCTCCGTCCTGCCACCAGCACCTTGTGTCCTCCATCTTGGACGCCGAGCAGGTGCTGGTCTTCTCCTCAGGGATCTTGGTGGAAAATGACTCAGCCTCCAGCCTGCTAGCACAGGAGGAGAGTCTCTTCAGTGTGCTAGTGAGGACTCACAAGTAGACCCGGACCAGCACAGACCACTCTGGCTCTGCACGACTCTCTTCTGTCTTTTCCCTTCATTTTTCCAGCTGTTTCTTGTTTTTTCCGTCTTTTCCTGGCTGAGTCTGGGTCTGCTGAAGCCTTACTGCCACTGACCGCCTGGTTGGTACAAAATCAAACTACTGCATGCTCATCTGTAGATGTTTCATGTTCATGCAGTGTTGTTAAGTCACAGCCTGCAGGAGTGTTACGTCACTTTTTGGGCCCTATTTTGATGATCTATGGGGCATTGATCAAAGCATGCGGTGCAAGTTCAATTGGGGTGTGTCCAAGTCCAATTTGCTTTTTAGATGGCGCATAATCTGGGTGCAAATGGGATGAATTTATTCCCTCAATCATTCAAAGGTGTGTTTTATACTCAATCAGTGTGTTGTCTTTCATCCCCTTTAAGAGTCAGGTGCGCCTTAAAGAAGGTGCATTGCTTTATAGTGCTGCTGGTAAATAACAGGACAGCACTCAGGATTAAAACGTGGTTTTTGTTGGTTAATATCACAAACACTTTCTCATTTCACAAGAGAGAGACAATGTGCCAGCAGTACATCCGACCACACCTCCTTCTAAAAGCAACATTCCCATCAACCCGCAGATGAGCACAAGTACATTTGTTGTGTCGATGACGTGGGTGCTGGGCGTGAAAACAACAACCGCGTCAGTTGGAGAACTTGTGTTGTGCTGTGTGCCATCTTTGCACCGGGTGGAAGATAGTGTGCATTGTGTTTAAAGGAATATTCTGGAATTTTTGACGTAGAGCCTCATTTTCAACCTACCCAGTCCTATTGCTATTGATTGAGACCATTTTCAGCTCGCTGCATGCAGTGTAGAGATTGGACGACTCACCGTTTCGCCGCGCCAGTCAAGGGACCCAAACGTAGCTACCACCAAACTCTGATGAAACACTCCACAGTGCACCCAAAGCAAATCTAATATGACTGCGGCAGATTCAGATATTTATAGAATAATTTAAGAAGTCAAAACACAGCTGAATTTCTTTCATTTATGACTCTGATTAGGGTTAACAAGGACAGGAAGCTGGTAGTAGCAACAGGAAGTAAAGAGTTTGGCAGCTTCCTGTTGCTTTTAACCCCAGTCAGAGTCACAATGTGAAGAAATTCAGCTGTAGTTTGACTTATAAAATTATTCTACAAACATGTGAAACCACCTCAGTCATATTCAACTTGCTTTAGGTGCACTGTAGAGCGTTTAATCAGAGTTTGGTAGTGGCTACTGTTGGGTCCATAGACTTTCGCTAGCATTAGCATTAGCATTAGTGATAAAACAGTGAACTATCCAAACTCTGTACTGCAAGCAGTGAGCTGAAAATGGTCTCTATCAGTAGGAACAGGACTGGGCAGATCAAAAAGAGGCCCTATGTCATATTCTTGAATTTCCCTTAAAGGTTTAAAACATCCGCCAGTGATTTCAGTTATCTAGAGAGCATGTACAGAAACCCTTAAATCCATAATCATGCCACTTGTTTAAAGCAAGGCGTCGTTCTCTCATTCTCGTTCGTGGCAGTCTGTGTTTTACAGGGATGCATGAATATCCTCCCAGCTGGTCAGCAGGAATTAAAAATCCCAATCTTGTGACCATAAACGTGTGTGTGCGGTGCTGAGATGTATTTTTCTTATTCACATTCCCTCCTTTAAAGAACCTAATGGTGTTCGTCGCCTTGTGTTTTCAGCACCGTGTCCACACCATCCTCACAGCTGATCTGGTCATCGTGATGAAGCGAGGAAACATTCTGGAGTACGACAAACCGGAAACTCTTTTGGAGCAGGAGGACGGCATGTTTGCCTCGTTCGTCAAGGCCGACATGTAGACACGCAGCCAGACAACCTGCCCGGCGACCAACAGGCTGATCAGTTGGTTGATCTACTTTTTTTTTTATCACATAGAATTGTTTTCGTTAGGAGGCGGGCAGACCTCTGCGACACTGCAGCACTCCAGTGAAACCAATAATACAAGAAGCCTCTCTGCGTGTCAATCACCGGTTGATCGATTTTGAAAAGTTTTACATGAAGCCAATTCAGTTTTGCCTTTTTAAGAAACGACGTGAAGAAAGAGCGTTTATCATGTAAGTGTTAGAATACAAAGTTCATAAATGTTTTAGATGGAGCTGAACTTTCAGGTCATGTGAGGATCGTTTCAAATTTATCGAACTCCAAAAGTCTTTAATTATCTTGTGAAAAGTATTTGTTGCATTTATTTTAAACTCATTGACACGTATTAGTTTTATTACTCTTCAGCACTTGTATTTTGCAGTATAGTTAGGAAGGCAGAAACTTGTATTTAAAATCCTTTTAAAAGAACTGAATGTTGTGTCGCTGCACTGCACAGTTTTTCTGTTTAAAGGATTTTAATGCTAATATGTTAGAACCTGGTTAGTTTGTGCTTTATGTTTATGTTACAGAAGTAACACTGATAGAACCGACACTGCTGCTGCTGCTGCTGAGCAGTTTTTTTCAAACCACAAACATCAGAAGGTGAAAAAAAAAACAGGATCTCTTAGCTGCGACCTGAAGCTCTCGTTCCCAAAACCAAGAGGAGGATTTTAAAGCGAACGACACACTGAGCAAGTGTGACACAGGAAGTCAACATCCAGAGATTCGCTGCTCATTTTTGTGTATTTAAAACTTCTGCAACTTGTGGCGCCAAGCAGGAGACATCAAACTTCGCACCATCCTCGTCCTACATGGAAATCCAACAGGAAGTGGATCTGTATGTCTTTTCCTGCTCAGCAAAGATTTCCTTGGAGGACGATCAGCACAGGGAGCATCCTGAGTGTTTGCTGGCAGCAAACTTTGGTGTGAAGAAGGTGGAAAAACACCAGAAACTAATTTTAGCTTTTTTAAATCGGGCAAAATATGTATTTGTACTTCTCCAAGATCTGCCGTCCCTTCTTTTTCCTGCATTAGACAACATTAATACTGACAAACATCACTGAGTTAATTAACTGGCTGCAGCCTTGTTTCAGTCATGTTGAAATATTGTTCAATTTGTTGAAGTTTGGAGAAGTTTCGCAGACAAGGAGAACGACAACAAACTGTGTCGATTGAACCAAACTTGGGAAGATGAACGTCATAAACAACCGTTAGCTGACACCCACTATAACCAAAAACACCAGTTTGACATGAGCAAACCTGTCGAGTTACAGAATTTGGATGTTTTCTTGCTGGTGTGTTTCCACCTTCCCTCGGTTCTATTAGTCGTATTTCTTCGCCGTCACTAGTACAAACACTGTAGGGTGTCGCGGCTCAGGCTGGAGCTGCTGAACCCGCTGTCTGTCTGCAGTCATGCTTTGCTGAACTTTTTATCCTCGGGGACAACAGACACCGGCACGAGCTCCTCATAACTCCAGAGAAGTGTCAAGGTTTCTGAAAGGATTTCTTGTGACTTAAAGCTGCATTAATCAGTATTTTTTTTTATTCCGACAATGAATCAAATGGCTTCATTTCATCTAAAAGAGAAAAATCACCCACTCTGCAGTTTCTTTGGCTCCTTTTCTTTGATTTTCCAGCCCATGAACTTCAATCCAAATTGATTTAAAAGCACATAAAAAACAGACTGAGGTGCTGCGCAGTAAAAATAGAGCAAATAAAGACTTCATGCAAAGCAAAGGAGAATTTCAGTTCCCAAACACATTGAACTGTCTATTCAAACAGCAAATTAACAACATTCAAAAGTCTGTAACTCTTGTCTGGATTGTAAACAACTCCTGCTCCTTATGTGGGGCAGCTGGAATAGAAATCGCTCCCTTCAGACGCCTTCACATCAACAGAGGGCAGAGCCATGTGCTCAAGTGGGCACCCCACGTCACCTTAGAGGGGCTTAACGGCAGAACCAGCATCCTGCAGCCGCTCCCTCAGCCCCTCAGATCATCAACACGAAGCTCCGCCCTCCCTCGCCTCTGCCTGCTGGGTAATGTTTGTGGCCAAGGTGGTGTCCTCCAGAGTGACTGTCCTTGGAAGCCCCTTCAGCCGGCCTCCACGGGACATTCCACGCACTCCATCCCCTCTGCTGACTTTCAAGGACGAAGGCCTGATATCCACCCTGCTTGCGCTCCTGCGTCTCCTCAATCCTCTCCTCCCACCGTACATCACCTTCTGGACAGCTGGTTGGAGGCTGGTGACGGCAAATTCCTCTGGAAATATGAGTTTTCCTCCGAGGTCAACTCTCACTTCCCAGTCCTGAGAACACAGAAGAGATTATTTCATCTAAGAAATAGTTTTACATTCTGGGAAATACAGTAATTTCCTCTCTGGTGAAGAGTTAAATGAGCAGATCAACATCATCTCATGTCTGCACAGTAAATATGAAGCTACAGCTTACTGCTGCTTGGCTTAGCTTAGCTTAGCTTAGCACAAAAGCACCCCGACCATGTATAGCAGAGCTATTCAAACACAAGTTCACTTGGGCCAGATCTTAAAAAGAAGAAATGTAGCTTGGCCAGGCGTTTAGCACAGCTTGTGTGCAGCAGGTAATGAGAAAATTTTGAAACAACACACATGAACAGTGGCGTGCACAGACATTTGGAAGGGCAGGGGCAAAAATTAAAAGGGCACCTGCTGCGCACCGTGGGGGTGTGCCTAAGGCAGGCATGTGTCTCTCAAATTATACTCTGTGTGGAACCGCCACACAGTACTGTTCAACTAAGCACGTTCCCTTTGTGTTTTTCAGCCATTTTTGTCACCTTTTAAAGTGCTGTGTCTTTGAGGTTATGCAAGAGGGGCACTTTATCACACACACACACACACACACACACACTGTGCACGCCACTGCATATTAATGAAATTAAAAAAAGGAGCTATGGCAGTCCTTGTTCCAGTTTTAAACAAGTATTCATCTGTCTCGGTGGAGCTAAACTGACAGTTTTCATTGTCTGTGTTACATCTGAGGGTCGAGAAAGATGGTTTTGTTTTTTTTGTTTTTTTTCTTTCTTTCAGCTCCTGTAAAACTCACTAATTATGACAATTTTTTATCTGGTTTGTTTAACCTGTAAGAGTAACTATAACAGTGCTGTTAGTTCAACAGGGGGGAATTTGCCAGACTATTATGTAACAGTGTTTTATTCCTAGTTAATGTTTTTATAAAGTCCCGTCGTCTGAAGATGTTCGTTTACAATCCTCTTTTTATCTTCCGTCAGCAGCAGCTGGTGTGCTGCATTCAACAAAGTGAGCGAAATCACCAGAAGCAGACAGATAATAAATGTTTTATTTCAGTTTTTTCAGAGTCGCATCGTTCAAACCGTCTCAAGTTTTTCTAGAATCTCTCGTCTCTGTGGGAGCGGCTGCTGTTGTCCCTCTGTGTTATCGTTATCAGTGACTTTTTGCTTTTAAATGATATTTTTAAATCACTTTGTACTGTACAGACTAAATGCCAAACAGAGTTTTTAAATAGACTTTACGCGTTTTTAAAACATATTGTGCTTGCAGATGTTTCATCTCAAGAAGTTGCCATTTCAGTTTTGCAGCTCTGTGAGTCACTTGACTCATTTTGTGATCGATTTCACCCACAGCTGATTCATCTGTCATGAATATATCAACACCCGCGAGCTCCACCTGCAGTAGACTCTTCATTTTGTATTCATGAACTCTGTGTCCATCTGTTTCTTTACTCAGCGTTTGTCTCTGCAGCTCCTCCATCATCTTCCTCTGTTAATGACTGAGTGTTGCTCCTCGTCTTTGGTCCTGATTCAGCTTTCTTTTTGTTTTTGTGTCCTGGCTGCGAGTTCGTCTCGTGAATCTCCTGTGTTTAGTTTCCTGTCTGTGTGTGTCTGCGTCCGCGCTCAGAGTGAGAGGCAGAACTCTCTGTGTCTCACTGCTGATTTGAACGTCTTTCACCTTATTTTTGGGGAACAAACAACTTCCTGTTTCATACTTCACAGGTGGAGCTGACAAAACTTTGCATGTAACGGAGTGAACATTACATTTAATCTATGCAGACACTTTTCTTTGCTCTCACGAATGCACTCTCGACTGTTAAAGAATGCAACTTTTAATACCAGATATTTTTTTTTTATTCTAAATGTATGTAAGTGTACATTCTGTATATCCAAGACTTTTTAAACATATACAGCAAAGTATTATTATGTGTGCCTGAATTTTTTTTACACTTGAAATAATAATAAAATGGTTTTGAGTGAAGTGAGTCTTTTCCGTCTTAATAAACCTGCTGTACGCGGCCCTCAACGCTTCAGCTCATACACAATATGTTGCTAAATGGCGCCCTCTGGTGGCTGAAGTCACATTTCTGAGCATTTATTCTGCAAAGCAGCTGCTGCGTTTGGATGAATTAAAATAATTTATGACAGTAAAAAACACTTGTATGTCAGGAACAAAGTTTCAGTCCGTTAAATAAAAATTGCATCACAAACTTGGAGGTGAATTGTGCGTACTTTGAAAAGATGAGTTTGTATTTTATCGTTTTGAAATAAAAACTTTAGAATTCAATAGAATTAGTCTTCATCCCTGGTTTCTTAATTATATTTATCGTCCAGATGCAAAGAGAAATCAAATTTAGGGTCCAATGTAACCTGTGTTTCTGTATTCATGATCAACTTGCAATTAATATTTGAAAATGTTAAAATTTTAATTTATTGTATTTATAGGCATTTTCAGCAGGGTGGGCTCACATTTAGCCTGAGTGGAGTGAAAACAGTTTATCTTGTCTCACATAAAAGTTATTAAAAATCCCTTTTTGCATCAACTGCAAAATTTCTCATATTTTTTTTTCTTTTTTTTAAAGGAAGAAACTTAAAGGAAGATGAAAAACAGACTTAAAGTCATGTGGACATTACACAGGCATATTATTCATATTGTTGCTTAATGGGAGCTGCAAATATAAAACAAGGAATGTAACTTCAGTTCATTATTTCAATAATTCATGAGTCATTTGCCCCTTCAATCTGCTGTTAAAAGTTGGGGCTAATTAAGTGACAACATAAAGTTAAAAAATAAAAAATTTGAAGTTTTCTGGGTAAGATTAATGTGGAAATGTGTTTACTTGAATGTGTATGCTTAAATATATTAATTATTATATTAAGGTTCAGCCACTAATGAAACTCGGGTGACTTTATAATTTGTTGAGACGGTTTTAAACGTTGTGTTTATTGGCTGAAACCTGAATAATGTGTTTTATAGGCAAAGTTTTGATTCGGTTCGTTGGACTTGGAGCGAGTTTTCCGACGCTCCATGAAGGCAGCAGCGCGCAGCTCTGAGCGGGTCTGGACTCTGGAAGTTGGACTACGTCAACAGAGAGTTGAGTCCGTCCCAGCCCTCAGAGGAGCTGAGCAGAGGCGGCGCGCTGCGGTCGCTCCGAACATCCCCGCATGTCCACACAAGGAAACGCGTCTGTGCGTCTTTGCGCGTTCCCCTGCAGGTGGACATGTTTCATCCGCGCGTAAAGACGCACTGAAGACGGTCCCAAAAAAAAAAGTTGCTTTGACGCGTTTTCTTCCTCACCCGGAGCAGCAGCAGCAGAAGATGTTGGCGAGAAAAAGCATCATCCCGGAGGAGTTCGGGCTGCCGGGGCTCGTCTCACGGATGCCCCGCAAGCCGGTGTTCCGGGACCGCGTGAACAAGGCGCGCTTCATTGCCAAAAACGGCTCGTGCAACTTGGCGCACAAGAACATCCGCGAGCAGGGCAGATTCCTGCAGGACGTGTTCACCACGCTGGTGGACCTTAAATGGCGCTTCACGCTGGTCATCTTCACCACGACGTTTGTGAGCAGCTGGCTGCTGTTCGCCATGAGCTGGTGGCTGGTGGCGTTTGCGCACGGAGACCTGGACCCGGAGCGGCAGAACGGGACCCACTGCGTCACCGACGTCAAGTAAGAAAGTGAAGAAGATTTTAAAGGCACGACTGAGATGATTAAAGTGTGTTTGAAGGGACTTAAAACGAGTTTTCTGCCAGCACTAATATTATTTCTCTCTCCTTTTTCCATCCATCCTAGAAACTTCCAATTCCCACCCTCCTCCTCCTCCTTTCCTTCTTCTTCTTCTTCTTCTTCTTCTTCTTATCTTCCACCATTTTTAGGAAGAGGAGGAGAGGGAGAGAATGATATTAATTATGACAGGAAGTCAGGAATCTTCTGCTCTGTAACATCAGGAGAACTGCTGACAGAGGAGGAAGAGTTTGGCACCTCCTCAGCTCACCAACCCGTCCTCTGATTCCTCCTTTATCTTCTCCTTTATCTTCTCCTTTCAGTAGCTTGAGTGCTTCAGCCAGCTTAGGAAAATACTGCACTTTTTACTCCACTATATTACCTTAACATTTAGTTTCTTTCAGATGAAGTTTTCACATTAAAAATGTGATAAGCCTGTAAAATATAACAGATTATTGAAGCTTGCAGTTTGCAGCCTTTTTGCTTTGTGACCTCTCTCCAAAATCGGAGTGTGCCGTTGTGTCTCCTTGTCGTGTTCCAGACATGTGAGCTGCTTCAGTTTAACAAAAGAAACATTTCTCCTCCAAATTCATCAGGTGATTTCAAAGAGTTAAAACAGCGATTAGAGAAACGTTTAAAAAGTTAATCCAGTTTTGGGCGTTACAACTTTGTCTCACCTCTTTTCTTTCCGTCTGATCATCTGACGACCCCTCAGACTCATTTTGTGACCCTCAGGAGGGTCGCAACCCCCAGATTGAAACTACCAAACTCTGTGTCAAGTAGTTGGAACGAGCAGCTTCAGCGGTGTACTGCTGGATGATTCAGACATGAGATATTTTTCTGCAGAACGAGTTCTTTGACTTTTAAAATTTACAAGTACATTCCATTCAGAATAACGTTACTAAAAACCACTTCCATTCAAAACCTTGAACGTCACATTTGATCAGAGGACCATGAAGCAGCTGCTTGGTTGTAAAATGATGTTTTGTGTCTGTTTTGCTTTGTGAGTTTTTCTTATCCTCATAACAAAAAAGCTCACCGAATATAAACAAAGTGATGCCTTAAATGGGAGAAAATGTCCTCAAAAAAAGCAGCCTGACTGATTTAAGATAAATCTACTTAACATCAGAAACTTTTAAAACTGCTTTTCTAAAAATATTTTCCCATCGTATCTGCCAAAAGACTCTGAGGTCATGAGACACTGAGGATCCTGCTTTAAAAACACTGAATTCAAGCTTCTAGGTTTGAAGCTCAAGAGGAAATGACCGCAGACGTTTCGAATCTCTCTCTTCAGGTCGTTCACTTCCGCCTTCCTGTTCTCCATCGAGGTTCAGGTGACCATCGGCTTTGGAGGTCGCATGATCACAGAACAGTGTCCGACTGCCATCACCGTCCTCATCATGCAGAACATCGTGGGACTCATCATCAACGCTGTCATGTTGGGTGAGACTCACTGACTGTTTCCAAGTTCAGAGGTCATCAGACGTGTGTCGTTCAGAGGACGTGAAGGTCAGACTGAAGCTGCTCCTCCTGCACAACGGACCAAAAACCAGTGACAGAAAATACTTTGTTGTGCACACAGATCTGCAGACTGTGGACACACTCGTTATCAATGACCCTCGTTAAAGGGATACGCCAACTTTTTTTAAATTTTTATTTTCCTCCCTCCTGAGTTCCAGACAAGAAGATAGATCCCATTCTTTAGACTGTGTGTGCAGTAACAAGGAAGAGACGGGCAGAGCTCTTATCAGGTGTAACTTGGAATCCTTACACATGAAAGTTAGAAACTGCACCTGCTACAGGCACTTCACTCTGCAGTACTACGTTTGCGCTCAACACAGTCAGGAGTCTTAAAATCTTGAATTGCACTTTGTTATCAGTTGATCGGTTGGTTTATTGTTGAATTGGTCCATTAAAAAAAATATTTTAATAGTTGATTTGTTTTTTTTTTTTAGATATTTTTTGGGCTATTTCTGCCTATGTAACATTAGGACTCATGTGGCGTCCATCGCCTGGGCCTCAGGCCACCTGTCAGGCCACAAACTGACACTGACTGGAAGAAAAACCCCCGCTCTGCGTTTGTTTCCACATGTGTGTTCATTGTATGAAATCTCGTGGAATGCTGTCAGCTGAATGATGATTGTGCAGGAAATGGGTGCACTGAGGTTTTGTGCATTAATGCATCACGCTGCAGTTATTTTTAGCTGGCTGAGGTTAGGGGTGACTTGCAGTGCGGGAATTGTGGTATTTTTTGCTGGGCAATTCATCTTGTCAGCTCTGAAAATCCCATTTTTTGGAGAACAAAGTAACATGTAAGGCTAGAGTGGAGTATATATATATAGCTTATCATATTACACACACAGTATTATCTAGAAATAAACAGGAAGATAGAAGGGAATATCTATTGCATCACAGCTTACCATACAGAAGCTTACACAGATGTAAAGTGCAGGCGCACACAAAGCCTTACACTCGCAAATCTGCATAACCTGATTAGATTTGCCTTGTGCATTATGCAGAGCATAAAAAAAAATAAATAAATAAAGGAAAAGGTCAATGAAAACCCGGTTTCACTCCCCTCATTATGGGATATTAAGGGATTCTTAAGGTTTCATGAATAGTCAACTAGTCAACTATCAAAACCAACAATCGTCACTGTGCAGCATAGTTATAGACTAAATATTTGTCTGGCTTTGGTACTGTGCAGTAATGAAGCAGGTATGCAGCCGGTGACACTGTGTTCTTGTTGCTGACAGGTCGTAGATGTTATGTGACTGTAACAGTTGTTAGCATAAGATGCAAAAGCAGCAGACATGCTGCAAGGGACGGAAAGAAAGAAACACAGCCGTGTGCTCGACTACAATTATCTAATTGAAAATTCTTCACCAGAGCAAACCTACCTTACTTACCTAAATCTACATTGTGTGATGTTAAATAAACTGAATTTAAGACATTCAGTAGAAAGACTATTCCTTGAAAAAATAGTCATCTTGTTACTGAAGTCAAACTGTATCTTTAGTGTTAATGTTCAATCTAATTAGATCAACTCTCATTCGTAAACACCCACGTAGAGCAAACAGAGAACTCCTACCCCCAAATTTATCCCACCCACATTAGACACTTACTGGTTGTTTTTGGGAGCTTATTGATGAAAATTTATAATTTAATACACAAAAGGCGCATTTGCTCTCAACTTTGGTTCACAAATTTGTTAACTCTGTGTTGTCATGGTGTGCGGGTGAGCAGGTGTGTCTGCCCCCAATCGAAGACCAATGTGTAGTTTTCTTTAAAAATAATGTTTTTTGACCTCTGGGTGGAAGATCATTCCCAGAATTTATTCAGACCCTTTGATTAACAGGCTGAGTCTGAGTAAAAACAAGCTTGTTTAGAGGACCTAATTTGACTGGTGCATTTATACCCAAGGATCGCAGTCTGTTTCATACTTCAGGCTGAGGCGATCTGCTGCACCAATCCCAAAACACTTTGTACCTGTAGGACCTTTCAGCATATGAAATGAAATGCACATACTGACAATGTTGCCACAGAAAGGAGCAGATGGATGCAGATTATCTCAAGCACATCTCAATGTCAACCACACCGCTCTCTCTGAAGCAGAATTTGAACTTAACATGAGCGCAACAGCAAATGATCAAGAACAGCCACGAGGAGTCGCCAAAAATAGGGTGTAGGGAGTGGCAGATTAGGGTTCCCCTGTTCAAAAAGGGGGACCAGAGGGTGTGTGCCAACCACAGAGGCATCACATTACTCAGCCTACCTGGAAAAGTTTACTCTAAGGTCTTGTAAAGGAGGATTGACTGCTGTTCTTCTGTTCTGGTCTACTCACATATCCAACAAGCAGAGAGACAGGTAGATTTTCATGATAGCTAACTAGAAACATAGAGAAACATAGTGATGTGTCTCTGTGGTTGCAGACACTAGGCGCTGTTTCTGAAGTCACCCCGTTAATAACACTTCAAAATGAAGAATATCAGAGGTGGTCAAATGAGTATCTGTGGCGTCCTTCTATCCTTTGCCTCTCCGACCTTACTGTTGAGGCGTAAAAATCTCTCCATTTATCTCTTAACTTAATTGGGTCATGCCCATTGTTGATGTAATGGTACCTCATTGTACTTAATGTCATGGTAGTAAATGGAAAATACAGTATAGAGCCGGTTTTGTCTTCTTTCTCTGGAGCAGTTAGCAGTTCATGAATCACTGCCTGGGATAAATTGTGCAATTCCCCTGGTACTCCCACCCTCCGTCTTTGCCATGATTGAGTAGCGTGACAGTGGACCAACTCCAGATGTTAGCCAGTACCTCGGTCAAGGGTACTGACTGGAGATAGACCTGTTGACATGTTTTTTGATGGTGGAGGAAACCGGAGCACTCAGAGGAAACCCATGTGAACACGGGGAGAACATGCAGACTCTACATGGAAAGACCCTGCCCAGCCTGGAATCGAACCCAGCCTTCCGGCTCAGCTCACTTTTTGTCACAACAGTGCGGCAAAATGAGCTTAAAACCACTTTCACTGCTCCAGTTCTCCAGCCAATCTCCTGTTCCATAGTCCCCTCACTTGTGAAAAAGACCCTTGATACTTGAACTCGTTCACTTGGGGTAAGGACTTATTCTCCACTAGGAGTGGACAGTCCACCAGTTTCCTTCTGAGAACCATGGCCTCTGATTTAGAGGTGCTAATCCTCATCTCAGTTGCTTCACATTAGGCTGTGAACCCAACCAATGAGTGCTGTAGCTCACAGACAGATGATGTCAACAGGACCACATCATCTGCAAAAAGCAGCGATATGATCCTCAGCCCACCACGACTATGCCTCGAGATCATGTCCATGAAAATCACAAACAGGACTGGTGACAAGACGTAGCCCTAGCGAGGGCCAGCTCCCAATGGGAATCAGTCCGACTCACTGCCGAGAACCCGAGCACAGCTCTCGTGGGGGTACAGAGATTGGATGGCCCCTGTGGCCACTCACCTCATACTCCCGCAGTACCTTGCACAATATCTCCTGAGGAACCCAGTTATAAGCCTTCTCCAGATCCACAAAGCACATGTAGACTCACTGGACAAACTCCTGTGATCGTTTTGTTGTTGTGTTCTGTGCATGTGACATCTGTTGCACGTCTGTTCGTCCTAGGGAGAGGGATCCCTCCTCTGTGGTTCTCTCGGAAGTTTCTTATTTCTCCCTGATTCTTTCCATCGATTCAGGGTTTTTTAAGTTTTTCCTCACCCGGTGAAAGGGTCTAAGGACAGAGGATGTCACAGTTTGTGAAGCCCCCTGAGACAAATTGTAATTTGTGATTTTGGGCTGTACAAAAATACATTTGATTGATTGATTGACTCCGAGGCCTCATCCCAGATCCTTGCAAGAGTGAAAATCTGGTTAGTTGTTCCACGACCGGAAGAATTCCACATTGTTCCTCTTTAATCCGAGGTTCAACTATAAGTCCGACCCCTCTTTCCAGCACCTCAGAGTAAACTTTCCCAGAGTGGCTGAGTGCTGTGACTTCACTATAAGAGCACCTTACATCACTTTTTCTGGAAGTTTGTGCACAGGGTCTGTTTATATATCACTCAGAGCTTCATTTATATAACATTTTATTTATAAAGAAAGGGCAAATAAAACTCTGATTTGTAATCAAAGAAGATATACAAAATTAGGACCCCATTGGCCCTACTTTATAGGCCTGTTGGCCTATTATTAGAAGATATTGTGCCGTCGCAGATATATTGGTATGGGCACGTGCTTTATCATTATGAATGATGATGTAAAGGTTTATAAGCCTGGGAAATATGCTTGGACAAGTGCTTTGAAATGGTGTAATTACGTAGTTTGTGGCTCCTCATTTGATAACCAAGAAGTGAAGCGTTTCTGTTCAGTGCACTGAAGTTTGAAAATATAAAATATATATATTTTATGTCTTTGTCACAAGTAATCGGTAACCACATTCAGCTGATATTATATTTGTACAAAATCAGCCGATACATATCGGATATCAGAGTTTTCTTATTCCCAATTATTGGTATCAGCACTGACCCCAGAATTCCCAGGTCGATCAAGCCCTATCCAAATTTCCCTCAGTAAAAACATTCTACATTCATACACCAACAAAATTATGATTTTGCAGTCTCAAAATATATGCAAAATACTACTGTTTAATGTAAATAATATATCATTTGCTTTTTTAAAATTGCCCCCCACCTTTACTTCAGGACATGACAGCCAGGGACCTTCTGCAGCAGAGGTACACCCTCCCTAATGGAGACACAGCATGGAGGCCAGCTCCACTGGTCACTGCTGCCATTGAGGGCAAGCTGCTGCTTCTGGATGGTATACACAGAGTCAACCTGGGAACACTGGCTGTGCTGTCGAGGTACTTTTGTTGCTAAAAATACGCAGTTTCCATGATTCACTTGCCGTATTATTTTTTAAGTGCTCTGTTGATATCATTGCTTGTATCATCTTCTATGTTCAGTGTTTTCTTTTTGTTGCTTTCCACTAAATGACAAATGCAGGCAAGCCCACGCACACACATACACTCACACACACACTACTCAGCTTATTCCACTGTGTGTGAACTGTGTTTGTTCCCCAGGTTACTCCATGACAGGGAGTTGGATCTGTATGATGGGACCAGGCTTCTGAGGTGGGACAGATACCAGACCCTTAAGGAGCAACTACAGTTCAGTGATGAGCAACTGCAAGAGAGGTACACACACACATACACACACACACACACACACAGGTCAGTGAGCAGAGGGTTGCATGTTATGTGTGTCATTTGCGTCAAACATAGAAACGCGACAGTAATGGTCCTGTGCTTTTCAAAGACAACAAAAATCCATTCAGCATTAGCACCATTACTGGAAGAGAGATTTAGAGAGAGAGAGGGAAACAGAAATGAAGAAGAGGAGGAAGAGAGCAAATATTGAAATAGCGTTAATAGTGGTTTTTAAATGATTTATTTGTCACAAATTAAGCATATTGTACATTAATTTGTTTGCATTTGCCTTTATGTCATGATGACATTCACTTTAGTAACGATTGGATCTTCAAAAACTTTATGAAATGCGCATGAATTTCTGCTGGTTAAGCTGGTGAAATAAGACAACATTTCACCTGGAGAAAAAAGTGACAGAGCGCTGTTACGGTGCACAGCACAACACGGCAGCACAGCACTGCCCGCCAAGTAAGGGTACGGTCGTCAGGGGAAACACAAGCCAAATCTAGGGGTACCGTTCCAAAGCGTTCCGTGCTGTACCAAACTGAACTGTACCACTCAGTGAAAACAAGGCTTTTGTCTCTCCCATTCTGAGGACAGAGTGCTCAATAAATGTCCTGCTTACAGTCATTGTCTGTTAGTCTTTATGGATAACCACAAAGAAACATGGGTGAGTCATTCATGAAGAAATTCTTAAAAAGTCACATCAGTGAAGAAGAGTGAGATGCATTACGTGTGTTTGTGTTGAATGTTATGTCTCCTTTTTGGATCAGTGTTTAATATCATCCTGCTTTTTCTGATCCTGCTCTCAGGAAGAGAGTCTTACCAGGTGTTCGACTGTAAATAGCCCAAAGTTGAAGGAATGCCTGAGTCTGCAGTGGTGAAGAAAGGCAGTATGCTCAGTGTTCTTGGACAGCTTTTTGTATTTTGCTGTACAACTTGGTGTTAATGTAAATATTGTATGTATTGACCGTAGGTCTTGACCTTAACTGTTTGCTGTATTTAACTCCAAAAGTGTGTGTGTCCATACACATTTGTGTGTGTGTGTGTGTCTTAAAATCCCACCTAAGCTGACAGGAAGGATATTTGTGGTTGGGCGTCTGGGCTGAAATAGACCCACTTCCTCTTCCTCCACTCCTGTGGCTCAGACAAAATGTGATTGTGTGTGTGTGAGTGTGAGTGTGTGAGTGTGGTGAGTGTGCGCCTGCAATAGTGTTTCCTATTGAAAATCTCTCTGCTCTGTCCCACAATGGAACCATGACAAATGTGGCCCAATTTTGCGTAAGGCAGTGGATTAAAAGGTTAGGGTTTGTGTCTCTGTTTCCTTATAGTTAATGCTGCTTTTCATAGTAACAACTTTTGTACTGAAACTGAAATTGAACCACATATTGTGCAATCTGACTCCTAAATTAAACTATTACAAATGTACAGTCAGTTTGGATTATGTGTGTTAAAATTATCTTTTTGATTTTTTAATTAGAATATGTAACTGACTACGTTACAATACTAACAGTGGCAGTAAAACTTTAATTTTGTAAAGCATTTAGATACATATTCAAGAACAGTGCATGGTTAATCTCAGTAATAAGTGCTTCAGATATCCTCTTGTATAGATTGTCTTTCCACACACTTGTACATTACAATGACGGTGATGATGATGATGATTTGGTGCTTGCATCCGCCCACATCAGAGTGATAGAAATGGTCACTGCTGTCCTCTTGAATCAGAGGATTACACAGCCAGCTGTCAGAAGTCATGATCTTGTCCCTGACGTAGATTGAGTTGGACACACACACATGTGAACGCCTGCACACACACACACACATCATGACAAACACCACTTTCACCTGCATTCCACATCTACTCAAACAAGGCCAAACAGATGTTTAACTGTGTATCTCTTCCACTGCTTCAGTGCAACTGTTGTCGGCTGTGTGTTTTATGTATTTCAGGTCAATTGTGCCGATCCATCCGTCATTCAGGGTGCTGGCCCTGGCAGAACCCCCGACTTTGGGTGCCAGTACAAGCAGCAGCAACAGCAGAGGTCAGCAGTGGCTGAACCCAGAGCTGCTCACTATGTTCCTGTACCACACTGTCACCCCGCTGTCCAAAGCCGAGGAGAACAGCATCATACAGGGACTGGTGAGACACACAGACGTACCCTGGGAGATATCACCTCCATACCCAGCTCTCACTTTAAATGCTTTTCTTCAACTGATAACAGCTTTTACTTTTTACTTTGACAACCATTCATTTCATTTAATTACACTGGCTTTTATCTGGCATTTAAAGCCCAGTTAGGCAACATTTTGAAATCAAGCTAGCTGTAGCATGAGACTCCTAAGGAAGCAACTCGGCTGCCCCCTCCCTGTTTTTGTCTGGCTCGTGTTTTATTCCGTTTGTTGTCTCTCTCTCTTTTAAGTCCAGTTTGCTGCAAAGATTCACAACAAGACCAAACGGTTGCAGGGAAAGTTGCAGCGGTGTAAACTGCTCCGTCTTAGCTCGACTCAAGCCGGCTGACGGTGTCGCCTGCAGCTCAGCTTGTCTAGTCGCCAGAGGCCAGTTTTAGAACAAAAGGCACGTCACTTGTTTCAACAGCCAGTCAGCTTGCAGTGATGTCACCTGTTGCTAAGAAACACAGTGTGGGGGCGCCTGGTGGCTCAGGTGGTAGAGCAGGCACCCCATATACAGAGGCTGTGTCCTCACCACAGCGGCCACGGGTTCGATTCCACCTGTGGCCCATT
>JAQLOL010000015.1:20135218-20146656 GCA_029783665.1 Naso thynnoides | reverse complement strand
GAAGTAAAGCTTAATATAGACTGAGCTGCACCAACAAATTTTAATTTAATCTTAATTGATCAAAACAAATGTAAACCAATGTGCACAGATCAGCGGCTGTTCAATCAGAATTGGATGAGTTTGTTTTCAGTGAGCAGCCACATGGTGGCAGCATTTGTAAAGTGCTGCAGTGTTTGAAGTGGATTTAATTCTTTCTTTCTGTTTAGACTGAGCACTCTGATCGCCCAGACGCTCGCCATCATGTTCAGAGAGACGGAGGTCGAACCAGCGAGACTCAACATGCTGTCCGCCAAAAAGTAAACATCCCACTTGCCCACTGTGTCAACGTTTGAATCCTTTAGTGAATAATAGGGATGTATTGACACTTTTTTCACAATGTGACGATATGCATCGTTTTCCATGGTTCCAATTTTAGGACGAGATTTGGCTCATCTTGAACGATGCGGTACGATACCATACCTTTCACGACCTGAAAGTGATACAGTAACTTTGTTTGGCAAAAATTCAACCAGTGTGACTGTGAAATAAATACCTGGATACCGGACAGTGCAAGTTAGGGTGAAGTTTTTCTTGTAAGGGAATCAGGGATAAATTAATTGTTGATATAAATAACTAAACACAACGATAAATCACTTTTTATTTGAAAATAAAGTGCAACTTTGCAACAAAAACGGTATTACGTTGCACTGCATTGCAATATTTAGCAAAATAAAGTGCAACCAACTTCTCTTCAGGTCTAATACCCTTTTTTTTCCTTTCCCCCCCTTTTTTTAAAATGGAAAATGAGAACTGATACAACCTAGAATAAAGTTTATTTGCCAAGATTATACTTTAGAGATAAACTAGTGATGTTTTGAGCCTGAGGTGAGTTTCGGCCTAGTTTCTGACCAAACATGTTGGTGAGGCCTGAGGCGTTTGCAGAGCTAACATTACCTGCTGCAAGAGGTTCTTGGGCGTTCGGTGCTGTCTGGTGTGTTGCTGTTTTGTTTTATTTGACCTTTACATATTCTACAAACACTGAGTGATGCATCCAGAACATCTCCTTTTTTGTCTTTCTGAGATTGGTGCTGCGGGCGCATGCCAATGATGTCACACAGGGAGAGTGAATTGAGTATTGTTTAACATTTCTTTACTATTAAAAGTGCTAAAAAATTCATCCATATAAAGTTTGTCGTGCTAAAAGTTGCAGTAGATGACTTCTGCTAACGAGCTAGCAAGCTTATGCTAGCTGTAGCATGAGACTCGATGGAAAACAACTTCGCTGCTGCCGGCTCTCGTTTAAATTCATTTGTTGTCACTCTCTCTTTTAAGTCCAGTTTGAACTGAGAAAAAAGGGAAAGTCGCAGCAGAGTAAACTGGTCCGTCTCAGCTCAAACTCGAGTCGACTGACGGTGTCGCTTGCAGACACTCTGTTGTCTGTAGAGGCGAGTCAGAGCACAAGGCACGAACAGCTAAAGAGCTCATACTGACATCACCTGTTGCTAAGACGTGCAGAATAGACTGGCCAATCAGGACAGAGAATACATTTTTCCATGAAACACTCTTCAAAGAAAAATCTCATGGTAAAAACAGGGCTTATTGGAGACCAACTTAGCAGCGAATGGTGTCATTTATCAACCACTACTACACTGTTTAATCAGGTTATACATCATAATGACAAAGTTAGGCCAAAAAAGTTGTCTAGATTCACTTTAAATACAATGTGCAAATTCTTAGGATGGATACAATAGATTATTTACCTTGCAAATTGATTTTAGATTGATATATATCCCCTGTGAAGGACAACTTGCCAAGCTCCTGTGTAGAGCTGTAACGATAGAATGGAATAATAGAAAATTCATCGCCAACTATTTTGATAATCAATTAATCGTTTGTCATTTTTTTAAAGAAAAAAGTCAAAAGAATCCCCAGTTTTGTTTGGACAAAAGAAGCAATTTGAAAACATCACATGGGCTCTTGGAAATGAAGATACGCATTTTTAGCACTTTTTTGACGTTTCATGGAACAAATAATCAATTAATCGTAAAAATAATTGGCAGATTATGAAAATAATCGTTGGTTGCAGCCCTGCTCCTATCGATGTAGCTGGTTTGTAGGAATATAAATCAGTACATCGATGTCGTGGATGAATCGTTACACCCCTAGTGAATAATTTCATTTTTTCAAAGGTGTGTTTTCCTCCCTGCAGAGGTGCCCTGGCCTCCAGAATGCTGCTTGCCTTGATCTGTAACCCAGAGATACAAACACAAAACCCAGAATCGCTGAATGACTGTGAGGTGAGCTGCACTCACACTGTTGTCATCATTTCTTTACTCTGTTCTGTGATCTGTTGTTCATGTCATAGTTCTCCCTCCTGGTCTCTGTCCTCAGGCCTTGCTGGCTGAGTATCTGGACGCTGCCTGTTCTCTGCTGTTTGAGTTGCTGCTTTTAGGCCATGAGGTGAGTTATGACGGGATGGAAAAGAGCCCTGTTGCCATTAGACTGAACCTGTGTCTTCTCTTTTTTGAAACTTTTCCTGTGTTGCAGGCCAGCAGACGTTCCTCTCCTGACAACTTCCTGTCTGTTGGCTGGATCCTCCACGTCTTGCTGCCTCATCCTCACCTGGTACTCTTCCTCACCGTGACTCTGCTCAGTACTGATGTCCCTGAAAATCAGGGGCGATCAGGGCATATATTTTATAGCCTGGTACAGACCCATACTTCACTTCCAGAGAAATTAAGGTTAAGTGTAAAACTGTTGGAGCAGCCGTGAGCCAATCAGCTTTGACATTGACTGTATAGCTAAACAGACAGAGGAGAGGGAAGGCTAACCAACTGTAGTACCCGAGGCTGCGTGAGTCTCATGTCCGCATCGCACAGATTGATGGAAAAACTATAAGCTCCCGTTCTTCCCTGCCTGTAGTAATCACAACAAAAACATAGGCCGCCGCCATGATTGAACTTAACAAGCGTTTTTGACTTCTGCATCATCGAACTGAGCAACTCATGCTAGTCGCTCATTGGTCTGGCCATAAATTTTGTCTGAGCGGAAGGAGGGTGTAGCTAGGCTAGGCTAATATTTTTAAGGAAAAGAGTCAAACATTCTTCATGCCGTATCAAGAATTTTAGGCTTGTCATTTAAATTGTTTTGAACCTGGACCCTCAGTATTTGTAGCTGCTGAAAAATACTTTGCAACATTTTGGAAGCTTCAGATTTTTATTTTTATCTTTGAAACATATTTGCACAACTATCAGAAACCCAGTAAGGACTTGAAATTGGGACATTCCTACTTTGAAGCTGAAAGTCTTTGTGTCTAATAAAAGAGCTGCGTGTTGTTAATATTTAAACCGGCTCTCCCCGTTTCTCTGCAGACGTCCTTCATCAGTTACCAGGCCCAGCAGGTGGTCGTGCTCCTGTCAGACCTGCAGGAGCCGTTTTTGAGTCCTGCCCAGTCTGTTCTGCTCTTCCAGCGCTGTCGCCTCCTGCTGGCCTGCCTGCGGTACAACAACCAGCTAGCGCAGCACCTCCGATCCCACTTCAGGGAAGAGTTCAGGTTTGTGCTTCTCTTTTCTTCTCCACATTCAGGCTGGCGATGATTGTCTTTCAGTCAGTAAATTGCCGAAAAAATGAAAGATTCAAAGATTTCAGCCATTAGTATTTTATTTCCGATCATGAACTGCAGATCAGGTTGAGGTGTTTGTGTTGAGATGATCAGGTTCAGTTTTGGACCATCTTTGTGTTTTCCCTGCAGGTATTTTGTGAAGCTGTCATATGTGGAGGAGAAGCTGCCGCCTCACTACCCGCTCAGTCAACCCACACTACGACTGGTCGAGCAGATCCTGAGTCTGCACCAGTGATCGCACACAAACACACGTGCACTTATACCTGGAGATAAGACTGTTTCACCTTCTGCCTTTTCTAAAGTCTGAGAGATTTTGTGCTTTGAGCTGTATAATAACTATTTTCACTTCTGCCATGAACAAACTGAGCGGTAAATTGCTTCTAAATGGTAAAACAAATAATAGCACGACTTTCTTCCGTGCAGAAAGGAGGGAATTCTGCATGAAAATAAATCACTTCTCATGCATGAAAAGAGTTGTTGTTGAATTAAACTGCTGTTTCATTTGTTTTGCTTTCGGTTTGCCTCCAGAGAGGAGAAACCAGGTAGAATATACATACAGTAAAGCTAGTCAGTGCTCTCAGCTAAATGCTAACATGCTCACTCAGGCACTTGGGCTCAGCTGAGTTTTGCACATATTATTTGGCATTGCTAAACTGCATGTCTTTAATATCTTGTGCCTAAGGCATTGTTTTGCACTCAGTTTTTTGAGATGAAATTGTTCAGAATATTTCTGTATTGTCAGAATGTATTTACTGGCCTGTGACGATGCGTCGAGCTGTTGCACCTTGCTCCAGAGATCCACAGATCTGTACAGTTAATAATCTGATCACAGTTTTCTTTAAGTTTAACAGTAACACGGATGAAAGCTGCTCATCTCACTTGACTGGTTTTGTGTGTACTGTATATTTAAAAAAACACAAAATAGCACAAATATGACAGTTATGAATTCTTTGTCTCCAGTTTGTGTGACTTTGTGATTTCAGTTTAAAACTATTCTTTCTTTCTTTTTCTTTTTCTTTTCTTAATGTTGGCAGATTGAAATTGTATTGTTCATCACATGGCGTGTACTTTGTTCTAAATCACATGATTGTTTGTATGAGGAACACTTTGTTGCTGCAGAATGTGAGTGAGCTAAAGGACTGCAGAGGTTATCTGTCACAAGGCCACAAAGTTTAGATGTATTTTAACATGTTTCAAAGGAGAAGCCTTGCAGTATATGCTACTGTTTGCGGCGATAGCCTTTCAATATATAAGGAGCAGACTAAGTCCAAAACAGATGAAGCTCAGCCCTTGTATGCAGGAAAACAGCAGAGAGATTACAAGACATTTAATTTGGAAATTTTAAAAAAATCAGTTGTAAAAGAATTGAGTTTTATTGACAGACTGGTATATTTTTAATGACAGAATAAATAAAAGTCACTGCATTCACCGGTTTCCCGATTTTTTATTTATTTCGTGCACTGGAATGTAGCTTAATATAAACTGGATTTAATCCGGTAAAAATAGATATTTTAAAGTATTTTAGGTTTAATTCATCAATAACCAACATTGTTTAAATGTGTTTTCATTGTGCAATTGATTTCTCTAACAAATCTTTTTTTTTTAATCCTCCGTCTCGTTTGTTTTGTTCCGCTTTCTTCCGTTGCACCACATGTCGTCAATGTGTGACGTACCCGGAAGTGTCAGCGCGAAGGTGAAGCTCTCTGGCTGAGGGTAAGGGGTAAACATGGCCCGCAGTTTACTTTGCAGAGCCGTCGGTGTGTTTCAGCTCGGCAGGACAACAACGCCGCTGACAGGAGCTCGTTTTTCCTCTCAGGCGGAACCGGAGCCGCTGACGGTGAGGCAGCAAAGCGGCGGAATCAGGTGCAGTAAAGAAAAGAGTCCGCCGCCTTGAACTGTTCTTCAGTCACAGGTGCGCTGAGGTGGACACAGCATGTTCATGAGGAGTCTCCCGAGTTGAACAGTAATAATGTTACAGTGGTGCATACAGTTTATATGCCAGAGTCTTTATCTCATTTCAGCGCAAATATTGCAAATATATTCCCAGCTTGTTTTTAGTGAAGCAATGTCAGTGTAAAGTTCAACCTCTTGAATTTCTCCTCTGGTCACTTTGGGGTGAAATAATTTTTTTACAGCTCATATTTTGACTCAGCATTCAGAATTTCGTACACTGGACAGTCTCGCTGGCTTCCTGGAGGAGAAAGAAAAAAGATGGATGCGAATGAAGCAAGCCCAAATAAACTTTTCAGGGTTTTTTTGGTAAATGTAAAGCTTCAGCTGCAACATGTTAATGATGCAATCTAGTAATTTTGCAGCAGTTAGATAACTGCATTGGAGAAAAGTACCAGATTTCTCACTGTGGTGGAGAAAAGCATAAAATCAGCTTAAATATAATTGCTCAGATGAAGCATCAGTGCCTCAGCAAATACTTGAAGCTGTTCTGTGCGTTAATTGAAGTTGTAAGTCAATTCCAGTTGGTTCTTACTTTTAATGGACGTCTAAAGGAAATTACCTGATTAAATTACTACATTTTTAAAGGATGTTTGGTTCAAATGTGCATTACACTAAAGAAGTGGAACTCATTCACTCTGGCAGAAAAACAAGTTAGTACAAGTTAGATTTTAACTTGTTGTCTGACAACTAAACCAGAGATTGTTTGCGTAAAGTTCCTCTGGTAGAGATCAATGAAGGCTTTTCTATTCAGTTCTAAATTTACGTTCGGTGCCTCCTGAGCTACATGAATGAGAATCAACCACTAATATGCAGAGGTGTGGACTCGGGTCACATGATTTCAACTCGAGTCCCGAATCTGATGACGTTAGACTTGACTTGACAGTATCATGAAAAACTTACAACTCGACTTGGACTTTACCACCATTGACTGGAGACTTCCCAATGTGTGTTTTTTTAAAAAGTGTCCCATGAATTAAAAAAAATCCCGTCGTTTCCTGAATCAGCCAACATGAACTCTTTTCATTCCCAGCAAATCGACACTTGTTCCCCAAAAATCCGTTTTGTTTGAAGGATCCGACAACATCCGATCAAGTTAAAGAAAAAAAAAAAAACACAAAGAAGCGGGCTGTGTTGTCTTCTTGTCTAAACGTTATTTTAAGAAGAAATAAAAAATTTTAGAAGTCATTCAAGATGTGTGTAAATTTGATAGATTAGAGGAGTGCTAATGACTTGTTTAGCACTCAGAATTCGAAGTGTAGGACTCCGGGCTTGACGTTAAAGTCTGGAGATCTGTGACTTGCACAAACTGAGGTGAAACTTCATGTCAGTGTAAATTCCACACTTTCTTCCAGGAGAGTAATATTGAACAATCCCAAGAAGAGGAATGCCCTGTCCCTGTCCATGCTGGAATCCCTCCGAGAAAACATCCTAACTGACATCGACAGTGATGACCTCAGAGTTATTATTATATCAGGTCGGTATTTACTCTAAGCGTGTGTGACAGAAAGAGAAGGCTGGTAGTTAAACCTAGTATATTGTGTGTGTGTGTGTGTGTGTGTCAGCCAAGGGTCCGGTGTTTTCCTCTGGACACGACCTGAAGGAGCTGACGTCAGCTCAGGGCCGAAAATATCACGCAAAGGTGTTTCACACCTGTGCAGAGGTTTGATTCCCTCGTTTCTCTCCACATCTGTTATTCAAAACAGTCTCACATACAGGATTAACTCGCCGTCTCTTGTCTTTCAGATAATGACTCTGATACAAGACATTCCTGTTCCAGTGATCGCCATGGTGAATGGTGTTGCCACGGCCGCCGGCTGCCAGCTTGTGGCCAGCTGCGACATTGCCGTGGCGACAGAGAAGTCCACCTTTGCTACTCCGGGCGTCAACGTGGGTCTGTTCTGCTCGACGCCGGCGGTGGCGATTGGCAGAGCTGTGCCGAGGAAGGTAAGGGCTAAACGCACAGAGGACGTCTTTGTTTTTATTTATCATTTAGCAACAAATTAGCATAAATTTGTATTGGTCATTAATCGAGGAAATACAACAGAAGTTGTAGTTCCAACTTCTTAAATGTGAGATTTTGATTCTTGTTTTAAATGGCTGTAAATTAAATCTTGATTTTGGGGTTTTAATTTGTTTAAAAATGCTCTGGAAATTTTTTTCAGTGGGCACTTTAAAAACTAATGAGTAATCACAAATAAAAAATTAATTGCTAATCACAACGCTTGTTATATTTTCTGCTCCTGTCGACTTTGATGTTAAATTTCATTGTGACAGTGTAAAATTTCCTGTCAAAAAATGACCAAAGTTGAGGGATCATTGCCAAAAAGTTAAATCTAAATCTTATATTGAGTCCTGATTTTTTTCCAGCTTTTTTTAAAACAACAGTATGTTACAAACAAATACAGACTTTTCGTATTTAAATTCACAAAAAGTTCAAATCTCATAGCATCCATACAAGCATTGACAATTTAACAGTCACAGTTGTAATTTAACTGCAGACATACAATTATTAATTTTTATATTGTAATTTTTACCTCATTTCTTAGTCAATTAAGGATTATTTTCAAAGAATAGAACTTTAAAGCATGGTTTGGATTTTTTTAAATCTGGATTTATAAATATGGTATTTCCCCAATAATAGCCAAAAGTTAAAAAAAACTTCTCAGCAATCTATTTGTAATCAAAACCCATGACAACTTACTTGCATTCAGTTTTGTTGTTAGGGTTAGGGTTAGGGTTTTTGTCTAACTCCATCTTTTGTGTTTGGATGTAAAACTGGAAGGATATATATATTACGCAAAGTTTCGTTTTGCATATGAAGCCCTGGTCGAATCGCCTTTCCTTCCTTTTTACCAGGTTGCCATGGAGATGCTGTTCACAGGAACTCCCATCTCAGCCCATGATGCTTTGCTGCACGGTCTTGTCAGTAAGGTGGTGCCAGAAGAACGTCTGGAGGAGGAGACATTAGCCATCGCCCAGCGGGTGTGTCAGGCCAGCCGACCTGTCGTAGCCCTCGGCAAAGCCACTTTCCAAAGGTGAGAGCGCACAGCACAGACACCCCTTTAACTGATCGCCTTACGGTTATCAGTGTTTAATAAAGTGCCGTGCTACTTGAGATGCTTAAAAAAAAGGCATAAATCAGACCTAATTATGATCAGTAAACCTTAAACTCATTTATTTGTGACATAAAAGTGTCAATATAGAATTTTCCTTCACGTTTTTTTCTCCCACCCTTTGTTTCCTCCAAAGACAAATGGCTCAAGGTCGAGATGCAGCGTATGCTACCGCCTCCAAGGTGATGGTTGACAATCTGGCTCTAAGAGACGGACAGGAGGGGATTCAGGCCTTCATAGAGAAACGCAAGCCAGTGTGGAGCCACAAAGCCGAAAAAGCCCATGACTGACGGACTGTTGGAGAGGCTGTTATCAGAGGAAATCACTACAGTGGTGCAGTGATTATCCTGACTGGCTCACATGGTTTCCAGTCTCGGGTGTGGAATAATTAGCACCAGACCCAAGTCAATGTATGGACTGTGCTACCAGTAAATTCTAGAAATGTAATTTGTAAGATCACAACTGAAGTTGTAATTGCCGAGTTATTCCTTCTTTTTGCTGAGACTAAAGAAGAGTAGCAGAACCACTCTGTGCCTTGAAGATAAGAAGGAAAGATTAATCGAATAATCGATTAATCATGTGATAGACAGTCAATCACCATCTATTTTGATAATCTATTAATTGTGTCAGTCATTTTCTCATAAAAAAAAGTAAAAATAATTGCTGGGTTAGCCTCTTAAAAGTGAGGATTTGCTGCTTCTCTGTGTCATTTCTGAAAATAAATGAGGAGTCTTTGTGTTTTGGACTGTTCGGACACGAGAAGTGATTTGAAGACAACAGTCTCTGGGAAAACGAGGTGAGCGTTTTCCACACTTATTTGACATTCAATGGTTTAATTGTGAGAATAATCAGCAAATTAATCGATTGTGAAAATAATCGTTAGTTGCAGCCCTAGAAATAACACTGTTCCCACCCAGAGGACTCGAGATGTTTGATAAGATAAGGGACTCATAAAGCTGAAGAATGCTGCTTTCTGTGTTTGTATATTTCAAAAGCAATAAAAAGAATTGAACATGGCTGTGAAGCATGGTGGAACGCACAGACCACAGCGATATAGTGTCATTTAATCACACTGTGCTTGTTTGAACAGAGAAACTATGTGTTAACTCCTGCAGGCTCTTTGTGATGGTAATGTGAACAGGCAGTGCATCGGCAACAGCGATCACAATCACTGCAAGAAAATATTCATGGTGTGTCTACAATGTTACAGTTCAGCTAAAATTAAAAACAAGGTTGTGTCATACAAGAGATATATGCCCAAGGTGATTGATGTTATTCATGTGTTGAATGCAAAGTACATGTTAAAGCTGTATATTTTTGTAATTGTTATATGTGTAAGTATAGAATCAAATAGTAGAGAAACTCATCTTCTTCTGCAGGCTCTTTGTAAAGGTAATGTTTAACAGGAAGTGGTTAAACGGCAACAGTTCAAACCAATGCAACAAATGGAGACAAGCTGATCAGTAAATGTTTATGGTGTAGCTGCAGTATGCTAATGTAAGGCAAGAGTATGGCTCAACATAACATACTCTAAAATATACTTAAAAATAAATATGTGCCATATAAGAGAAGTCATATCATAAAGCAGAATCATGCATTATTTATATAGTTTACAATACATCGAATATAATATTTTATGTTTCAATGAATTTTAACAGTAGAAAAATTCATTAACCCTGGCTGCAGGTTCTTAAAGGCAGTGATGAACAGGTAGTTGATAAGAAATAGCGATCATAATCAATGGAAGACACGTAGAAAGCTCATGAGTTAATGTTCACGTTATAGCTACCACGCGCTCATGTTAGCTGTGAGTGCAGTTCATCCTAAATATACTTTATACAGCTAAAGAAAATAAACGTGCCACATAAAAGAAGTCACATTTCAAAACATAATGATGAATTGTTGACACACATACAGTACATATATATGTACACATAATATACAATGTCTGTTGGTTTCAAAAATATTTTTGATTTGAGAAGTTTTAAATAAATTTTTAGAAATAATTTGCTGAAGTGAAAGTGGAATCGGACTGTTGACAGTAAGTGTCATGTGCTGTGTAGCTCACATGTCAAGAAACCTGGCTGGGAGCTGGAGGTTGTGAGTTCACATCCCACCTGATTTGGACCTCCATGTTCATATTTATTCAAATAATCTAAATATCACTTGATACCAGCTTTTGTCCCACGTCACTAAGAAACTTACAAAAACTTAGCAACTGTGGATAAAACATTTTTAAAAATTGTGGATTGACAAGTAATATTTATTCTATAATGAAACGTCATTTAACAGTGTTAAATATTGTTAAATATTCCTTATTAAAATTACTTGTTCACAAAAGCAGCCTTTGCATTGTCATATCTGTGCAAAATCTTTCTTTATCCACATGGAAAAGGTCTATATTCACTTCTGGTCAAATTTAAAATATTGGTAGCTTTATCGATAATTTTGGTATTGGCATCAATATCTGTAAAAATACTGACGATACTACCGATATTTCAAATTTGTGAAAAATTAGGGTTAGCGCACCACATGGCAAAGTTAGGGTTAGGGTTATGTAACCCTAGTTTATAACCCTAACCCCAGCCTTGCTTTGTGGCACGCTAACCCTAATTTTTGCCAAATTTGAAATATTGGTAGTATCGTCAGTAAATTTACTGATAGTGGTGTCGATACCCAAATTATCGATACAGCTGCCGATACTTTGAATTTGAACTAGGATTGTACAAACTTTTTTATGTGGACTGTTGACCAGTTTTTGAGCCAATATG
>JAQLOL010000015.1:20122811-20134940 GCA_029783665.1 Naso thynnoides | reverse complement strand
CTAATATTTGAACTAGGAAGGCAGCACTTGTTAGGAACTATTTTTCTAGGCGTAATAACTTTCGTGTCCATGACTACAAACTCCCCTCTTTCTCTCAGTGATTTTTGACCAAATAAACGCAGACGTTCTCTTTAGAGGGTGAATTAGCTACACCAAGCAACTTTCACGTGTGCTGTAGTGTTTCTACACCTGTTCCAACATGAATGGCAGTGGATAGGCTTTAAAAATGCAGTCTGAGATCCACTCAAGTTTACACATGGTCGAATTTTAACAACATTTGAAGACGCGGCGATCTTGGCTGAAGGTGAGAAGTCATTAATAGACTGAGGTGGTCCTTCGACGAACATATCATCCAGGATTTTGTTTTTATTGCCCTTTTAACTCATTTAGAAGCACTTTATCACCTTTTAAAAATAAATTGTGTCCTGAAGAATTATTGTAAAGCTACATGTCCCCACTGGGGGGCAGAGTTTCATCATTTATAGAAAAAGGCAAACATTAGAGAAACCCTGCTTAGAATTAAATTTTAGAAAAAGCATTCCTGCGATAAAACTTCAGATTTACAGCAAGTCAAAGACTGAGCCAAATTCTCTTTTCATCCCATCTCATTTTATTAAGCAAAGTATCCGAACGGTCTGCAATTAGTTGTTTAACAAAAAACAAAGATAACTTAGGGAATGTAATGAACAGTAAACCATACTGTTTGAGATAAACCGCTATAAAACCAGACTATGAGGAACAATAACAGGGAATGTGACTGATTTAGATGTTGTAATGTGTGACTTACACATTTGTGACATGTAGTGTGTGCATATACGTGTGTATGTGTGCCAGATGACTCTGTATGCCAGTGGAAGTGCCAGCAGCTGAACAGTAGTTGATATGACAGTGTTGAGAATAATAAGACATAATGAAGTAAAGCAACTTGTACTGAAAGTAGTTCACATCCGTCTCAGGCTGCAAGTGCTCAGGATGTGATAACAGTAAAGCAATTAAAAAAAAAAAAAAAGTTATCTATGGTTACATAGCAAATCGGACGACTTGGAGTCATCATGGAAAACACAAAATAAAATATGTATTTCTATACATTATTAGCCCTCACAAATTAGCTCTCTACTCATTGAGTCTCTAATCCGTATTGAAATTTAATTAATAACTTTACTGGCCTCAAATACATGTAAATACCTGATGTACTGTACTTCATCTGTGAAAAGTAATGAATTGCACATCAAATAATCAGGAGACAAGTAAGTAAAAACAAAAAAAAGAGTATTAAACCCTGCTGTTTTTACAGTGGAGGCTTCAAAATCGAGATGGAAATCTAAACTTACAGTGACCCGTTTATGACTCTTCCCTAATTCTATCATTGGACACAGTATTTTTTTGTCTGTTTGAAAAAACAAAAAAAACATTCACAAGCATATAGAGTAACTCGATCTCTAATGTAAATGTCCGAAAGAAACATATAAAAAAACAAACGATGGAAAATAAATCACTTTTGCTACTTCAGGAGAATCTTCCCCTGCTACTGATAACAACTCAGCATAGTAACAAAAAAATCCACTGTACATCAGACTCTAAAAGATATATACTGTCACCTCTCGTTAATGATTTACATCCAAAAATAAAATTAAATCTTCA
This sequence comes from Naso thynnoides, assembly GCA_029783665.1. Lineage (NCBI taxonomy): Eukaryota > Metazoa > Chordata > Actinopteri > Acanthuriformes > Acanthuridae > Naso > Naso thynnoides. Next base: position 20,133,299 of record JAQLOL010000015.1, on the reverse strand, counting down.
GTCAGTTTTTTTTAAACTCTTTTTAAAGTTATCAGTAAAAATGTCGGAGGCTGGTGTGTCCTGCAGCGTTATGATGCAGCGTGACGGTCAGAAGGTCAGTTCTTCACACATACAGAACAACAGAGCAGAAACAAAAGCAGATTCCTATCAAAGCTAGGATTACTGCTCGTCTTCTCACCACAGTGTCAGTGACTAAACCTCAGTTTGTTTGTTTTTTACAGTGTCTTGTAATGTCTTGTTGTTCGATCACAGCAGCATGGACTCCTGTCTGGCGAATGCCTCCTGTGCATGCCTGTAGTGTGGTCCTCCGAACAGCTGAGGGAGCTGTTGCCTTATGACAGGCTGCTGATCCTGGAACTGTGTCCTGTAGTGGAGCAGGCTGTCTGGATTGGCTGGAAAAGTGAACTCCTGTACGGGGGACATCTGGGCTCGCTGGAAGCTGGGTGAGCGGGGCATCCCACCTGGGGACTGAGGGGGCAGCTCGTCGTCCAGCGCCCACGGGAGCCCGTCTACAGGCTGCCGTGACCTGCCCTCTGGCAGGTAGTGAGTGTTCACCTCCCCTCTCTGATTCTCAAACCTATAGTCCCCTTGAGCATAGACCTGTGCAGTGGAGGTGAGCTGCTGCAGGTAGATGGGCGTTGAGCTCCCCTGGGTTTCCAGTTGCAGGGAGTGTTCTGGGGGAGGCCTGGCATTGCGGGGGATGTGGGTGGAGCTAGGTGGTGTCGGCCTGCGGTAGGTGGTGAAGGAGTTGTTCATGAGAGCCTTCTCTGGGGATTGGTTTTTGGTCTGCCGCTGGGTGGTGGCATACGCTCGATCCCCGAATGCGACGCTGGAGGGTGGGGTAAATCTGGAGGGCGGAGCATACAGTCTCTCCTCTCCTCGGGGGTCCAGGCTCACACTGTAGGAGGGATGGAGGATGGGGACCTCAGTAGTTGTTCTGCCAGGGGAGTGCTGCTGGGGAGGGGTGTGGTACTGGCTCTGGCTACCAGAGTAGTTGGACTGGACCCCTGCTGGGTTGTTGTGAAAAAAAGGAGGAGGGAGAGGGTGTTTGGCCACCCTTGGCCCTGATGCGACGGACACAACGCTCCCAGCTAGACTCTGTCCTTGGCTGGGGCTGCCCTGATGAAGGGACGACATACTGAAGGGTGTCTCACTACGAGGTGTCCTCATTCTGGACGGAGGTCTCTCAAGCTCCAGGATCTCGAAAGTCTGCTCTGGCAGCCCGGGTACGTTGTCATACTGGGAGGCGTTGGAGCCTCGGTTGGAGCCGGGGACGAAGCCCTTGGAGCGTGGCCGCCCATGAGGCAGAGCACCATCTTCTGGGCTGGAAGGGGCTGGCGATGCCCCTCGGCTCAGCTTGACCTCCCGGGCTGCCGCTGCTTTGGCTGCTTCTAGCTTTGTCTCAGAGGGTTTGAACCAGCGGGGAGTGATGTCTCTGTGAGAGCTGGAGGCCGCGTTGGAGTTATGGTTGGCGGTGGCGTGGCTTTGAGGCTTCCGTCTTTCCACTGTGCTGAACTGCGGTGTTGGGGTCGGGCCTGAGGATGTTGTTGCTCCCCTCTCCGGCGTGGATGAGGTTGACTGCTTTTGGTGCTTATTCGGGATCTCCTCTGACCCCCTGGAGCGGGCTTCCCTCCTGTCAGCCTTGTGATGGCGGATCGGTTTATCCAGCGAGTCACGGCGTGCCCGGCTGGGTGGTCGACTGTCCCGCAGGCGCTCTGGAACAGGACTCGGGTCCCTGGGAGGCCTGGTCTGCTCTGGGTGGCTTTGACCGTTGGCCATGTGGTTCACCTCTGCCATCGCCAGATCGGGAGGAAGTTGTCCGAGGGGCTTCTTGGGAAATTCTTCCTCTTTACCTGTGAGATTAAAACAGTGGAAACAAATTAGAACATCGTCAGGAAACAAGACCGAAAGATGATGGTTGAACACTGTTTGGCGCTGATTCACATCAGATGAGGAGTCACGACAGGGACATGGATTCATGCAACACCACTGCCATCGAGAGGTTAAAAACAAAGGAGAATTACATTCATGACGGCACATAATCACATCTCCACAGGCGAGCAAAGGACAGAAAAAAACCATCAGAATAGTGTTTGATATTAATTCCCAGCTTGCTGGAAGGGCTCTATTAGGGAGTAAAACTCAACTGAGTGGTCTCTGAAATTATGAGTTTCACTTCATTTCATTAAACTGTACTTAGCTTCAGCAGTAGCCACAGACTTAAAAGGTCATACAGAAATAATTCTTGATAAATGAACCTCGTTAAATGTACTGAGACTTGTAAGTTTAAGCATTAAAGCCACAGAAATATGTCTCCACTCAAACGTCTTGTAACTACTCTACAAACAGTGCATTTATACTGTAACGTCCTATTTTATGTCGAAAAGAAATAAAAAAAATACAGTTGACAGGAACATTTAAATAAAAGGTGCAGTTGACAGGAACACGGTGTCAGACACAGTGATGGTGGCGCCGGGTGTTGTTGGGGACTGTAAGGGAAAGTGTGATCACCAGAGTCAGGAGGCGGCAGCAGGAGGAAGATGAAATGCTGTGGGAGTGATCCAGGAAGTGAACTTATTGGCACTGAATGCACAAACTAAACTGTTCATGACTCATTCTCACACTGGCATTGGCCTTTTATTTCCTGTACAAATTGATTTGCCGTATATGACAGAAGAAACCAGGACTATCTTGATATAATTTCCTGCAAGAGTGGCAGAAAACCTGGCTCCCCCCATATCTCACAAACCTCCTCTCCCCCTACAAACCCCCTCGGCCCTTCCAGATCTACCTCAGTTGGCCTCCTGTTCTTCTCCGGGGTAGCTCCAAACCTCTGGATCTCCCTCCCACAGGAACTCTAACGCTCTGAGTCCCTCTGTATCGTCCAGTCCCGTCTCAGAACCCTCCTCTTCACCATCGCCTACTCCTAGCCCCTTCCTCCCAATCCTTTCTCTGTTTGACGTGTGTATGTTCTTGTGTATATATTGTCTACGTGTTGTTTTGTCCCACTTCCCTGTTCTCATTGTTAAGGGACTTTGACTTCTAGAAGAGCACTATATAAATTCAATTTATTTTCATTATTCACCAAACGGAAAATCTAGTGTATTTGGTGTTTGGCAGGTGTTATTTTCAGACCCAGTAAGTCACCAAAAGGTGTTTATTTATTGATCTCTAGATTTAATGAATACATAAGGGATCATTCAAATGAAAAATTTATTTGATTCGGAAAATTGATTCCTTCTCTCAACAAATTAATTAAGTTTTGTGTCTTCTTTCCGGAATCCTCACTCACTTAACACAATACCGTGCACAGTGTAGGTCAGCTGACTTAGTCACGCTTCCTGATTTTACAGTTATTCTATAATTTCTTTGACTAAAAAGGCCAAATTCATGTTAAAACCTGCAGTTATAACCTGCATGAGTGCATGAATTACAGTTTTGAACAAAGATCTGTCAAAAATAGGAACAAACAACTTTCAGATAGTGCAGTAGAAGAAAGTATTAACAAACATAATAGCCTCAGATGAGTGTAAATGAGTTCCAGTAACATTCTGGGATGTCCTCACGCTGATTCAGGTATGTAAGCATGCATTGCATTCTTGCTGCTTTAGGTTAACTTCCCCTAAAGTTTGTTGGTGCCTGACAATTTATTTTGTCCTCTATCTTCCTAATCTGTCTAAGCTGTTCATTTTGTTGGCATCAGTATTGTTTTTAATTTCTCAGCTGGGGAGAGGAGGTGATTTCAGTGTGAGTGTTGAACACAGTCTCTGAAACACAGAAAACTGCCTAACTTTGTCCTAACAAGTTGCATTACACTGTGATAGTACAATAGTGTTTTTTTCACTAGCAAACAAATGTCTGAGGAATGTAAAATGGTAATGATGCTTACTGGATTTTAAGGGTCACCCTTTTGTAAGAAAGTCTTCAGCTAACTCAGAAACAAAAGCAGAGAGCTTATAATATCCTGCTGCACACCATCAAATGTGTTAGCAGATGGTTGTTGAAAGTTAAGTTTAACAAAAGGCTCCAGTGTTGGAAGAGTGGCTCATTATCTTGTCAGCTAGCAGGAAAACAAACAGACAGCTGCTGTTATAGTTGTGTGGGCTCAGGAAGAAGAGAAAGCTCTGGTTCCTTCTTTAGTACAGAAGTAAGAAAAAGTTTCAAAATAAATGGCTGCTGCTGTTTTAGAGGACAAACTGACTAATGACTAAATACAGGAGGAAGACCAAATGCAAGGCCCTGGAAAGCACTGCTGAGGACCGTATGAGGTCCATCTATTAAATTTAGAAATCAACCCGTCTTTACAAAAAATATATTTAAAACCTTAAGTCTACTATGAGAGGCTAATTGCATTCTGAATAAAAATCTTGTTAATTTAAGAAAAGGACCATTTTTCATTATGATAATAATAAGCTGCAGGTTTAAAAAGTAAGTGTGCAGATCAATTGTTGATTAAAAACAGTGATAGGTGGCAAACAAAGTACTATAATTAGCTATCAAACAGACGTTGATTAGAAAAACTTAATGACAAGTTCTCTTTAATGACAGTATCATGCAGTGCCTGTAGTTGCCCACCAGAGGGCACATTATACCACCTGAAAGACCTGTGAAATGTCACAATTACCATCACTCTGGAATCAAAACATGGGAGTAAAAGGTAAAAGAAAACGAGAAAAATACAAAAAACATCAGAGCAGTTCACTGAGCACTGAAGCGATGCATCTGAACTTAGTTAAAATATCATGTGGGGTACAAAAAACAGCTGGAAGACTAGTTTGTGAAGGAAAAAACCGGAGTTCTGTAGAGCAGACAGCAGACAGACAGGACAGAAGTACGGACTGACTGAGGGACAGATGGACAGAGAGACATGGAGAGGGAAGACCAGTCAGGATAGCCCACCAGTTACTGTTGTAGGAGGGGATGTGGCCCCCGCTCACGGCCACACTTTTGTTGTTGTTGGCTAACATCGTTTGAAAGAAGAGGGAGAGAAGGCAGATTAATGAGGAGACAGAGCAAGATTAGAAACACACTGCTGCTAATGCTAACACGGCTACGAGCTAAAGGACAGCAAGAAGCTGCAGAGAGCGAGTGAAAGTAACAACACCTGAAGGGGCATTTGTGTCACTGTCAACACAATTTTGGCTGTTTTTGGTTAATGTTTCACCGAGTTGATTTCTTTTTAAGGGACGAGCTCAGTTTTGACTCCAGCTTTTGATCGAATGTAGGATTATTCCTTATGTTTTTGATTACCTACTTTGGAAAGTCTCAAAGTAGTGATGAGTACTCATAACAATTTAATAAAGAATATGGTAATGACTAATACCCCCTGATGTATCGGTTTGTTAACATTACTGGCCTTTATCACCGTATCACAGATCATATATCGAAATCAATATTTGTTCTCAGATAAAACTGTTTTGTGAGGCCAAAAATAATGCTTGGACTAGTGATTTAAAATGGTGTAATTATGTAGTCTGTCCAGCAGAGGGCGGTATGTTATTCAAAAACTAATAAGCGTTTGCTGCACCATTGTTTGTAATTAAGTTTGTCAAAATGTAAGATATCCTGCGTCCATTACATATCTGTTTGATAATCACATTCAGCCCATATTTTATTATTTATGTATATTTATCCACCAATATATTTCTTGCTCCCTGATATCAGTAATGGTCCCCAAAAGCCTACATCACTCAAGACATAGAATGATAGATTTTATGATTATTCCTTATCTTTTTGATTACAAACTTGTTATTGTGTTTATAAAGTCTCAAATAAGTGAAAAATACCCAACAAACAGGACTATAAATTGCCTTCTTCTGTTCAAATTACAATAATACAATAAAAATAAAAAGAACAGAACTTTTTAGTCTTTGACAATAAATGATTTAGAGTGTAAAGATACACATGCATACTTGTCTATGTTGTAATAATTTAAATAAAGGGCTTTCGACTTCTTCTTTAACTTTATACCTGTTATAGTAAAATGTAAGCAAGAACAGAGCAGTATTCGGTTTATAGTTGTTTCTATGCCTCTGTGACACTGAACCAAATATCACATCAAAAATGTCCCTTTTTCTATCAGAGCTGATTGCATGTTGTGTGTTTCACGCTGTTTTTGGCTGTACCTGGTGGAGGCAGATCCAGCTTGGCCCTCCTGAGCTCCGTCATGGACGCCTGCAGCTGCTCGATCACAAAGTCGTCCTCGTAGAAGAAATCTTTGGACAAGGTCGCCTGCAGGAACTCCACCAGCTCCTCCATGGACAACTTCATCATGTGCTCTATTGAACGCACACAAACACACACACACTCACGTGAACAAATGAGACTTTCGCAGTACTTAAAAGGTGGACATCAGAAGTCACTGCTTGTAATAAAAAGTCTTACTCTTGTGCAGTTTGAGGATAGTGTAGGACATGGCAGGCAGCAATCTTTCACCCTCCAAGATGTAGATGTCCCAGATCCTGAGGGTGAGGGTGAAGGGAGTCTGGACACAAACGGAACAGAAGGTCAGGAGATCATGTTTTCTTCCCTGCAAGCTTCTTGTGGATACATGTTGCCATGAAGGATAATACTGGCTGTGTGTATTTTTCTTACTGCCAACAAATCCAGAGAAAAGACCAAAACAAGCATTTGTTAAGGCCGTTACACCCGGGGAGCGTCACCAATGAACGACACGAAATGCAAAATTCTTGACGGCGATTATTTCGCATGAAAACTATTCAGAAACACAAGATTTTGAATTTGTGACAGAGTTTTGACAGCTCACTCCAGCCCTGGCAGAGGCCGAGCTTGAAGCATCAGTAACATTAGCTTACAGACAGACGAGTGGCTGCTAACGTAACTTAACGTTTTTAAATCATCACCTGGATGTTTTTAGACTGTGTTGTTTTGATATAAGCGATTTACATCAGTTTTAGTGCCTTTGTCCGTTGTTTTTCCTTAATGTGTTGTATGAACAGAGGCTGCGAGTTTGCTCTGCATAGCCGAGTCTCAGGTCCACTAAAGGCTCCAGTTCTTTTCTATGTGTGGTAAATCACAAAAAGACAGTATCTGCCGGGTCTCCAAGGTTGCAATCCCTCTTGTCGGAACATTCCTTTGATTTAATATTGCATATTTTTCAATAATGAAGGGTTTTTAGTCTGCTAGTGCCTGAAATTTCTCTCAAAACAAAGATGTTGCTGGCCACGTAGCCTATATTTTTCGCTCCACAGTTGGAGAGAGACGTGAAGTCCGTTCCAAACAACCATCATGATTGGTTGATGCTTTTGTTCGCACTGCAAAAGTTCAGAGAAATCTACCTTGAACCTATCCTTAAAAAAACAAGAGTCCCTTTTATGCAGCGTGATATTTGGATTCCGTGTGAAAATACTCATGCCTAAACAGAAATTTGAAAATAATGTCGACCTGTGAACGAATCAGACGAAACAAACACATCCAGTGTGTAAAGGCCTTGAGTCTGTCTATTAATACTTTCTGACTTCTTGCAGAACAAAAACTATTGATTCCCATAAAAGTCGTCAATTTCTCATCATCATCAGGTTGTGGCTGGTCTTCCAGCTGCACAGGCTGCTCTGATTCTTCCTCTTCACATCTTCTTCCTCTCCTAGACTCCATGCAGACGCGCTGCTTGTCTGCTGAGGAGACTCCTGTGTCTCGTTGTAGGAGGCTGATGTATGCTTGTCCTCTCTCTTGGCCTCTGCTGGCCTTCCCTTGAGTTGGTTCCCACAGGATGAGGGGTGATGCTGCGAGCTCGGGGTGCCACATGTAGTGACCAGCTAGTGCCATCGTCCTCACTCTGATTTTCTCTGTCACCTTCTGCAGCCCCGCACAGAGGTCAATATTTCTCAGGTGTTCTTCCCATCACACGCCCAGGGCCATGCACAGCACGCGTGTGTATGTCCCATTAAGTGCCTCCACGAAAATTTCCAGGATCTGTTCACCTCGTGACGGGCCGACCATTGCTGAGCCTTTCTGTTCTTTACGTCTTTCGCTGTTGATGATACTCCAGTGTACTTCCAGCCTTGTGCCATCGAGTGAGAGCTGTGTTGAGGAGAAGTCTAACTTTCTTAAACTTGCGCTCAACAGAACTGAAGAGATCTTGGGCTTGAGCAGCACCATCTGAGACAATTTCTAAAAATGGCTCACAAATAAATATACATCAAATAAATCCTACCTATAAACTGTTGTTTTTAGCAAAAAAAACCAGGAGAAAACAGTACATTTGTTGCAGACTTGTAAGCAGCAACACGTTGTTGATTTTGGTCTTTTCAAGAGGTTTGAAAAACACAGAATATCACCAGAGTTTTGCTCTGAGGGCTGATGTTATTGCACATCATAAAGTGCAGATTTAAAGTTGTTTTCTTCCTGATTAGAGCTTGACATTCTACTTTTATTCCACTACGACGGGCAGATTTAAGTCACACGGGGATGGAATCACTTGACCTTAAACATTAAATATGTTTGACCACAGGAAGCTCAAACAAAGAAACATTCCCACCGGCTATAAAAAAAAACAGAACAAACAAACCCTGCAGTAACAGTTGTGTGGGACGAGCTTGCTTTTATGTACTCACTCTGTCTAGGAAGCACTGGAAGAACCACTTCATGGTGTAGAGACTCGTAAACACCTCCTGGCCGTCCTGCAGCAGGAAAACAAACCCAACACAAAATCTTTTCAATACACTAAACAGGGTGGGTCGAGTGGGAGTTACTGTTTGGCAGAATATGTCGATAATTAATTTATAATGGAGAGAAAAATGCATCAACTTTGGTGCTGATGATCATGTAGTGTCATCTAGAGAATGTTTCAACTGTCAAAATAAAAAAAGCTTCCTTCTAAATGAGTAAAAACATTTTAATTTGTCTGCTTTATGCCGAGAAAGCATAAATACACCAGTATATTCAAGATATTTTTACATTTATTACCTACAAAGGTAATAAAAAAAGTGTTGTGTAATAATATTATCAAGCCAGTGTTTTATTTAATCCCTGAGCTCCTTGAATAGATGTTTTAATTCTTGCATTATGAGCAGCTGTTACATTATTCAGAGCTTGCAGCATTATTCTGTGGTACAGCAGTGTTGCGTGTCTCACCAGGTGTTGTTTCAGTTTGGGCATCATTTTCTTGAGGATGCGGTAGTGGTGCTCCTGGAAACGCATCAGCTTGGGGAAGCCGGGGACAAAAAACCCTTAAAGTGAGGACAGAAATGACGATGAGGTTAACTGCGGTGACTTAGACTTGCGGCATGACATGTTCTCGTCAGCGTCTGATTATGATGCGCTGTATTCATTCAACAATGATGACAAAAATGCTCATATTCTCCAGTTGAAGGACCCCATCAGTCTATTTTTGACTTCTCACCATTTGCAGAGATCGTCCTCATCTTCTACAAATGTTGTTAAAATTCAACCATGTGTATACTTCAGTAGATGTCAGACTGCTTTTTTAAACTTATTCACTGCCATTCATGCTGAAACAGGATATAGAAACACTATGGGACAAGTAAAAGGTGCTAGGTATAGGCAATTCACCCTTCTAAAGAAAACGTCTGCATTAATTTGGTCAAAAATCGTTGAGCGAGAGAGAGAGAGAGAGAGAGAGAGGGGAGCTGGTAGCCGTGGAGACCAAAGTTATTACGTCTTAAAGAATAGTTCTTTACAAGTGCTGCCTTCCTAGCTGGAATATTCGGCGTTCTTTATAAGTAATGCCGTCACACATTTTCAGCTACTTTCTGTAACATTTATTGAATATGGACAAAATGCAAACAAACATTATATCCCATAGATAAAGCTGTTTTGGAAAGGCTCTGGTAAAAGTATAAGTGATGACTCAACTTCTTTGCTCAAGTCAAAGTTATAAAGTACAGTTTCTGAAATGTACTCCAAGTATAAAAGTCAAAGGTTTCCCTCTGAAGGACATTTCTGTACAAAGCTAACCGAAGCTCACATCACATAATATAATGTAAAACTTAAAGGTTTGTAAACTTAAAGGTAGAATCAGTAGGATTTGTCCGAGCTGTTCCTAAATGCACCAGAAAATGAGCTTATTGTTGAGTCCCATTCACAGCGACATTTTGGGTTGGTAAAGCGTCCTGAGCACAGCCAAAAAGACAAAAGCATTCAAACTAAAGTAATGAGTCTGTTTGGAACGTGTAATGAGAAGAAAGTTCAGATATTTGTGTTCCAATGTTGGGAGGGCGAGTGAAAAGTTGCCAGAAAAATAAATATTCAAGTAAAGTACAAATACCTGAAAAAGCTACCTAAGCACAGTGTCAAAGTAACTGAAGAGATCTGAGGCACTCAGATGGTATTTAAATGAATAATAATAATAATAATACTTTTAGGAGACAGAGAAAATGGAAATAACGTTACTCAGCTGTCATGGCTACCGCAGATATCAAACATAAACATGAAAAGGTCAAAGCAAATGTTTGGCGTGGTACCATTTCAAACTAAAAAATGACAAAGTTTGTTGTAAACGATGCAAAG
>JAQLOL010000015.1:20106040-20122711 GCA_029783665.1 Naso thynnoides | reverse complement strand
TGTAAACGATGCAAAGCTGGACCCCAATGATGTACAACTTGAACAACGCAACATTTCATCCAACACCGGTTAATGTCAATGCATCCTCCTGTCAGCCTACCATCACGTCAGTCTCAGTGCGGAGGAGCCGCAATGCATTAACGGTAAATAATGTTTTTGATTAAGTTATTATTTGATACGATCTATGAGATTCTATTGTGTTTATGAGCGTTGCAGCGTCGGCGGCTGCTTTTACGAGCGCCACACATCTTTTTTGTTTAAAGGGGACACATTACGCTTTTCTGTCTTTTTTGAAAAAAAAATATTTACTTGAGGAAAAATGTGCTGTACTTTGTATTTTCTGCCACAAACATTTTTAATATATATATAAATGATTGATCAATAATTGAATGTAAATTTTCTTGATGATCAGTCAAGGAAATTTCTTCAAATGCTCATCTCTGCTACACGTCACATGTAAGCACGTTTTTGAATTGAAGGGATTTTTGAGAAAATTTAGATGACAAAACACTCGTTCTAAAAGATTAATTAGTAGATTTCCTGGAGTTTTAATTTGTACACTTCAACATTTAGTTACCAATTCCAACCTGGCAAATACAAACTGCTGTGGAAGATCTGGTCATATTGTACAAAAACAGCCACTCATAACCTTGTGCTAAGATATTTTATCAGCTGCTGCTTCCAACTTTTTACCTGAAGAAAACCTGGCAATAACAAATGACTTTTCTTCAGCAGAAACAGCCCACATGCATTAAGACATCTCGGCGAAGGGAAAAAGCAACAAGTGACACTCTGCAGTTTCGCCTCGGTGATGTCGACACATCAGCCAAAATGGCAGCAGATGGTTTCTGGCAGCCACAACTCAGCCGCATCCAGTGGCTGTTAAAGCACACTTTGTTTCTCTGCCAGTAAAAGTGAGTTGCGACGTGTTACCGTGCATGGCGTGCTTCTGCCCCGACAGCAGCTTGACCAGAGCCCAGAAGGCGTCCTCTTCATTCATGTAGATGAGCAGCAGAGCTGTGATCTGACTCATGCCCTGGCAGTAACCCACCTCCTGCAAACACACACAGATCACTTTAATGACGATGAGTTGACTCCTCCTTCCTCTCATTTATGTGCAGCTACTGCTATATAGAGACCTCACACGATTAATTTTCATCTCTTAATTCTGCATTAATTGCAAAACTTATGTATGTCCTCATTGATTAGTCTGTGATTTGGAAAACTGCATCCAAAAAATCCAGTTCTTCAAAAACATTTCACCTACTCAGAGTCTAGAAACAGTCACACGGAGACTCGTTACTCACAAAGACAGGAAAAGCAAAGACACTCTTCAGAGAGTGGATGACTCACCGTGTTGTACATGGAGTAGGCTGTGAGGACGTGGAAGAGAGCCTGCTGCCTGAGAACACAAACACAAAACCACAGTTACCAGACTGAAGCCAGAGCGTCATTCAGAGTTTTGGTTCTGTGTTCAAACATCATTAACTTCTAGTTAAAATCCATGTGTGTGGCTTCGAAGCTGCACGTCAGCCTGTCGTGTATGAAAAAAAAAAGAAAAAAGAAAAAAAAAGGCATGCACAAAATCCTGTTTACTCATGAAAATTAAGTAGTAAATGACTGAATATATTCCCTCCCAGTGAAGAGAGAGAGCATATGAAGAGGAGAAAAAGCAGTGCACCTTGTCTCAACTGAAAACGAAAATGGAGAAGAAGCATTTTATCCCTTCATAACAGAGACTCAGCCAGGCACTGAATGTTACTGATGAATGCTGTAATTTAATCGATGTATGCGTTGTAAAGTTGTTGGCTGTATGGTCAATTCTCCATTAAAGCAGCTCCAAGTTAGCCACCTGGCTAATGTCTATGGAAGCCAAGAGCGGCCGTGTCGCTGCTATCTTTTCTCATTCTGTAAATTTGAGATCATGAAATAATCATCTGATCATCATGGGATAACAAGGCTCGTTTTCCCGTGATAACAAGACAACAGAGTCCATTTTGTAAAATAAGAGCATCACTTTTCAGAACTGGCGGCAATAATACTAATGTCTTCATCTCTGCCATTATAACACAGACGGCTTTACTTGAGCGGCTGTTGACTGATGCACAGACGGGAGTTGGTCAACATCTTCAGTTATCAAAAACATGATGTTATCCTTATGATCCTTACATCGTCATTGTCTGCTCTAATTGCAGGAAACAAAACTACACATTTATACCTTTATTTGCGCTTCAATTATGAATCCCCCCCGACAGTGGCAGAGATCTTGAAGGGCCAAATCTGTGTGATTATGAACCAGACACTCGCTTCCGATTTCTCCGTAATTATCCCGTGATCTCGAGATAAAGGCTGATAAATTATGTCACGGGAAGACAAGTTTTGTTATCCCGGTGTAAAGCATAAATTTGTCCCATTATCATGAGATAATGAGATGGATGTTTTTGTGATCTCGAGATAACAGACCGAAAAAGATAGCAGCGATCATGGTCGCTCTCGGATTCAGTAAATGTCAATCAAAACCCATCAGCAGCTTTTTTTTTTTCTCTTTCCAGTGACCTGCTAGCACTTTTCTGCCGGAAAAACAGGGACATGGCACCTTCATTTTCAGACCACTAATGTGAAAGAGCATTTCACACGGTGTTCACAGGTGCACTTCCTTTATTGAGTATAGCTGTGGCTGGTTGCTGACTTTGGCTTAAAACTTTGTCAAATCTACGTAATAAAGCAGAAGTTCAAAAAAGGGAACATGAGTCGTCTCACTTCCGTACTAAACTACTACTACATGTACAAATACTACAGTTTGGCTTCAGATTTTAGGAATCGGTTTCATTTTTATCAATCATTTACACTTTCCAATGAACTCAAGTATAATATAAAAATATGAATATCATATTCTATTTCTACAAGTAGGTTCCTATAAATCCTAGACACTGGATCATGCGGTCTGTCTCGTGCACTAAGGCTCACTGTTTTTGAACCCTTCAACCTTCAGTCAATCAAATGGCTGCATCACAGTTTTCAAGGCCTCATTATGACAAGTACTTTCTATGAAAGATGAATGCTCAACTTATGTTTGCTACAGCATTGCATAGAATCTAAAGTCTGGTAAACATGGTTATTATGAAAGACAAGTAAATGGGTTCAACTTCTGGTTAGTTTCATGCACAAGACATATTTATTCTTTGATTCATTTTCTTTTCTTGTTCTTCTTGTTCTTGTTTTATGGTTAAAGTTACGGTGCTTGGTGTGGACGGCCCTTAAACGGCGGTTGTTGACGCTGCTGTGTGTTCTGGTACCCACTTGACATCGTAGCGATTCATGAACATGATGTGGTCCCGATAGGTGCGGTTTACATCCAGGTCAATCTGGCGGATGTCGGGGGAGAGTCCTCTGGCTCGGGCCTTTAATTTCTATGGATGAACCAGAGAACGCAAAGAATAAGAACATTTCAGCAGTTCTCAACACTAAAAATGGTCCAAACTTGTGTTGCGAACAATCAGTGCTTTAAATAAGGGCTCTCCTCCATCTGTGTTATGCAATTAAATATTTCTGTTCATTTTTTTGTGAATGAAAACACAGCTACACTCCTTTTCATGGTGTTAATTTGGGGTAAAAAGACTCATACATGAACAGTTTTCAGCAATATTTAATACAATTTCACACTCACAGAAGAGAAAATGGATTAATATTAGGGAAACTGCTTCGTGCTCACGAGGGAGATAATTACTTTTTCACAGTCAAGATTTGTGTGCCTGTTTACTGCTGTGTGCTCTTGACTAATAATTAGAATAGGTTCCACGCAGCAACTAAAGGCAGCGCTGTATCGATCCTGCCAGCTAAACTTTCTAATGAGATCCAAACTTTGTCTGATTGCACAACAAAAAGAAAAAGGAGTTTACAGTGTTCGGAAACAAGCTGTGCAGCGTCACGTAAATGCAATTAAGCCTCCAAACACACATCTTGGCCATACTAATGCTGGAACTTTGTGAAATCAAACAAAGCCAGGGGGGCTCACTTATGAGTCTTTGCTGTAAAGGTGGCCACAGTGCTGCACATATTTTTATAAAGCAGTAACTGTAAAGTACCAGCAGGGAGGAAGTGTGTTTACGTACCTCATAGAAGTCTTTCTTCTCCTCTTTTATTTTGGGAATGTCAAGCAGCAGACACCACACCTCCCCTCGGAGCTGCAGGGGAATTCCCTTATAGATCCTCCGGACCAGCTAGAAGGAAGCAAACAGCAGGAGGTCTTTGTTAAAAAGGCCTTCAAAGAGGAACGAGCCTGTTCAGCTCAGAAACATTAAGACCACAGCAGAGTGCAGGTTTTCAGTCTGACAGGCCTTTCAGTAGATATTAGAGAGCGGTGACGCTGTGATGATGTGACGGCTGAAAACAACTCCGGTGTCGTTCTGTATGTGTGTCCCATTATGCTTTGCGAAACCACTATTAACTATGCTACTATGCTATATTCCATATGCTTATGCAATCACTATTCAAGAGGCTGAATCAATGATAATTCAGATTAACATTTGGACCTCTTGAATAAAATATGAAGCAGTCACCTGTTTCAGCTTTAGAAAAAAATGAACTTACTTCAAGAGTGCAGAAAAGACTGAGAATCAAATCAAAACCACAAAAAGTGTCCAACTTTAACGGTCAAACATCTTCAAGAGCTAAATGCGGTTCACTTCTACTCAATTTCTCTAGAATTTTGAATTATTTGCTACTCTTATTTTTGTCGCCTTTAATTTGCAATCTTAACATTTTCTTAATTTCTCATTTTTAATGTTTTTTAAAAATTGTTATCATAAAGCACTTTAAATAGCCCTATGTCTAAATGATGCCATAGAAATAAACATGACTTGTAGTCGCTGGTTATCTATGCTAATTATATAACATTAATAACTCATATACAGCCTTTTTAAAATAATGTAGCGCTTACAGGTTGCAAAAAGACAATCACAATAAATCAATGGCAAGGACGATGAAACAAGCAAACTAAAACGCTACATTTTCATCTGTCCAAAAGTTGTTGCTGCAGGCCACAGAGATGCAATCGGAGCCTCTGGCAGTTGCCAAAAATGATTCAGAGTAAAGCAGCCAATCAGCTGAGCAGCTCTGAGCCTGTCAGAGATGAAAACAGTGAATGCATGAATGTACTCTGCACTCTCCCTGAGCAAAAGCAAAGGGCTTTGGAAGGTGAACCACGACCATCTGGCTAGATGAGCTCCAGGAGAGATGGAGTCAGGGAGACTGCTTTGCATGCAGAACAGTCCAAAGTAATTCAGTGTCCACAAAGAGATGGAAAATCGGTTGGACTCCGGGCGAGAAAAGATTAAGGCTTAAAACCCAAACTGCTGGAACAGCAAAGCTAATCAGAGCAGTGAATTCTCTGTCTGCAGCTATTAAAACCCAGCCAGCCAGAACAGTTATACAGCAGATATACAGCAGAGGGTGTAGTGACTGTAAATGTGTGTGTGCGCTCTGCAGGTGACTGACAGGGGACATGAATGAAAAGACGAGTCCCTCCGTCTTCACAGAAGTTCCTGTGGCTGAAAGCAGCTCCCGACTGGTAGAGTTAAAATAAGAGGTGGGACTGTGCTAACTTTAAACTTTGTGACGGAGAGTCAATCGAGAAGCAAAAGAGAATGTCACCTATTGTCTCCAAAATGATGTGTTTTTTCCAACCAGACTACTACGCAATGAGGGCCCGACAGATATGGGATACTTGGAGCCAATGTTAATGCTAATACCAATATTGGAAAGTAAGAAAATTCTGATACTATCTTACATCGGCTGAATGTGGTTATCAAATACTTGTGACAATCTTTATTCCAAACTTTAGTGCACTGAACAGTAAAGACTTCAATTACTAGGTATTAAATAACAGAACACCCTCTGCTGGACAACTACATGCCTACACCATTTTAAATCATTAACCCAAGCATTTTTTCTGGCCTTGTAAAACAGTTTTAATATCAGCGCATATCTGAGAACATATACTGAATGCTGATATTGATGTAATTGCGATAGACCAATATCAGCCGACAATATTGGAAAACAGATCAGATCAGATCAGTCGGGCCCTAAATGTAAACCCTAATTTTACAAACTAAATCAAGGTTAGAGGAGTTTACACAAGTCTCCTTCTTGAGAACTTGTGGACACCATGCATAAACGTGGATGTAGCCTAATAGTTGCACAATGTTATCATAATCTATCTAATTTCTAACCTGAAATGTTTTGTCACCTCATAAATAACAAGAAAACAAGGAGAGAGAAGTGACTGTCAGAGATGTGTGAGGAGCATTAATGAGCGTTGATTAGGAGTCATAAGTCACCTCCTCTGCATGCCAGAGTGTGTGATACTCATGATGTGAGTGTTCCTATTAAGGGCAGTGTTGTGTGTGTGTCAGGTCAAAATTAATGACATGTGGTTGTGTGTGTCTCTTCTGTGTGTAAACCACCAAAGCCTCCATCAACACTCCATCAACCTCTGCCGCTACACTTGGGACTCACTAGCTGCAAGTGCAACAGCCTTGTAATTAGGCTCTGATGAGCGAGTCAATGAAAGCATCTGTTAGCCTAATCAACCTTTGAATGTGTGTGTGCATATGTGTGTGTGTATGCATTTGAACATGTGTCAACATTAAAATTTTCAGTGAATCTGCTATTTCTAGTCTTTTTATGTTTACTGTGCACAAACTTATAGCTTGTTGTTTTACGGTTAAGTAAAAGATTTTTTGTACAAGAGTAGATAAACCTAATTTTCACCTAAAGTTGGTCATCATCACATACTAAATGTGTTGTCTACTGCCAGAGCAGTTAAATGAATGAATGACTGAATTTATTTAATGAATAAATTTAACCTAAAACACTGCACTGCAGTCAACACATGCATTAAAAAATCATCAGGGGTTTAAAACACAATAAAGTCAAAGGCTGATTTCCATGTGGTCCTCTAATGACACACAACACACAAAAAACTGCAGACAGCTAACAACACACACGACAGTACAAAAGACATGAATAACACAAAATATCATATTAAATACCAACATGGGCAGAAAACTATGAAAATAGCAGGCGGTAGGATAGGTCTGTGTGCATGTTTATAATTTCATTGTTTTTGTTTTTTCCTGAGAGGATAAAATTAAAATTGAACTACACTGTCCTCTGCAACCACTGTCCCCCAGTGAAAAACTGAAAAACACTAAAAACGAAAAGGCATGAAACCCACCATGCTGTCTCTTGTGAAGGAGCTGTGGGTGTCATTTAGTAAAGAAAGCAGTCAAACAGGTATTTTGGTACCAAGTTTTTAAAGATCTTTTGAGTGAGTAGCATCTTTATTTATCCACCCCCAACCATTTCAGCTTCTCAAAATGTGTTATATCAAAGTGAGCATGTGGATGTACTTTTAATATAATTCCGGTGAATTTATTTTGAGCCATTTGCAGTCTGTTTTTAAGATGCTGGGATAATTCAGTGTACCAGGACATGGCAGAATAGTCACAATGACTTTGAACAAGAGCTTCGAGAGTATGAAGGGTTGAATGTCCAGAAAGGAAGTTTGTCTGGCTAGAAACTTAGTTCTTTGAGTTATCTTGGTGAGAGCCATGCAATATCTTCTGAAAGGAACCTATCAAAATACCTCATTTCATCACTTATACTGTTTTTAGCTGTTGTCTAAAATTCTCCCACTGTGATGTCAAAAAAAATGGTGACTTGGATCATTTTATTTTGGATCAAAAATTAATGGCTTCAGCTTTTCCAAAGTGTAATGATAATCTATTGTCAGACAGCCATGTGCTTACACTTGCAAGCTCCACACTGAGTTTTCTTAACCACTGTTTTATCTTTATGTGCTGCCGGTAGAACAGAATCATCCACATACAAGAATTCCAAGGAGTAGTTGCTTTTAAGTCATTTATAATAAAAAGAAGTGGGGACCCAGTATGCTACCCTGTGGCACCCCACATCCTGTCAACGGTAATAAGCTCCTCTCCTCCTCCTCCTAGGTTCCACCAACTTGCAGAGACTTTTTTGTGGCCTTTGACTGTCAGAAAGGAGAACACGCTGAACAACTGGCCAAATAATAACTGGAGTTCTGGCGTGAGACGGCACAGCAAACCCTGCCAGAATGCCAACCATTGCACATTCTTGCACCAACAAAGACATGGACACAACCAGCAGCTTGCAATACTCAGAAGCACCAAGATTTACACTACAAAGGCCAAAAGGGGAGGAAAAAAGACACAAAGTTTGGTGAGAGTCTGAACAAAGAGACAAGTAGGGCAAAGAGAGAATCAAATACCAGGGAAATGTGACACAAAAGTGACATCATCACCTGCCGATACCACTCACAAATAAAAAATATATTTGTGTATGTAGGATTTTAGTGATATCTAATGGTGAAGTTGCAAGTGTGCAGGTAAGCCCACAGTGGCTGTAAAGCTTGTGAAAAACACATAAGGCTCTCTCTTTAGGTTTGTCCATTCTAGGCTACCGTACATGCTGTATTCTGTGGAAGAGGACCTGCCCCCTCTGCAGATATATAAGACTGATTCTAAAATATTAAAAACACAACATTTTTTAAAATCATGTGATTACACACCAATAAAAACATGATAAAGAATCTTTTTTTCCATTTCTGCTATATTCTACCATTGGACCCCTTTAATCTGAGACACGAGACCTTTAAAAGCCACTCAGCTGTCACCACATCACCACACTTCCTGCACCACAAGGACACAATTGCTCTTTCTGTGCCACTTTCTGCTGTGACCTGGCAGTTATTATGAAGAATGGCACAAGCATACAGCTGCAGTCCCAACCCTTCAAGGTTTCAGATGATACTATATTATCACTGCTTTGCTAAACACTAAAACCTCCAGCTGGATTCGTCGTGTGTGGTGCAGGGAGGAAAGAAAAAAGCTTATGGTTGCTTTTTATCTGCGCAGCTCTCTTGTACTTTCCGACTGCGGGCTAAATGTTTTCAGCAGCTGGCAAAATAATAGACGTATCAAGCGTGACCTGTTTCCTCGCTGAGCTCCTGACAAAGAGAAATATCTCTCAAGCTCAAAGGAAGATAGAAACAAGACGAAGAAGGAGGAGGAGGAGGAGGAGAGTGATGTGACAGGGGGAAGGTCTAAACACTCCTCAGTGTCCTTCGCTGTTACTCACTGTGAACATTTCTTTGAAAACAATGGGAAGGCGATGCCACGGAATGAGTCTCACTGTGTTCTCAGTGCCAGCTGTGAGTGTACCTCACATTTCAAAGTCCACACACACACACACAACACACACAACACACACACACACACACACACACACACACACACACA
This sequence comes from Naso thynnoides, assembly GCA_029783665.1. Classification (NCBI taxonomy): domain Eukaryota; kingdom Metazoa; phylum Chordata; class Actinopteri; order Acanthuriformes; family Acanthuridae; genus Naso; species Naso thynnoides. The sequence continues at coordinate 20,113,370 of JAQLOL010000015.1, read as the reverse complement.
CACACACACACACACACACGCCATACATTCGTACTGAATTTTTGCTGAAACCAAACATACAAATGAAGGACGTGGTGAAGCGCTCCGGGCAACACCACAACAACCGGGATCTAAAAAGGCTCTAATGAAGGCAGCCATAACTGATGCTGTGACCCTCTAATGGTGCTCGTGGGAGGTGGACAAAGAGACGGACTGTCCTCTGTGCAGCAGAGGGCACAAAAACACTGACATGAATCCAGTAAGACTGATGTGTGAGGGTTTGGTGATGTATATAGTCATTTTAGGATTCTTATTAGAATTAGAGGAAATATTAAAGCTTTATCTGATATTGAGTGTCACAATAAATTCAGTAGTTTTTTTGGCTAACCTGGAAGTTAGCACCATGTGGTTACCTCATCAAAAAGCCAATGGATTTCTTTTTGTCTTTGGATTTTCGGTTATTGCAGAAAACCTCCATGGCAAACAAAAGTTTACGTTACTGACACACTTTGTTCTTCAAGATAATCATCGCAAATGAACACTATTATGAATTTTGAAGTAACTGGTAATTGGTAGACGTTAAAGCTCACATCTGGTTAAAAACAAACTACACAATGGTCACATGACTTTAATGTCACCACCACTAAGCTTCCCATTACACACTCATTAAAGGTCTTCACACACCGGATGCATAAGGAATAAATGGCACAATAAGGCAAACTGTTGCAATTGTTGCACTTGATGCAAATATTTTGGATCGAAATTATTTACACCAACACCGACACAAATTTGTGACAGAAACTCAGGAAAACAAACTTGCGGAAGAGTTTTGACAGATCACTTCATTACAGCAGATCTTCCTCCTTCTCACTGCTGAGGATGGACACTGTCACCCAAGTGAGCCGGCAAGAAGCATCGGTACAGACAGACGGGTGGCGACTACTTTTCCGCAAGCTGGTACTGACTTTAAAATGAGGGAACCACAAGGTCAACAATGCTAACTCATTTCTGCTTTTAGGACTCATTACTGCGCCAGTGTGGCTTGTGACTGTGTAACAAGCCAATACTGATTTCTAGATGCATTTGATGCGTGTGCAGGTGCATCAGACATCAGACATCAAAAATAATTAGCCAGTTAAATAAAGGGAAAACGACCAACATTTGTTAGTTCCAGCCTTTTAAATGTAAGTCTTTGATCATTTTGTTGTCATACATGATAGCAAAATAAATATTTTTGGTTTTAGACTTTTGATCGAAAAAATGCAAAGACATCTGAGGTCGTCGCCTGTGGTTGTTGTAAGTTATAGCTCCTTTTTTTCACAGTTTTAGTCCAAAAAGTGACATCAAAACCGTTTTATTATGATGTTCTGCTGCCCCCTAGTGGCATAAAAGATTTAAAATAATGTAGCTTTAAACACGCTAAAGAAATTGCAACTTTTTATTGTGTTTTACACTTGTCAAATCAAAGTATTGACTTTTCATTAAGTCTAGGTTTTGGGAGGGACAGGTGAGATGTGAAAGGTTAGAGGAGAATGAAACAGAAAACAGAAGTTTACCTTCTCACTGTTCTTGTATTTGTCCCAGCTCTTCAACATCTTCAGCCACTTGGTGGTCCGCTCCACCTCCGTGTGTTTTTGCTGAGCGGAAACGAGAATTGACACATTAATAAATTCCTCACTTGTCAGTTCTCTGTGACTGATTTCACATCCAATGGGAACTGCTGTCAGAGTAGCTCAACAGTTAAAAATGAACCACTTGCAAGCGATCGTACTGTTGTTCAAAGTCATTTCGATCCGTCCGAGCTGCTCCAATTACAGTCATCTGTAAATGCTGATCTTTCTTCCTACATTTTATTTTATGAAAGTGCACTTGTGAGTGAGCAGAACAAAGCAAATCTCTCATTTGCCAACACAAATTCAGACAAGATGTTAGTTAAATTGGGATTATGGATCAGATTGTAATATCACTTTGCTTTACTTCTTTTTTAAAGTTTTCACAAATAATCTGCTTTTAATTTGGGGGGAAAATATTACATTGTACATCAACATGACCATAAGGCCTGTTTTCGGTCTCAAGTACAACTTTCATTCAAATGTGAGAATTATGTAACAGTTCAAGAGACAAAATTTTCAGTTCCTGAGCACAAGTCTCAAACAAAGTCGTTTCTTTTTATAGGGCCTGACCGATATAATATCTGCATATTGACCTATTTCAGATAAATCGGTTTTAGTGTTTGTGTTCTTAGATATGCACCGATATCAAAAGCGTATTTAAGTCCGGAAAACATAATTGGACTTGGGGTTGCGTTTAGAGTCCAACTATTATATATATATCTGTGTCCCGATATTATCGTCCCATTTTGGCCTCCCGCTATTGTATCTGTATAGGCATATATGTTTTCAGGTATGTGCCAACATTATATAAACTTCTTAAGGTCAGAAAAATGTTTGGATTAGGGATTTAAAATGGTGTAGTCATGCAGTTAGTCCAGCAGGGGGCGGTCAGTTATTTCATAACTAATAAGTGAAGCTGCACACTGTTCAGTTCACTAATGTTTGGAAAAAGATTTGTTAAAACGTACGATATCCTGCCTCCATTCCATATTTGTCACAAGTATTCAATACCACATTAATTCACTATTACATATGTAGTATCAGCTCATATATCGGATATCGGAATTTTCTTGATTCCTAGTATCGGTATTGGCATTGACCCCAAAAATCCCATATCGGTCGAGCCCTAAGTTGTAATTCTGGTAACAGTCTAACTGATGTAATCTTCAGTTTCCCAGCTACAGGCACATGCAGCAATCAGAAATGTGCAAAAGAGACTTGAATGTCCTGAAATTCATAATAATGTCTGGGAATATTTCATTTTAAAGAGGAAAGTATCTCACCTTCTCCTCCACTGAGTCGTAGGAAGGAAGTTCATTCTCACTAAGGAGAGAAGAAGAAAGAGAGGGAATGAAATGCTTCAGCTGTTTGTCTAAGCTTCAAGTTGATTTTTGTCCTATATGTCGAGGAAGAACAAAAGTTTAATGAACTTCGATGAAAGGGCTGAGGGGTATCCGGGTCAGTGCTCGTCTCACTCTCCCTGACAGTGACATCAAACATGTCAGTGGTCACACAAACAGGAAATAACAGATAAGACATTCCTCCGTTTCTGCTCCGCCTATCTGTGTTTCAAAGTCCCTGCAGAGTGGCTCTGTGGAGCTTTTCTCTTCAGTTTCATCTCCACTGAATTCTCCCAGCAACACCACATGATCTCACTGATCTTAAAGAGTTGAGCTCATGTTCAATCTATTGAAATATTTTTCACTCTCTTCCTTCTCTGTGTTTGTACACAACACTGTTCTCTAAAATTAGGCTAAGAAGCAAAAACTGAGACATTAATTTGCATCTTTTACTGATCCAACATGTCGAAGATCTAGACGAAGAAGCAGAAGGAAAATTTTCCCACAGTTAAATAAAAGTGAAAACTAAGTCAGATTTAATTGAGCCTGTTCTATCAGAACCTTTTTCTCTATTATGTGTACAAAGTTAAATATTTCTTTTACTGGAAATAAATGAAACGTTCTCAAGAAACAAGAGATCATCAAATCTGTTGTTTGTTGATGTTTTTAAGATGCACCTCAACACCCACTTTTACTCTTCGGCTTTTAATTGCAATTAGCTCATTTTTAAATATTATTTACTCATTTACTCTCTGTCTCAGATTCATTGGGTTTATGTTATGTGCTACTTGTTTTGTTTTCATCTGGCTGTGTTTTCTGAATGTTTTCCATGCATGCATATGGTTCTATACTTCCCTCCTTTTATTATAATCTTGCCTTAGAAATCAATTTGTGTCTGTGAAGCACTTTGGTGCTAAACTTCTTTGCTTTTTAAGTTCTACATAAACAAAATAAACTTGAAAATTGAAAATAAGTGTTATTAAGCTGTCATCGGCCACAATTTGCATTTATTAAAAAAAAAAAAAAAAAAGTGGTTCCTGATAAATAGATGAACAGATGAAGAACTGTACGTGACGGCACAAGACCAACCAACACTGTTTCTTGTTCTACTCTTTTTATCCAAACAGCTTCTCAAGCCTGAAACATTCATTTTGATCACGGCTCCTCCGCAGCTTCATACCTAAGTTTGAAACTCTTCATCTTCTGCCCAGTCAGGGACCTTCACCTCAGGCTGCGTCTGTCCTTTTTTCAAACAATCTCACAACCCACATGTTGTTTTTTCCCTTCCACCATCCTACAATCTCTCCTTCCATGTTACTCTGCTCATAGTCTGCATCGTACCACTCCATCCTCACACTGATACCCTGTGATTGTGGCTAACCAGGGTTTCCTGCCTGCATGGGCCGGCCTCTATATATATATATATATCGCTGCAGCACAGTTTTGTTTAAGAGCCTCGCAGCCTCACGACCTAACCCACAGACACACTCGACTGCGCAGTCTCTCATATTCTCCCTCCTTCTTTCAATGTGGTGCTTCTTTTCAAATTATTAGAAAAAATTAGAAGTGATGATGTATTTCTCTTACTGAACAAAGCCAAAGCGGTCGATGACTTTGTACAAGTTGAAGTTGGTGTCCTCCCACGGCTCCACGATGGCCTCTTTTCCCTGGAAACAAGAAGAAAGATGGAAAAAACATGAACACTGAGGACTAAAACTTGTTAACAAACAGGGTGATCTGTTGTTTTGATTTTTACGATTTCAGGCAGAGCCAATAAAGACCTCTAATGTTCCACTTATACAGACTGTTTGACTTTAATCACTATCCAAGACAAAACAGTCTCATTTTCTATTTTTCAACCTTGGGAAGATATAAAACTGAAAATGATAAAGAGAAAAACTGTAATTTTATTTGGATTAGAAAAATGAAGAACACTACTTTTAAAATATGAATTAAAACTCTGAATTTTTGTTATTTTAAATGAAAAATGGGAAACTTAAATTCAAGGATTCAAGGAAGTTTTAAAGTCACATGCAGCAACGCGCTACAGTGAAAACGACTTGCGCCAATTCACCAACTGTGCTGATAAAAATAGGTTACATTTTAGCAAATACATAATAATAAATAAATAAATACACAATTTTAAAAAAAGTTGTACTAAACAATAGGAAAATCTCTATCAAGAAAAATCTACATAATTAAAAGAAAAAACAAATGGAGGAATTATTCTTCCCCTCAGCAAGAAAGTTGATTGTTATACAGATCTTTCAACTGATTCATTTTGATGCCATGGCAGCTTCGTCGGTGTGTTCGGCAATTTGCCAATACCATTCAAATAAACTGGAAAGGACATTTTGAATTAAACTGTTTTGACTCAATTTGTCAGCTGAATTATAAATTTAATGGGATGTGATGTATTAAGACTAGGCAGGTCATACACAGCAACTTGTATTTTAGCTCTCTTTTTACATTTTCAGTGAACTATGTGAAATATCGCAATATATCGTAATATGCATCGTATCGCAGCGTAATCATATTGCGACATGTATCCTGATTTGTACACGGTTGGTTGCGTTACACAAAACACTTGTGCAATATGCAAACAACAAAGTTTCGGTTCAAAAAATATTTAAAATAAATGAAGTAAAAAGAAATACGAGAAGGAAAATAGATATAATAGACAGATAAAAGTAGATTATGCTTTCAGGTTGGACTGGATTTGGATTTTGGAACGTTGCCCAGTGATGTGATGATATCACTCAAGAACGCCTGTCACATCTTCCCAGACTCTGACGTTTTATGGACAAACCAATAAACCAGTTAATCAAAAAAAAATAATCACCATGTGAACCATCACGAGCTGCAGCTCTGCAGTCTGATGCAGTTTGTGCCCAGGAATAAACTGAACACTGACTTTTGATTACGCTCCATTACATGCCACCCACGTTCTTCAGGGGCAGAGAATCATGTTTTGATTGGCTGCCGGATTACGAGGGGAGCCACGACTCCGGCGCCCTTGGGGAAGTGTGTCGGCGTGAGTGTGTGTTTATGAGACACAGAGAAAGTGTGTGTGGGCAGCGATTAACAGGTATGAAATGAACAAGCCAGACGCCCACCTGCGTCACCGTCTGACTCCAGGCCTTCGAAAAAACTGGTTCAAGTTAATTCACCGTCAGGGACCCGAAGAAATAGAAAACCCACAATGAGAGAGTGTGAGGAAGGACTTGGTGGAGTGGAGAGAGAAGAGAAAATCAAAGAGGGTCAGAGTTTGAGAACAAGAGTCACGGATGAATAAAGGTCACCGTAACTCGCTGCACTAAATATGTCAGTGAAGTTCTCAAACTGGAGCTGAAGTTTCGAGCACAATAAAGGCGTCTGCTTTCAAGATTCAACTTGACCCAACCACAAGAATTAGACACACTGTAGGTACTATTCCTGTAGTAGAAAGAAGTCCAAGCAGAGGATACTGTTGCTAAAATTTAAAACAATTTTATTTAAAATTGCAAGCAACAAAAACAAACTTCAACTCTTGTCCAGTTTCAAAGCTCCCACAATGCTTTGAAGGATGTAAACAGGAAGCATAATGATGCTGATCTGGAGTAATGTTATTTTTAGCTTTTATTTTTAAACATTTGGGCAAATACTTAGTTGAAATAACTGTTGGCAGTTCCTGTTTGAAACATACGGAGGATGTGTGGACAGCTATTGCTAAATGATTTTGATTCTGACGTTTACTTAAAAATATGGAGTTCTGGAGTAATAAGGAGCATCTTTTTCTATGGTTTCTAAGCAGATTTATTTACAAAGGACGTCAGAGATAATGATACTCTTTATAAAAAACAAACAAACATATATTTTAAAGGATTTCTTTGCCTCCTCCTGAGTTCCAGACAAGAAGATAGACACCATTCTTTCAACTGTGCGTGCAATAACAAGGAGGAGACGGGCAGAGCTCGCTCACTGCTAATTAGCTTAGCTCAAATACTGGTAGTCAATGGGAAGTGCTAGCCTGCCTCCATCTAAAGTCATCAAATAAACTTTTCAACAACTTTAAACATTCCTGTATGATTGTTGTGACTTGTTTATTTATTATGTTATGTTATTTTCAGACTTAGATTAGCACTTTATGTAGTACTTTATGTATTTCTTCTTTTTCGGCAGTTTACTGATGCGCATGCTGTTTACTCCCGCTACGTATTTAATTCGAAAATTGTATAAAGTGCTACTGTGAGTCTAAAAGTAAGCTTGCTCAATATGCTCGATCAAAAGTTGTGAGACGACAAACAATCAGCTCACTGGAGGCATCGGGGTTTTTTTTTTCGCACAGAGCTCGATAATGATGTGTTTCCACTTTTAACTTCCCACGTCTGCTCATGAACAACGACAGCCAATCATGTT
>JAQLOL010000015.1:20054469-20094316 GCA_029783665.1 Naso thynnoides | reverse complement strand
TGTTGGTTTCTCTTCCTGTGAAAGCGCTTTGAAATGTCTGTAGATGTGATTAAGCGCTTTACAAATAAAGATTGATTAATTGATGGATTGATAACCGAATTCAACAGTGTAATAGTGGTTGAAAAATGACACCATTCACTGCTAAATTGGTCTCTAAAAAGCCCTGTTTTTACCATCATATGTTCTTTGCTACCATGGCAAGGGTTTTGCGGAAAAACGAACAGTGAAGCTCTCTGTACTCTCTGTTCTAATTCGCCGGTCTACGCTGCGTTTCTTAGCAACAGGTGACGTTGGTACAAGCTCGCCTCGGCCAGCAACAGAGTGTCTGTAAGCTACGCCGTCAGTCGGCTCGAGCTCGAGCTGAGACAGAGCAGTTTACTCCACTGCACCTTTCCCTGCAACCGCTTTATCTCAGTTCAAACTGGATTTAAAAGAGAGAGAGAGACAACAAGAGAAATGAAGTGTAAACCGGCACAAACGGCTGCAGCGGATCTGCTTCCCAATGAATCTCATGCTACAGCTAATGTTAGCTTGCTAGCTCATTTGCAGAAGCTACCTCCTGCTTTGAATAAAGTTAGTATGTGCATGCACACACTAATGACAAGAACTATATTAAGGATTCAGTGCTAAATCAATAACTTTAACAAGTTAGCATTGATCTCAGTATGGCTAATGGCTAACAGAAACAGTTTTGGCCTGTTGGTGGTGCTAGATAAAAAGTCAGGGGATTGTCAAGATTTGTTCTCTATCTTTATGCACACTACTATTTCCCCAACAAATATATTCTGCATTATTATAGTATTTACAACTAAATCAATTCATTTAAATCAAATTATACAGACCAGTTAAAACAAACACTCATTTATATCATTGTAATAAATACATATTTGCACAAACAAACTGTTGCCTCTAACATTAAACTGAAGCAGCATCTTTTACCTCTTTTAAAGCGATCAAGTGGAACCTCCAAGTGAGTCAGAGCCTTCGTCCGCATCGGTCACAGTTCAACCAGGTCCAACACAAGCGACAACCTCAACTACCTCATCCCATCGCTGTCACTACCCACTGCTGCACTCCGACAGACAGACAGGGAGGAAATATGAGCAAGAGGCAAAGAGAAGTGAGATCAGAGCCAGACCTCACAATGCAATGTTTGTTACTGAAGCTCAGAGACGGACAGGCAGAAATCTGACTTCAGGAGCGAGTCAGTCCCACTCGCAACATTCTCCACCCAAACACAACAACACAACAACAAGCTCCATTCAACACATCACAGAGAGGGAGAGATAAAGGACAGAGGGAAGGACTTTTTCCAGCCAAATGATGACGGGAAGCTTTTTCAAATGTCACAAAAATGAAATGTGACCAATCGGAGGAGTTTAAGTCTCTTCATTTTTCCTTGTAAAAACGTTTTTTAAAAACTTCTTTTCTGTGCTTCTGTCCGTAAAGCACATCTGAGTGGAAGTTGGGGAAGCGAGGGAAACTGACAGGGGCAGATGATGACAGCTTCATGATAAAGAGCTCCCATTAAAACTTCATTATGAAATGGACGTGATGTACCATGAAGGGTCTTGTGATGTGGCGTGTCAAAAACAAGGGGAAGGGCGGGGTTGGGGAGGCGGACACGAGCAACAGGCACAAGAAAAAGAAGCTCTCTTGTCATCTCTTCTCTTTATCTCCGAGCTCCATCGGTACAGGAAATATCTGTGTTTCTGAGGGGAGAGTTTGGCGGATGGGACTTAAGTGCTGTTATCACTTCTGAAGCTCCAGGGTCACAGTGAGACGAGGGAGGGCGGAGTTTTACCGCTTTCAGACGTCACCTCCACATTCGGAACAAAGGTCTGCTTAATCCTCATCTCTATAAAGTGACCCTGGTTCGGAAGCCATATTCAACACTCCTGAAATCACACCCATTTTTAATCTTCAACCAGTTGAAAAAAGAGATGTTGCAGGTGGTATCAGCGTATCATCAGTGGTATGGCTAATTACCGAAATGCAAATCTCATTGCACATATTGTTTTACGTACTTTTCCACTTATATTTCTTTTAATATCTACTTTTCTCCACCTGTTCTCATTTTTCAAGCAGCCGTAACGGGAACAATTTGTGCGGTGCGTGACCAATACAGTCTCTCTTATCTAAATGTTGATTTGATAAGCAATTTGACAGAAAGTCAAAACAAAACTCTTGACTAGTTATTTACTTTTTGTGCTCTCAGCAAGTTTGGGTTTGTAGCTAAAATCCAGACACAAGTAAACAAGTGAAAGAGTAGCCCCATTTCCACTGAGCAGTGTGGTTCGGTACACAATTATTTGCATTTCCACTGACAAAAGGGTATCAAAGGGTGCCAAATAACCATACCGTTGTGTTCCTCTTTTGGCCACCCTTTCGTTGGGGTACCAAGCAGTCCCAAAGGGTCCTAAGCGGGAGGAGCTACACACACTGCAGTCCGTTGAGTGCAAGCAGGCAAAAAGCAGTTTTTAAGTGTTGAAGAACTGTAAATATATAACTTTAGTTAAGTTTTATATATTTTTAAGCGAGATTGTCACTATGCAGTTTCCAAAAATGTCTTCAGTTCATCCAAATAATGCTTGTTTGTAAATCTGTCACAAAATTTTCAGACGAAATTTGCAGAAACTAAACTCTTGCTGTAATGTTTCCGAAGCATTTTAAAAATATGAAACTAACACGAAAGGATTCTTTGTCATGAGTTTAACGTTACCGGTGGAAAAAAGATAATTTCATTCACTGTGCCACTCAAATGCAAATTTTAAGGTGGAATGTTTTCTCGCATGTTGTTTAATGCATGAGCTTCGCCATGAATTAATAAGTCCACCTTAAATGCCAATATGACAACCCGAAGAGGTGTTAAGAGGATTCATTTGTCACACATACATATCGTACATGTATGGTAATGAAATGTCTGAACATCGGCCATCGTTCATTTACTTCTGCCTTTCCTGCATGATGACATAAATGCTTTAGTAGCTACTGGATCCTCAGACACTTAAAATGCACATGAATTTCCACTGGTTTATGCAGATCAATTTTTTTTTTCACCTGGAAAAAAAAAAAGCGGCAGAGCACGCTTACGGTGTGCTCCTGCAGCACAGCACGTGTGCATCTGGCATATGCAGTCTGCTTGTTTTTGTGGCTTTTTCCAAGTCTCGTTAACTCAGCTCTCCTTCAGTCTTCAGTTGTGTATCTTAGATGCAAGCAGGCAGGACAGGCAAGACAAAAACAACCAATATGCAGCAAAAATCCACCTCTGACCTGAATGCTCAATAAATGAACAACAACAAACAAGATATGAAACAAAAAGCAAAACTGGCAAGAGATCTTGTGAAACAACTGATGAGTAGCCGCTTAAGAGTAAGTCAAATCTGTGTGTATTTTGAATGCATTTCCATTGATCTTATCTTTTAAGGTAGAGGTTCTATCTTTACAGCAATGTGACTAGCTTCAGCACATTGCAGACAGCAGAGTTTTCCACTTGTTTAGATCAAATTGCACTGATTTCAACTGTACACCTCCCATGATCTGTTTTGTGGCATAAAAAAAACAAAACATGGAGATTACAAGGTCAAAAACTCGATTGTCATACAGTAGGTGAAGTAATGAGTCCTAAAACAGAGAAGTCAGTTTACATTTTCGCACTTTCAGTTCCCTCATCTCAAAGTCTGTGTTTTCCAAATGGTTTTTCGGTGAAATGAAATAAGGTCTGTGGTTAAAGATGTGACATAAAATCTGCCAGTATAAACCCAGTTTTTTTTTAACTTTTTGGAATTTACATTTCTTATAAAAGGCAGTTGCTTAACAAGTTGCTCAATGAGACCACAGTGCTTGTTGGGGACATCACACATGGTCATGTGAAAAAGGAATAAAATATATAATGTCTTTAAAAAAGGATGTGAGACTAGGGATGGACATAGCCATGACCACTAGCTAGATCAGGTCATGCTAAGAGAAGAGTAAGCACGCCAAATCAAATCAGAAGTTGAATGCATCGGGGGGACGACATTCAAGGGATACACCAACTTTTATTATTTTTTCTTTTTATGTGCCTCACTCCCAAATTCCAGACAAGAAGACAGATATCATTCTTCTGACTGTGTGTGTGCAGTAACAAGGAATAGATGGGCAGAGCTCGCCCACCGCTAGTTAGCTTAGCTCAAACCCTGGTAGTAAATGGGAAGTGTTAGCCTGCATCCACCCAGAGTCATCGGATAAACTTTAAAACAACTCTAAATGGTCCCGTCTGTTAGTTCATTTACCACGTTATGTTATTTTTAGACTGATTAGCACTTCATGTAGTACTTTATGTTCTTCTTCTGCTGCTGTTTACTTGCGCATGCGCCCTGCGGTTTACTTCTGTTACATACAGTGTTTGATTGTAAAATCACATAAAGTGCCAATCTGAGTCTGAAAATAACATAATGTGATAAATAAACAAGTCACGACAAACACACAGGACCGTTTAGAGTTGTTAGAAAGTTTATCGATGGCTTAAGATAGAGACAGGCTAGCACTTCCCACTGACTACCAGTATCTGAGCTAAGCTAATTAGCTCTTCCATGTTACTGCATGCATATTCCAAAAAATGGTATCTATCCTCTTGTCTGGAACTTGAGAGGGAGGCAAATAACAAAAAGAAAAACTAAGTTGGTGCATCCCTTTATAGCCATGTGACCACAATGTAGTTTGTTTATAGCTTAAAAATAGCTTTTTTGTTTCTGTTGATTTGACTTACGCTTCAAATAACACAAATGTGGTCTTCATCGGTTGAAGATTATCATGCTGAACAAAACATTTAAGTATTATAAACTTGTGTTCGTCACAGAACTGCTTTTCAGTGACCCTATTCAAAAACCAACAAGCTTTTTACCGATAGAACCGGTGCAATGCTAACTTCCGGTAGGCCTAGAAAAATATGTCATCTATTCACAACTCTATTCTTTAAGAAAACATTAAGGACATTCAGTTTGAAAAGAGGAGTTTATATCATATCTTAAAACAGACTACCAGCTTCTGCAGAAGTATGAGGGTTGTTTTCAGTCTGTCTTTCTGTCCATTATCGGTGTGTCGGTTACACTCTAAGTCTCTGAGTATCCACTATAGTGACAGATGACAGACAGACAAATGTAATAATAGAGGAAGATAAGGAGAGCGCTGCAGCAACAAACACACGTCTCCACGAGGCAAATATGAATCAAAATCAAAGTGTCTGTCAGTGGGCAAAAACAGCAGCCTGGAGGATCATTAGCAGCCACTTTGTTCAAAGAGGCTAAATGTGGGTACAGATCAGAGGCAGACAGAGCTAAATACAGATACGAGAAGAAATCCCAGGAGAGACATCAACATCATCATCATCTTCAGATCATTCCTTCTCTTTGCTGCTACTTCTCAAATTTATAACTGCTCTCTTTGAATTCTACGGCTGTTGGTTCTTAATGTAAAGCACTGTGAGCTATCTTGTATGGCAGGAAATGTATTTTTAATCTTTAGCACATACTTGGAAGATAGACGCAGCTCTGACAGAAATTCACAGAAAGTGACAAACGTCACTGTTCCTCAAAGAATAAAAGTCCAACTTCCTGTATGGTTACATTATATTTCCCTGTTTCTCTTTCCATTCACCCACTTCTACGCTGTTATTTAACCAAGGTTCACTACTATACTGTATTATTCTGACAAAACAGGCATTCCCATTTAAACATTGAAGCTCTCTGTGTACTTCAGGATAACCTTTAAATTACTTCCAGTCGTCTACAAATCCCTCATCTCTGCATATATCTCAGAATTTATCACCTCTTCGAGCACCTCCACACCCTCTGATCCTCCCACTGTGATTCAGATTCAACTTTTAGGACAAGATTGAACACAGCAGCAACTGTACTGATCAACTGCCCACAGGAGTTACCAGCTTAAAACACACAGTCGCACTAAGAGACAACCTGGCCTTCAAATCTGCTAATCTGTCCAGAGAACAAGTTTGATCAAATGCAGCTGATCATCCTGGCGACCTGCGACGCTGCATAGAAACCGGTGAAAACAAACCGATCTTCACCAGTTTGTCATTAGCAAGACAGAACAAGTTGAAACAAGTGGCACCGAGAAAAAAAAAAAAAAAGAAACCTGCTTTCAGCGCAGAGAGACAGCTGAGGTCAAGTGAAAATGCTCGACTCATTCATGTTTTTGAAGAACAATACTGATATTTTAACTTTTTTGTTTGGTCTGTTATGCATTTTTCTTGTTTTGGCTGCACTGCACTATTTTTAAAAGGGTTTTATTTCTTTTTGTGTATCACAGACTAGAAACCACTTCATGATTCTAACAGATATTTAATGGTCCTATAGACAACTTCAACCATCACCATGGGAATCTTATTCCTTGATGACCTTGCGATATCATGTCATTTCTCTATTGGCTCACAAGTTTTTGAACATCTTAGGTGAACAAAACAATCGTTTTGGACTCAAATTTTCATTTTCAGATAATTAATTCACAATCACTATTATGTGGGGGAGGGAGGCAATCTTTTTATTCAGTACCTTTCTAAAAACTCTTGTGGATGTTTAATTTTTTTGGGTTGGACTGCTGAAGCGAGGTCAGCCCTACAATCATGTTTGTCCTTGAGTGAGTGAGTGAGTGGGTGAGAGAACCAAATCTCAGGATTGGTCAAACAGTCTCTGTCCTCATTGGTTGTTGCGCTTTCAAAAATAATCCGTGGGACGGTCACTGGGCGTTTTGCATACTGTGCAGTGTGTGTGGAGACAACCGAAATCTAAAATTGTCTTCACAAGCTGTTAAATAATCACACGGAAGTTGTTATATTGTGTTGTGATTGAGATTCTGACCTACCATACATCGTGGTAAGAGAGAAACAGATGTTTTTGGCTTGGAATCACATCATATTGTCACTGTGAGTGGACAGTGGGACCTACGGCGATACTTCACGCTTCTTGCTGTCGAGGACAGACACTGTTGCCCCGACGGGAGCTGCATGAAGCATCAGTACAGACAGACAGGTGGAGCTTGGTTGAAATTTTGGATGTTTCTCTTCCATATTGAACACCTCTCACTTTCTTCTTTGAGGAGGACTTAACGTACATGTATTTAATCAGATATATATATATATATATGACATTTGGTCTTCTTAATTATTTGTTTTCAAATAAATACCAAAATGTCCTGTAATACAGGAAAAGCAATCACAATTTTGTGGGAATTTGGTATGCTCAGATCTTCTCAAATGTTATTCTCGGAAAACGAAACGTCCTCTTTCTGGGCAATAATTTGAAAAATATAGTTTATCAGCTGCAGTGAGCCTTTTATCATGATGCCTAAGTGGAGAAAAATCACACAATTCTTTTCCGCTGTTTAAGTAAAAACTGTATATAGGAGCTATTTTGAGCTTTTACTCCTGTGCATTATGTGCCAAAGCATTCATTGATGTTTTTAGTCTTCAGAATATTAAAAAAAAAAAAAAAAAACATTATAAAAAGAAACTGGAGGTTAGATTGACAGGTCTTGATGCTGCGGTGTAAAAGTTTACTGCCTTCATTATCTTGTGGAAACAGAGGTAGTCTCATCTGCTTTGTTCCTGCTGCTTTGTATTCAGCAGTGGAGAACACATCTTTTGATCAGCTCTAGTGTAAGATTCTTTTCATAACCTGATTGTACTTGGATGAAATTTGGTAAAAATGTTCACGGTGTGTCAGTGAATAGGTCTGTTTCTTGAGGATGGAGGGGCTCCACTTGTGTTTAGAAAAGCTACTTTTTAAGTGATGTGCCCAAAACGATTGCTTTTTTTTGCTGTCGAATTTAAAAATCTGTCTGGGTGCAGCCAACATCAGTCAGGCTTTACAAAAACATGCAAGAATCTATTTCTGACAGAATAATGGCGAACTGATCATATGTTATTAAAAACTTAGAATAGAATAGAACGACTTTATTGTCCACCGGAGTGGAAATTTGTCTTCGGCCTCTCCCAGACAACAACACAGGCAGGTCAACATTCATCAACATAAAACAGGGTGAAGCATAAAAATAACAGGATGAAGCATAACAATTCTGAAAATTCTGAAAATTCTCTTCTTTTCTGACTTGCTTTTGCCAAATTACAATATACTTACTGCTATAAATCGTGTGATATTTATGTTAAAACAAACAACAGAGGCAAAGTCACGTCTTCACAGCCTCTGCAGGCCATTTTCATGTGGCTACACTCAGTGAAGAACCACATCATACCAGCACACGTTTAGTTCATCATTCTTAACACAATCATGGTGTTTGTGTGCGTACAGTCGTTAGATACATAATTTAACAGGTGAGAAGCAGCGGGTGGATCAATACACTCTGCTAAGTCTGATGTGAGCACTGAAAAAATATCAAACAAGGCCAGCTGTTCAAATCAAGCTCAAACACTGGAGGAAAGCAGCATTTTGAGTTTCAGCTCAGACTTTCTGCGGCGAAGGCCGACGGCAGCGATGCGAAGTTCACCACAGCTTCGGCCTTTAGGGAGGACAGACAGGCAATTTGCTCAGCTGCTACAGTGTGGCTGTCAGCAGGCGGCTTCAGCCAAAACACCCGCTGGGCCCGAACTGTCTGCTGGTGCTTTTCACTTTCCTTACAAATTAATCAGACTTTTGAGGGCAAAACACTATGAAGGGTGTTGTTGTTTGAGGCTTCTGGTGCAGCATTTCAATGTAAAGGGGCTGTTTTTCCCTTTAGTTGAGTGTTAAGATGCCACAGGAGAGGGAGAGATAAGTAATAGTGCTGCTGAATAATGCAGTGAGGTACTGAGCTGCCAATGGAGCTGACCAGGAGAAGCCTGCAGTCTGACAGCGGCACAGTTTTGCTTTAGACTTGTTATCAATCCAAACTGCTCGGCTCCTCCTACCCTTGCAAGAAAAAGAAACGTTGAAACTTTTATTTTTTAAGCTTTGAAAAGATGACAAATCAAAAAGACAGCAGAGAGGTTTACTTCGCCGAAGCATAAAGTATCTGAATTGCAGTGTAGGGCGGTAGCATCACTACAAGTAGCAAAGTTACTAACTGAACTACATTTCTCAGTAGCGTGGTGGTAACGTCAGCACTACTTCAGTAGCAATGTTGATTTATTGACCAAGTAGCACAGTAGCATCCACAAAAGCTACAAGCTACTTTCCAAAAGCTGCAGGGTAATAAAACTGAGGATAAATAATGTGACTGACGCTAGCTCTACACCGAGGCGTGTAGACGAGGGAAGCACTTCCGTATGACATCACATACTAATCCTGCAGTTTACTGTGCTTGCTGCTTCGCTATTGGCTTTTCTTGGTAAGACCCGCCCAACTCTGAAGGTGTGTTCAAACCAAAAGCGATGAACGCGATGTACTCACAAGAACGCCAGTGTCACTTGATCATAATGGGGTCATATTTTTGATCATATTTGCGCAATGGACACAATCTGCTCATATTTGCCTGTTCTAAGGAGGGGGGGACTGGTCACTTTTTGTCATTAATTACAGCCAGTTTAATCATTATTTCTGCACTGTATCAGCTGTGGAGGTCCAACACAGGCTGGACAACTTAACAACTTCTTGTCTGGGCAATAAAATAATCCGGAGCCTGTTTAATTGTGTCGCACAGGGGCGCCTGGTGGCTCAGTCAGTAGAGCAGGCGCCCCACATGCAGAGGCTGCGTCCTCGCGCAGCGGACCCGGGTTCGATTCCACCTGTGGTTCTTTGCTGTATGTCATTCCCCCTCTCTCTCCCCTGTTTCCTGTCCACTCTTCAGCTGTCCTGTATATAAAGGCACAAAAGCCCAACAAAATATCTTTAAAAACAAACAAACAAACAAAATTGTGTCACACAGCTCCATGTCAGTTAGCATTAGCTAGTACCATCAGGAAGAAGGGGGGCTTGCCATTTTCCATCATTAACTAGGACGAATTTAATCACCCTTTTTGCACAGTATCAATTGTGGAAGTCCCAGAAACGTTGGAAAACTTAACGACGCTGTATCTGTGTTCATACGATAATCCTGTGGGGATAAAGTCGTGTTGTAGGAGCTCCACGGTATTCACACACAGCGACGGTTGTTTTGACCACTTCAACAAATGGATGCAATGTCACCTGTCTGCAGCCTTTGCAGGCAGTTTTAATATGGTTTCACGAGCGGTTCAGAGTATTTTCTGTGCATTTCTTTTTTTTCTTCAAAGTTGAGATTTATAGAAGCTGCAGCTGAATGCATAATAAGTGCTTTAGATCAGCAAGTTATTGGGATAGAAATTCAGGAGGTTCATTCCATTTCGCTAGGTTTCTGCTGCATACAACAAAAATCTCTGAATAGGATCTGTCATTTTTTGTTCAGAAACTTAGTACGAATGACTTGCACAAAACACGCACACACAGAGGGAGGATTCATGAATCATAATGAGGTCCCCGGGTAATTCTCATCTAGTGTGAACTGAGCTTTAAATGAGGCCCAAGGTTGAGGCCTCGGGGCTCCTGCCGGCAACTGGAGCTGAGCCACTAGTCAATATGCTGACGGATTTTTCTTTAATTAAAACCCCACCAACACCCACACATGCTCAAAGATGTAGGGTTTTTTACGTTCATGGCCATTAAATATCTGACCTGGACTATGAGTTAGTCACTAAAAAGGTGTCTGACATTTCTCTGATGAAGGGAACGCTGTCTGTGGACCTAACAAATGTAAAAAAAATCAACTGAAGATGAGAAAACTTTAAGCCTCAGCGTCAAGCAAACGTGTCAGCACAGAGAGTGTGAATTTGCATTTGCAAGACCGCTATCACTGCGCAAGCCACTGCCAGTTTTAAGCTGACAAGCTAATAAACAACATAAACAAACAAAAGATGCTTACTCACCATCCTGATACAAATACTAGTCTCAGATTTTGGTGCATGATTCTTTATCTGTCTGGGTTGGACTGAAGCTAGAACATTTATGGCTGAATCTCTTAAATGTTTCCCCTATGCTAATGCTAGCCATCTTGATGAGAAAATTAAAGGGCAACTCTGCCGATGCAATGCATCCTGGTACATGTAGGCACTGCAAGAAGGACTGTGTGAGCAGGACAACTCAGAGAACTCAGCTCTCTCTGTCAGTGTAGCACAAATTGAGGAATTTTTTGCTTCGAATGACCACAATCAAAATTGGTTTACTCAGCAAACGACTAATCAAACTTTAAAAAATCAGTGGATTAATTCATAATGCAGTAATTGTTTTATGCAGACTCAATTGGTCACAAGGGAAACATTTTGTGAACCCCGGCAACAGGACTCATTACCATCCATAAAACAGTTATCCTGTTGTATGTAACATGACAACAGATGTCACTGAGCATGCTCAGCGTAGTGGTTGCATATTGTTTATTGCAGGCTAAAAGGAATGAACTGCAATTGCAATGTCAGCGTGACAGCGTCAGTTTATGGTTTTATTTCTAAATGAGATAAAGTAATTGCTGATAATGATGATAATGGCCTTATTATTTAAATACCGTGCACAGTTACAAGCTGCTTGTTTCTCACATGGCAGAGCTGAGAGTGGACCGATAGAAGCATCAGCGTTTCTCTTCTTTTCACACATGCTGCCGTATTACTCACTCAGCCTCAGAGCTCCACCCTCATCGTGACACCCGCTGACAACATCTGCTACACCCTGCACCTTCCACCCAGTCGCCACACCTCAGCGCAGCAGCTTCACGCCTGCACAGCATCCTGTATGTGTGAGTGTGTGTGTGTGCTGCATCTCTAAATCTGCCAGCATTGATCCCAGCTGAGAAAAGAGCCAAGGTGAATTCCTCTACAAGGCTGATGGACGGAGATAAACACAGCAGCCAAATGGAAAGTCTGAACCATTTCTGGGCAGTCGATAGAGCAACTGAAGCCTTTGAAACACTCTTTGTTTTAGTGTCGGCGCCTTTAGAGCTGATCACACACACACACTTACCTGCATCACGATAACTTTCACACACTTGTCATCACCAGCACCACAGGTAGATGCAGCCTGAAGCTGGAGGCTACATGCAGGTTGGTCACGTTTAAAGTGACTACAACGAACTTTTAAGTATTTATAAAACAGTCTCACGATTTCTCTGACAAATATAAATTTCCTGTAACAGCAAACGAGACCCTCAGCGAAAAGACTGCCCGGTAGTTATTACACAATTAAAAACCTGGAGCATCAGGTCACAGTGTTGGTGACACCTCTGGGCTGCAAGCGTCAAGGCCTTATTCAGACTGCCAGCCCAAATCAGATTTTGTGGCATATACAGATTGTATCCAGATTAATTTAGTTAAGTCTGAACAGCACAAAAACACATGAAATCTGATTGGTGCAAATCAGATCCAAACCACATGGCGAGGCGGTTTGAAAAGCAGTTCAAATTGTATTTGTACTGATGTGTCTGCAGTCTGGACGCTTGGCTCCATCAAATCTCAGAGTGTCTTTTGTGTCATTCCACCTAAATGGAATGTCTTGACAGACAAGACAGGCCGCTTGTCGGCCACAGAGCCTGACAAACATCCTGTGGCGCATTCGAAAATATGCACGCCACCTCTAATCATCAAATGTCTCAAGGACTATATGCTCACAGCAGTCACTGCTGCGCTGACAATGTCAAACCTCTCTCTGCACAGTGAAGTCTGCCATGACTGCAGCATGGAACATTGTAATGCTCATCGGTCTGTTCCGTCAAGTCTGTCCGGTGCGGCGGAGTTTAGCACCGCAACTTGACAGCACAAGTGTTTGGATAGCGAGATGATGTTTTCCCATTTTCCCAATTGTCGTACCTCCGTGTGTAAAGCTGCATCACCAGTGCACATACTGATACTTAAGTAGTTACCACAGCAACCCATGCAGATAAGTTGGCACAGAGCGGTGATGTCTGGTAGCAACGAACCCGATCTGATCACTCGCAAATGACAATGCGGACGCTCTGTGTTCAAAACCAGATTTGAGAAATAAATCAGATTTGCCTGCGGTCTGAACGAGGCCTAAAAGGATTGTCTGTGTATCAGTGCAGAGGTGATGTTGTAACTTTGATGACGGGCCCTCAGTGTGAGATAAAGACATATTTGACCTTGTACTCTTCCTCAGAACACGATTAGTTCACTGTTCACTGCATGTCTGAACGGAACATCTGCAGCATACTCTGTAGTATTTACCAGCAGTGATTCAGGACAAAAGTGATTCTCAAAAAATACTGGCTTCCCATTGGATTGCAACCAGCTTTGCACGCAGCACACGTGTAGTCTAATTGGTAGGTGATAAATTAAAGCTGACATCAAAGCTAGCTGGCAGAATTTTTACCTGGACAAAAGTCTTCAAAAAGTGAACCCTTCCCAGCATTTATAACATGTACTCAGCTTTTCACACGCATAAAAGCTTCTGCCTCAGAGGTCTCAGACCTGGCAGCAGATGTAATGAATCACTGCTCTACGGCAACAGAATTGCTTTTATGGCACAAATCAGAGAGAGGACTCTGCTTTCCACCACAAACAGAACTACAACTAACAGTTTTTTAGCACTGACAGATGTCTGGTTCTCTTACAGGTTGACGACAAACATCACCTTAAACTTTTTTCATGTTCAGTACCACCAAACGAACAGCAGTACACATACTATGCAAATTTAGGTACACCGACCAGACCTGGCAATGTGACAGAAAATGAAGATGCTCAAGAAAAATTTGCATAAAATATCATCAGTGTCCTAATTACAACTCATTTTAGAAGAAATCTCCAAGAAGCACCGATTTACCTGCCCATCAGCCCCTCGTTAAATTCATGCAAATCACCCCTCTGGAAACACAGAACCTCCTTTTTTATTTGGATGGCACTGAAGCGAGAAGTCAACAAGCTGCGCCTTTCTTCCTCCTGCAGGGGCCAAAAGCCTGGATAAACTTCTGGCCAAGACAATACAAGAGTCCCTGTTTTGTAATATTGGACAGGGATCGAGGCTATCATATACAAGTTGATCCAACCGGGACACAGGACAAGGGTTCAGAGGTCACGGAATGTTCCATTACTGCAGGCACCGAGCTTCATTATTCAAAGCACACCAGAGAAAAGCAGCTGCTGGACTCACACACACATTTGTACATGCAGGTCCCACAGCAACAGAGCTATTACAGCGGTGACTCCAGGGGACTGTCACTCTCATTCAGATAAACACCATACAGAAGTTTAACTTCACCCACAAAGACACCGAGATCAAAAGGACTTGATTCAATATTAGAACAGACTAAATCTACACTCAAAAGACAAATCTTTAAGTATCAAGAGGGTTGCTTGCGATTAGGGCTCAATTCGATTGATTAATTGGAATTTGTTCTTTAGGAAATTTTTTAAAAATGAAAATAGATTTTGTGTTTGGTTCCAGGGGCCTCAAATCATATTGTTTTTATTTATGATGATAGAGGAATTACATGTAAATGTGATTTGTCAAATTACTGCACGCTTCAGTGGAAACAATTTCCTTTCTCCTGAAACTACAGAGAGCACTTTTAAAGAGAAGTTACACTTTAACCCCAGGAGGAAAACTCAGTTTTCTTTTGTTAATTTATTGTTAAAAGAAAAGCAAAATTTGCTTTGAGTGATTTCTTTGCCATTTGTAGTTTGTTTTTAAGAAGGAGAAAGAAATTGATTAAAATTAAGAATCAATCTTTAGGCCGTATCGCCCAGCCCTACTTGCAATGTTGGCATAAACTGAGGCTGTGCAGTTACACCTAAATCAGCAGATCAAATAAAGGCTCCGAAACATCAAACTGACAACAAAGATCGATTGCTTTGCTGGTTTTTGTCCGCTGTTGTCAGGTCAGAAAGTAGCATTGTTCACACTGCGAAGACAACAGCGGGCGACCAACCACCTCGTACGTGCTGCGCCCACGCCAAGGCAACTCCCTCTCCATATACATACAAACAAAACCTTGTTATGATTAAACAGCGTTTTTTGAACCCGCTCTCTCAGTTCTACATGCTGAATCAGCCAGAATACCTCCAACAAGCACGGAGCAATTCTGGCGCTGCTGTTCACAGAACCTCAAAGACCAATCAAGACCAGTCAAGACGCAGTACGATCATGGGTACTTGTAAAACAACCTCCAGAAAAGTACCCGATACTACAGGCGAGTAGAGTAGAGTAGAGTAGTGCTGGTACCATGTCATGGAACAGTGACACTAGATGTTTCAGCATGGTGATCAACAAACCGATGGGTGATGTCATGGTAGCTCAGTTTACCATAATTTACTGTCTATAGCAGGTACTCATCATTTGGGGCGAACACGCCTGGAGCATGGAGCGGCAGAGTTCAAACATGTCAAACATACAAACTGCTCTGAGGTCTCTGGGTTCTACAGGGCTTGTTGTGTCCTTGGATTTTTAATATACTGAAGTTCTAGTTGGAAGATGTGTTGATGTATCCTCGCTCTACAGAGTGAGGGCAGTAATGAAACTTTTAATGAGAAGAGACTGTCGCTGTGCACTGTTATCCAACGTTTGTACAATTCAGCGCATCTCGTCCCTGAGTGTGGCCGTTTGGAAAGGGCAGAGAGACATGGTCGCATGCGCTTCAAGCACACTACTCTGTTTCAAGAGCAAAACTTAGATTTGCACAAGTCCACAGATTGGTCTATGAAATCTTTGACAAGCTAATCCAATATTGCAAAAGCCTCAGAAGCAGAATATAAACAATTACGAGGCGCAAAGCCCCTCAACTGAATCTACATTAAACTGATGAAGATGCTGAAGATTAACAGCTCCTGACAGCAAAGCAGGGCAGCTTTCATTCTTGGTTTAACAGACTGACAGTCATGAACAGTAAAACAGCAGACATTAGTTGTATCAGGGGACAATAAAGTCCAATAACCAGTTTTAATAAAAGCGTCAATGCCCTTCATATTTGTCTAGCCCTTCTGCAAACATTCACAAGGCTTAGACGACTGCCCTTTCTCTCACATTGAGCTCTTTTCCAAAAGATCTTGGTGGATTGATCAGCAGGGGAACAACAATGACTTTCCATTGTCTAGTGCTTCTAATCTTTAGATTTTATTGTCTAACACAATCAGTGAACAAATGCGATGTATCGTACATGCACACACCTCCAAATCTGCCGACTGCCCTGCGCCTGGACGGCGACACCAGCTCCTTGACGATCTGTAGGACCTGCATGCTCACGGGAAGGCAGCAGTAGAGGCGGCCAGACGTGCCACAGACGGGCAGGGGCAGCCCATTCTTGCCCTCTCATCCCCCCAAACCTCATTCCTGCCCGAGTCCTCCTCCAAACTCATCCCCTAATCCACATCATGAGTTTCACCTCCAGGAGATTTTGATTCAAGCATCCTGAAGGAGAGGCGGGGAATCACGTTTCTAGTCCGAGACCTGGTGCTGGTTTCTGGGTGGTGTATTGTGAGAGCTGGCCGCTTTTCTGGGAGTTTTTCTTTTAATCCTCTACAAACTCTGCCACTCAAATGTCCTCAGATACTCTTTGCCGGTGTTTCTCTCTAAAATAGCTGGTCTTCACACACACACACACACTACCTGATGAGTGCTTCACCTGCTCCTCACATGAAACAGCCCGTAAATCTCAACTCAACAACTGGCGGCTGCTCAAAGTAGTAGAGGATGTTCTCCGGCAGCGCAGACTCTGCAAAGTGGATGTGTTCATCTCGGCTGTGGTGTGTGCTTTCTGGCGCTCAGCTGGAGTGCTCTCAGACACTCTTCATCGGGCGATCCAGAAGCAGAGAAGCAAAGCAGAGAGATCCCCTTTTTCTCTCCTTCCCCTTCTGCGTTTTTCTCCAGCAGACGAGCCACCTGGTCGTTGTGGATCAGTGCATGCACAACTGTCCAACTCTCTCATCTCCTCCTCTGACTCCCGTTTTGTCTCCCATCCTCTCCTCCCTCAGCCCTGTGAATACTGGCTGCTTTGCTGGCTGTCCTCTCTTCACATCCCTTGAATTCGTATTAATGACCGCTTCCACTCACTCACCCACAGCATCTCCTTCCCTCCCCTCCTCTCTCGGCTTCCCTCCACTCCTCCCTCCTCCTCTTCCCCATCTTATTGTGTCGCTTTCTGTCTCACTCATCCGCCGCCTTTATCTCATGTACATTTACGGTGAAGCTGAGAACATGAGCAGAATGTAAAGGGGGACATTCACAGCAGATGTGTGTTTATGTGTCATCCGCAGGTTACGCCCGTTCACATTTCCAAACTGTCTTTGTCACAACCTTCACGACCTCGGCAGGGTCATTATTGTAATGAGGACTATTTGCATTGCTCCTCAAGACAAAAAAATCTAATGATAACTAAAAAAAACTCACATGGTAACATCCATTTTGTTAGACAAAAGCCAGTAATCTTACAAAAATGAACTATCAAGCAACATCTACGCAGCTCTGCCTAGAGTCTAACACTGGGAACACACAGCAAGTAAACCTCTAAATGTGCTTTTAAGCGTCACCCTGCCTGAAAGTGTTCTTTAAACTAGATAAACCGATTGTGACATTGCGGAAACAATGTCAGTCTGTCTGGATAAAGAATCTATTTTCTAGATTTTCAAAAAAGTCATTTTTCACTATTCCAACTCAGTGTTTCACATTTACACCAAGTCTGAATTCATTAAGGAGACATTTAGACAAACTTAACGATGTTGCAATAAAGTTAATATGTAATACTTTTACAAGTACTTGAATGAAGATGGTGGTTGAGATACAACGACTTACTGAGAAAATGAGAGTAATGGGATTTAAATTATTTCAGTGCTAATAGGCTACTTTTCCACCAAATCACTGAATGTATTCCCAGAGAAAAATCTCAATACTTTTAAAATAAATTAATCTTTAATCCAGCAGGAAACTTCACAGGATCATGTTAAGCCATGAAAATAAATAAATAAAAAAGTTTAAAATAAAAAGTAATTTATGGATTAAAAAGTATTTAAAAAAAAGCAAAAAGGAAAAAGTAGTTTAAATAAACAAATAAATAAATTTGCAGTACATTAGTTGTGCGTAAAATAAATAAATAAATAAAATAAATTTTGGTGAGAAAAGAGCAAAAAATAAAAATAATAATTAAAATGCATAGCGGAAACAATATCAATAAAAAAAACTAACCTTATGCACTAGCTAGAAATAAAGACATAAATGAGTAAATTTAGTTTAAAAAAAATGAACATCTCTATTGCCTCCTACTCTTCTTCTCAAGTTTAAAACAAAAACTAGATTTCCCAGCAGCCCCTGCTGTGAGTAATGTTCTCCTTTATCCGTAATGTGACCTTGAGAGCAGCGACGATTCACACACCTTCAAGGCACATGAACACACCACGCCATTAGTGCTCACTGTCATGTTGAACTGAACACACGCCAGCAATAAGATCAGCATACATACATGTACACACACACACACACACACACACACTGCAGCTACCCAAAGATGGTGCAGCCTGCAGTGAGACGCAGCAGCAGTGTAATAACACCAGCAGCCAGGCTCATATTTGACTCTAATGGAGTCACTATGAAACCACCTGCTTTTTGAACCGTTGCTACAGCTTGCACATGTTCTCATAATGAAATGTGTCTGCACTTCTTAGTGTGCCGATCCTCCAGCACTGAGTCAAAAGGTCCAATTACTACATTGCTGGACCGACTGCGGCTGCTGTTGCTATGCCTCAGACCCACTGTTGCTAGGCTGTGACCCCTCTGCATGAGAAGAAGTGTGGCCTTTTGCAAATATAATGCTAGTTGTTGCCTTTCAGTGACTGCAGGCATCCCAACACCTGATACATTAACCTTACAGCTGTAAGAGCAACACTTTAAAACAGACACATTGCCTTACAGGCATCGTGATAAACAATGAATTTTCTTAATGTAAAGATAAAACAATTGTGAGAAAAATATCATATAATGTCAACATTTCATTAATAAAATAACATTTAAATGGCGACTGCCAATTTTCAACCTTATCTCTGTCCAAATTAGGGATATAATGTGAAACCAAACAATATGTTTTTTCAGTGTTCTATGTGTGTCTGAGCTGCAGCTTCAAAATCTCTCGTTCACTGGTTCCAGGAAGAACTACAGTTTGTTCATCCCTCACCTTTCCCCATCGCAATCGAAGTGAGCTCGTGCCATGTTTGTTCTGAGAGGATGTTATGGCTCTGGCAGACCAAAAACTGCTTGTTATTGAAAACTACGCAATATTAAATAAATTGCAGTGCAATGCATCCTGGTACATGAAGGAACTGCAACAATGGCTGTGTGAGCAGGACAACTCAGAAAACTCAGCTTTCTCTGTCAGTATAGCACAAACGGAGGAATTTATTGCTTCAATTGACTACAATTACCATCAACATTGATTGGACATCCACATGAAAAGTGTTGGATTTTCCCTCTAAGACATATTTGGCATCATGCAGCTGCAGAGACTTCAGAGGGGATAAATGACCTAAAACAGCAAACTCTTGAATCCACTGCTGCATTCTGTATTCACTTTGAGTGCTACGTTATACTTCACATTATGCTGTACGGCCCCGTTAAGTTGCAGCAACTTGTGTGTGCTTTAAGCATCAAATAGTAATACAGCAGGATGAGCACCTAACTCATGCTTTTAAGGTTACCAACCAAATTATGTCAATTCTACAAAGCACTGATTAATGTTAAATCCATCAGGTACAAATTTAGGTACCTTAGAGCACATCAGAAACTTAGTGGATATAGAAAAAAAGAGTAAGTGAGACAAAGACACCCATGCACTCGTTCAAGTCACACCAAGTCTGGTTACTAGCGAATCAAAAGTAGGGCCTGACTGATATATCGGTTTTCCAATATTATCAGCTGATATTATAATATTGGCTGATTATAATAGGTTTTTGCCTATTGCAGATATATCGGTATCGGCATATATGTTCTGATGAAAGTGCCGATATTCAATTTTTGTGCAAATGCAAAGCTGGCTAGGGCAACAATTCTAACCTGAGGGAACACCAGTTCAAACACAGAAAATATAGTTAAAGCTGAAGAGTGTGCAGAGTTTTGAAACTCCTCTTACCGGTAGGGAAAAACACCAAATCAGATGTGGACGGTTCGATTCAAAATTGTCCAATAATTGATTACCTAAATGTTAAACAACATAAAATAGACGGAAGAAAAAAGGCGGTAAATGAAAAAGCAGCGGGTCGCGCAGCCGGACCTTTTACGGGGAGCACATAAGAAAACAAGACAGAAACATCCAACCAGCACCAAGTGGATAAAAGTTGGCGTTTGGAAGCACTTTGGCTTCTACAAAGTTGATGGAAAGTGAACTGGACAAGAGCCTCGCTACATATAAGATGTGTCACGTAAAGATAAAATCGAGATGCATCAATTCAGTATGCACCTTGATGCTGTGGTAATTGTTTTATAATCTAATCTGGGCCCCTAATCACATTGTTAGGTGCCTAGAGATTCCTGCACCTGCAGCTAGGCTCAAACGTTAGCACACCTGCAGCCAGCGCTGGCGTGGTACAGGTACAGGTACCACTATTGGTTCAAGCGTAAACACTTCCCAAAGCTGCTGCATTGTCTTGTCAGTTTTTGAAAAACCTCTTCCTCACCTTCAAAGCATTCACACCGGAAACAACCTCCAAAGGATTAATATGTAATCTCTGAAAACTTTAATGGAGTCACATTCTGCATTTCAAGTGGGATCATCAAAGGAATCAGACATGACAGGGAAGGAGTAAGTAAGGTGAGTGAAGAAAAGAGAGGTGGGTGCACCTGCAGAGAAACGTATGGATTGACCTGCATTCACTGCAGCTGAGTTGTGGGGAAGCAGGAAGATATTGATGAAGCCCTCAATCTCCTTCCAGCAGCACCCATAGGTCCTGTCATACAGGGTCCTTCTCACAAACACCGGATCAATAGACCCTCCACGAGTTCACCTTAACAGCCACTTGATCAAGAGGAGACGGATACTGTAAGTCTGGTCGAGTCGCTGATGCATGGTCTCTTTAATCAACAGGTCAGATAAGAGCTCGGCGTGGCGGCAGCTTGCTTCACTCAAACTGGCAACCGAGCCGTTGTCAATGCTGTGGCTGGGTCTTCGATTTTGGATGTTGGGGAGAAGAAGACACTGCACAAAGCTCGAAAAAGCACAGTGACAACCGTGCAGAGGAGGGAGGACTTTGAGACAGTCGGTTTGAGTCGATACATCTGTTTTTGTAATGCTACTCATTTCTTTCTTCTGCTTTTTTGTTTTCCTATTTAATGTAGTTCATGAATGCTAAATAAATGTTAAAAAATGGTGTTCAGTCTTTGTTGACTGTGTCCAAATACATCAGACGTGTGCTAGATGATACTGGCTAATGTTAGCCTGCGTTAGCCTACATGTTAATTCATACTAAATGCTGACAGGACATTTTGGGCTATATGGCTTGTATTGAAGAAGAAAGTTACAATAATGTTACTCGCTGGAGAGGATTTTGTTGATGTTAGCTGCTCCAAAATACAGAAAATTTGAGATATGAAGGATTTTTTGCAGGTTTGAGAGAAACTTTTAGATGAATGCTTATAGTTAAGGTGTTTAAAACAAATATGTAAAAGGCAGAGAAAGGAAAGCAAGAGTTTAGGCAGAAAACATGGAAAAAAAATATTACCCAAGAAGGCTTTTGAAAGGGGAATAAAAAGTGTCAGAAAGAAAGATTCCAACAGGAGACAGAAGCTTTTAAGTCCTCATTGTCACATTGCTCTGAATTCGTCAAAGAGCTGTCCTCTGTTATCACAACATGAATGAGTGAACATATTCTCTGCCTGCCAGAAAACACAGTGTGAAGGGTTTTTTCAACTGGATGTGGCAGAAAATGACTACGCCAAACACAGCATCATCTCTCTGGTTCCTCGCTTGGTCCTCTGTCCATCTTGTGCACTGCCTGAAAAATGGCACCAATTTTACACAGCATTCCTCTCAATAATGCTCCCTATCTGCCTCCTCGTCCCACTCTGTCTCTCTGAGGGGGTTTGTTTCGGGTTGGTGGCGGCTGGCAGAGGGGCATACTCACACACATCACGCAGACATAACGGCGGAGTGAACACACACCCCTCTGTTGTCCTAATGGCAGCATTCTGTTGGAGGGGTGATTGAATTAGGCTGGGTGCTGATTGCTCGCCGCATTGATTAATGCTGCCTGCTGCGCTTCAGTGCGTCGCGGCACTCGGAGCCCTGCTGCTGAATGCCAATGGGACAACATGCATGGGATGAATACGAACATGGAAAACTCACTACATTTAAACGGATTCATGTGGGCTCATTATTTAGTTCAAACTCATAACTTAGCTCTGGGGAAACGTGCATGCAGAGAAACATCAGTAGTCTGTGATGAGCTCGTACTGATGTTTGTAGTCAAGCTGCTTACGTGGCTTTAGGGATTCATTTTTCTACAGACAGTTGTGATTGTCATAAGAGGAATTTTGACTAAATGAGCCGCTGAAATTTATATCTAGCACCACCTGGTCAATATTGCTACTCTTTTACTAACTTTATGACAGAATATCTTTAAAGGGATATGCATTTCTTTCTTTCTTGTTATTTTCCTCCCTCCTGAGTTCCAGACAAGAACATAGATCCCATTCTTTCGACTGTGCGTGCAGGAACAAGATGGAGACGTGCAGAGCTCGCCCACCCCTAATTAGCTTAGCTCAAACACTGGTAGTCAGTGGGAAGTGTTAGCCGGCCTCCACCTAAAGTCATCAGATAAACTTTCCAACAATTCTAAATGATCCTGTGTGCTTGTTGTGACTTGTATGTTTACCAAGTTATGTTATTTTAAGACTCAGATTAGCAAAAGCACCAGTAAAGTGCAGCAGCAGAAGAAGAAGAAATACATACAGTGCTTCATAAAGTGACTTTGGGCGGAGGCAGACTAGCACTTCCCATTGACTACCAGTGTTTGAGCTAAGCTAATTAGCGGTTAGTAATTTCGTTAAAGGTTGGCGTATCCCTTTAAAACAAATTACCATCAACCTCAGTTTCCATTAGATCAAAGCTAATATAGCACACTGTTCTTTAGCAAATTAGTAGCAAAACTCTTGCAAAGTACATTTCACATGCTAAGATGCACAAGTTAGCATGCTAACATGCTAAAATTGAAAATATTACACACAACACGACATATTAGCTTCCATTAATAGTTTAATATGCATGTTAAAATGCTAAAACTGAGCAGAGCCAGACCAGCGTTTCTTTTCTGGGGCCAATAACTACATTGCACAGTTTAGTTAAACTCAAAATTACTATACCGATTTGGAAAAAGAATTTGAAATTGTTTACTTTTGAGGTTTATGAGGGAGTCATTTAGACTTTAAAAACGTGTCCTTGCTCTTTAATGGACAAAACTAATGGCAGCACAGTTTCTAGATGACCTTTAAAGTCTTTCTGTACTGTAATATTTGTTATGTATTTCGAATCAATACAGTAGAGCTGAAACGTAGCTTAAACATTTGCCTGGCCAATTATTGGTTTAGCTCTAAACCCAACCTGCTCTCTCCATTTTTCATCCATCAGGAACATGTTGTTTTGAACACTAGCCTTGTTACAGACATACAGGTGGTATTCTTAGAGGAATCACTTTTATCAGTTTGCTGTTTCTCTAATAAACCAGATTTGCATCTTTTAAATCTGTAGCAGAGCACAAAATCTAAAAATAAGCTGCATTAACAATACTTCAGGAGTAGACCGGCTTTGAAACAAAATGACAGAACCAAAGTTTTTCCTTTACAGCTGTCAACCGATTTTCTCCTTACACATCCAACAGGCATGCAGCCACATTATCCCATTGGAGGCATGTTTCTGTCAATCGAATGCAAGAAGTCCAATAGCAGACGAGCTGAGGTGTCACATGCTATTTTAAAAAAACAGAGTTTTTAACACCAACAACAATAAAACACTGAGCATCTGTCAACAGCTGGCAGCCTGAAGCATTAAAGCATCTGAAGTCAAATCCTCCTGCAAATCACCGCAGACCGACACATCTGAGACAATACAGCACAAAGTTTGAGTCAGCGTTTTAAAGGTTGAGAGCAGTTCAGAACTTAAGGTCTGTGGACGGAGCCATCGTGGGGGATGGGAGGGGGGATTCCCCAGAATGCCCTGCTCTGACTCTCTCACTCCCTTTCCTCTCCCCTTCCTCTCCCGGCCTGGCGTCCTGCCACAGCGAGCGAGGGAATGAGTTTGTACGGGAAAGAAAACACAGTGGAACAACATCACCGCTCTGCCTCACACTTCCTGTTTGCCCTCCCTGTGTCATTTCCTGTTTGAAGTGTGCAGCTTTACGACCAATCGGACAGCAGCAAGAGTTCCAGTGTCCTTCATGGCTACTTAAATGGCCTGAGATGAAATGTTCCACCACCACCTGCCCTGCTTGACTCACATCATTGCCTCTGAACCGCCTTAAACTTTCCCCCAAAATGTTCTATTAAAAGAGTCATTCAGGCCTGCAACTACCTCCTCAGAGCAAGGACGCTTCCAGAAGAACTAAATAAATCACAGAGGTTTTGAAGGCCAAAGTGATATTTGTGCTCACATTCAGGATCAGGTTAGAATTTATATCTATTTTTAATAATCCTTTGAAAAGTATTCAGACATGATTTCATGCTGT
This sequence comes from Naso thynnoides, assembly GCA_029783665.1. Taxonomy (NCBI): domain Eukaryota; kingdom Metazoa; phylum Chordata; class Actinopteri; order Acanthuriformes; family Acanthuridae; genus Naso; species Naso thynnoides. The sequence goes on along the minus strand of JAQLOL010000015.1, from coordinate 20,069,682 downwards.
ATTCTTGACTCGATGTCATTTAGAACAAAAACCGTCCACAATCCTGGTTGATGATGAACTCATTTATAAAATTAAAATTTTCCACTTATGAAATCATAAATACATATATATATATCAAATTGTGGCATTTAAATTCCAGGTAAAGGCCCTCTCATGTAAACAACACATGTAAATAGAAGCCAACATGAGGCCTCACATAATCATCAAAGCTGATCTGATTCATGCTGCGTAGAAACTTGCTGACAGCTCGGCTGACTATTGTGTGTTTCGCCTGCTTTGAACCACAATGGTTAAGTTTAATTTGATGCATTTTTGTATGTGGTTTGTTCTGGTTTGCACTGCCCCATAAAATGCAAACCAGCATTTGTAAACACAAGTCATTGACTCATAAGTGGAGCTTTTTTGAGGTCAGAGACAAGCCACAGCTGTAATGGGACTGGTAGAGCTCTTTTTTTTTTTTTGTAATCGTGGTTTACCATTTGTACTTTATTTTGCCTCGATATTGTCATTTTTTTTCCTCATTGTAACTTTGCCGTTGTTTTTTCAGCCTTTTCTCGACATATTTATTGTATGTCAGTCCTGAAGGACATAACCTTCCTTTTTCTGAGGTTATTCTCTTTTTTGTCCCATTTTTGCAGATTTTTCTTATCCGGAAGGACAGAAGGTGTCATTGTACAGAGAAAGGCCACAGAGACAAATTTGTAATTTATAGCTGCATATTAAAAACGAGTTGACCTGTAGCACCACTGGGGCCTTTTGACTTGAGTCATCCCAAATTCAAGTCTGCCCGAGGACCTTTGTTGCATGTCACTTCCATTATCTCAATCCCTGGTTTTCCTGTCAAGTCACTTCTTGACTTGACCTCCATTTCTTGTCGTACCAGTTCAGAACATAAAAGGTGAATTAAAGCATCAGTCAAAACTTTTTGCCGTCATCTCGGTTTGCTTTCCAAGTACAACTGATAAAACTAGGGTTGTCACGATATCAGACTTTCACTACAGGATTATCTTGGCTCTAAAGATGTACAATAAGGATGTTTTCACAATATCTAGGCATAATTAGCGTGTTTTGTTCTTTTGTGATGAAACCATAAGTTAGTTTAAAAAATTGTTTGAAAAACAATTCATATTTGAGTAATTTTCTAAGCACAAATGATAAAAAATGTACCGGTTCTCTCTTGAAAAAGCAGTTGCGGTTCTCTTGGTCCTCTATGGTGCTAAAGTGAATATTTATGAGTTTCAAACTGTTGGTCAGACGATACAGCCACATATGGGAATGAGGGATTTGGAATTATATTTTCTGAGAGTTCATGCCACAAACAATTTGTTGATTAGTTGAAAAAGCAGTTTACAGAGTAATCACTAATGAAAATAATAAGTTGCAGCCCTAAACTTTATAAATACATATTAAAAATGTATCAAAAATGGTTTATTTCCTTGTTTCCAAACTTTGAATGGGAAGGTAACCAAAAAATATAGCAGTAAAACAATCCAAACACAGCCTTAACCAGAGGCTAATATATCAGAAGAGTAATAAATCAGAGTGTGGCTGCGACTCCTCACAACGGTCCAAGACTTCCTCACGCTAACCTCTCCCAGGCCTGCATGACCTCATCTCACAGCAAACAGCCATGATGTTTACCACAGAGATGGGGCATTCAGTGGCCCCTATAGAGAGACTGCTGTGTGTGAATGTGTGTGTGTGTATGTGTGTGTGTTGTGTGTGTATTGTTTACAAGGCGACAGTAAAATAAACAGCTGGTAAAGCAGCAGAGGGCCGAGGGGGCTGAGCAGGAGACGCGGGGGTTTGATGAACGGAGAGGCAGACAGCTGAAGATCTACGACGACACAGTGACTGCGGCACCAGCGTGGGAGTCATCGAATATTACCCACAATGCTCTATGCTCGCCCTGACTATCTCAATCACACACACACACACACACACACACAAAGACACACATGCATTCATTCATCACGCAGTCGATCAGGTGTATCCCTCTTGACATTGGTCGATAGGGTGTGTGTCGTTTATCACGGGTTGACGGGCGGTGAGATGTTTTCTACCGGCTGTTGTGTGTGTGTGTGTGTGTGTGTGGTTTGTCCTCGTCACTGGTTTACTGTAAGATGCTCGTGGTGGCGTTTGGGAGGCTGCAAATGTGGTTTTGAGGGCTGAAAATATTCTGTTAGTCATTAACACCTGATCTGATGAAACTGTGATGACATCATACATCATGTTATGACAGGTTTGTGCGTTCATGGGACAAGTTGAGCAAAGTTATGTGTGTCTGTTTCTAATTTCCATATAAGAGACCACTAAAGCACATTTCACTCTGGGATTGTAATGTTCATGAATTTCTATATTTCATACAAATTTTATATTTTATTATATCTGGTTTCAGCTTAATCAGTCAAATCAAACCAAATCAAATCAAACGAACTTTAGCTTCCTGAAGAAAAGTTGTCTTGGCCAGGAGTGCTGCACAACAAAGAAAGTTACAGTACAGAAAGCTATTAGAACAACTGTTTTGATAATTTAACAGGCACTGAATTAATTTTTCACAATAAATGCCAAACTTCCGGCTTCTTAAACGTGAGGTTCTACTGGTTATATTTGTCATATATGAAAGTAAATTACACATTTTTGGGTTTAAGACTGTTGGGTGGAAGAACAAACCTATCTGAAGACCGCTGTAAAGGCTGTTTACCACCATTTTGTGACATTTTACACCATAAATAATCCAGAATACAGCCGCCCTGTTGATATTGAAAATAATCATTAGCTGCAGCTCTGATTGTGTAACATTTCATAAATAAATATAGATTGAATCATTTCTTTCCCTTGTGTTACTTTAAACACTATGGCCCTGAAACTATGTCTCAGAAGATTTGCATGATTTTCAATATTCATATTCCTCTGGTGGACAACAATAGCTTAAAAAGCAACTGCTGATTTTCAACCTTGTGGGACCAAACAATATATATTCTTCAATGTTCTCTGTGTCTCTGGACGCAGCTTCGAAATCTCTTATTCTTCCTGGAACCAGTGACGTCACTGGTTCCAGGAAGAACTACAAACTGTCTACCCCTCGCACTCCAGGCGAGCCAGCACCATGTTTGTTTTGAGAGGATTTTCTGACTCTGGTGGAACAAAAACCCCTCGTTATTTGAAAACTATGCAATATTAAATAAAAGAAATGCTCTGATTGCAACGGATAACAACCTTGGAGAACTGGCAAGTACTGTTCTTTTGGATGCAATGCATCCTGGTACATGTGGGCACTGCAAGAATGGCTGTGTGGGCAGGACAACTCAGAAAACTCAGCTTTCTCTGTCAGTATAGCACAAACGGAGGAATTTATTGCTTCATTTGACTGCAATTACCATCAATATTGACCTTACATCCACATGAAATGTGGTGGATTTTCCTTTTAAGCTTTGCTATTTCTAAACACAAGAGAAAATAACCTGATATCAAACTGGGCTGAGCTGAAGCACAGTGGAGAATTTTCACAATCGCCACAAAATGAAAAACACATTGAAAGGCACTGAGGCCTCAAATTCAAACAGAGCAAAGCTTTCTTCATTGTAAACAATCCAATCTGTCTTAAGTCCAGACATTAAGTATTGATGGACCAAACTTTGTGAGCGGAGGGCCGCCACCGAGAGCAGCAGCTCAGATCGGCTCACCATGGCAACTAAATACTGAGAGGCCATGAAAAGCTTGTGACAAGGCAATGTCATAATTTCTGTGAGTGTTTGTGTGAGTGTGTGTGAGAGAGAGAGAAAGAAAGAACGAGAGAAAAAGGGAGCCATTTGTCCACACTGGTATCAAATGTTCCCGGCGAAATTATGCTGCGAAAACTGTTGCTGTAGATAAAATTTTACAGTATTTATCCAAAGATTTCTTTTTTTTTTCTCCATTTGTTTGCAAACTGTAGTGTGCAGCCAGCAGCTCTCAGTGCTTGTAAATATTTGTTTTTGCACTTCCATTGTCTGGAAAAACTCAACACTTTAACAGATAGAGCACCTTTAAATAAATGCAACAGGTTGAAGATTTCACAAACAAGCTACAGCATTTCAAATAAATTCGATTACCACTGCGGAACACCACTAATCTGTTTATCCAATTAACCTGATATGAAAGTCAAATCCTTTTATTTTATAGCTTGAAAGTGTCTATGTCTCTCTCTCTCTCTCTCTATGTCAGTGTGAAGTCACACACCTGCTCCTCAAACAAGTATTTCGTCAAGAACATCCAGACTAGAGAGGAAATATTCGCCACATCAATGCTTCATAAATCCACAGGTCCGCTTTCAGCTGCGTGACGTAGCTGGCAAACTTGATAAAAGTGCAGCAGAATGAGAAACTTGCCCGGCAGCAGTGAATTAACCAGGCGGCAAACCTTCTTTTCAGCTGTAGCTGGTGGCGGCACCAGCAATGAGAAAAGGTATCAGAACTGTTTTTCTGTACTCTCACCCACAGCAATCCATCCATCCAATCAAAAATCCATTACTGGGGCCCTGGAACTAGAGACTTTGCATAGAGGCACAAGTCTGTTTGAAAAGAAATTTTATCTTTACTATTATAGAAACAGGAAATGGAATCTTTACCTTCTTATTTATGTGTAGGTTCTGTTAAAATTGGATTTTTGGGTGGAATAAATACACTAAAGATATTTCAGTTTATTGAAACGGGCACTGCTTTTGTTGCTGCTGTTCTCTTCCCGCAGGGCTGTTCAAGCAGCTACACTCAATCCAAGTTCAAGGGACTTTTAGGAGACGCTTGCAGTGCGATCAGTCGTGATTTGTGTCGTCACATCACTACAAGGTTAACTACAACAAACACAGTGGCAACCTCCATTTTACTGCTCTATCAACCAGGAAAACCAACACATTACAACTGAAGAACACTGACAAACTCCTGTAGCCAAACCGAGACGTCCAGGCGCCCACTATAATGGAGTTAGAGGCCAGTCACAGGCATCTGGATTCTGCAGAGTTTGTGTCAGTCAGGACTATAGATGTTATGCACAATCAAATAGTGGGGAAAAATGTTGCAAACTGAAACAAGATCGACTAGTTGATTGTAGGGATGCACGATATTACCTCGTGATATCGGCATTGGCAGATAATAGTTTATAAAGTCAATTATAAGTATTGACAGATATAAGAATTTCTGTGGTATGTATGGCTGATATACCAGCTGTGAATATCGCGGAAGCACCCTGCAAACCTGTTGTTAAATTAGGAGAATTGATCTTAATTTCAAAGTATGAGCTCCATGAAAAAGGGGCACATTTTTATTTTATGCATGCAGAGGCTCCATGTCTGTCACCAGGTCGTTACAGTGCTGTTTCTAACTCTCAAAAAGGCATATGAAGCTTGTTTTTACTGTTAAAAATACATCTTGCATGTTACCTACATGTACTACATAGAAATTACTTTCATCTTCTTATTACTGAATGTCTATATTTGAAAAAGAATACTTCTATCACTCATGGTAGAATCAGGGCTGTTTGTCTCGTTCATATCTGCTTCAAAAACAAATACACTGTCACAACGAGAGTAACAGGTAAGTTTAGTACAGGAGAGACTTGGTGTTATTTACAATGAAAAAAGGTGTGTATATATCAGTCTCAGTATTGCCTTAAATGAGTTTAGAAATACCAGATCAGATATGGCAAAAATCCAATATCGTGCATCCCTAGTTGTTTTGAATGTGTTTCAAATAAAAATAAATTGAAATAGAGATAAAATACCTTGTATATACATTTTTATTAATAATTAGCCAGAGAAAACCATCGTTTCCTCTGTGAGACATCCTGGGGCGACCAGTGTTGGTGGAGCAGGCGCCCCATATACAGAGGCTGTGCCCTCGGCAACGGGTTCAAATCTACCTGTGGCCTCTACACCTGTCAGTGCTCCTGACCAAGGCGCTGGCATAAGATCTGGAGTTGGTCCCCGGGCGCCGTACTGTGGCAGCCCACTGCTGCTAGCATGTGTAGTTAAGATTAACTATGAGTAGGATGGGATAAATACAGAGAAAAAAATATATCATTATTACTATTATTATTATAAAAATGGACTGCAATTTATATTCCAGATATTACAGGATGAAAAAAATAATACAAGTTGCAGCTTCTTAAATGTGAATATTAGCCGATTTTCTCTGTTTGCGATGATAGCAAATGAAATATGATGGGTTGTTGAGTGACTTTTTTTATTTCTTTTCTGACATGTCTTAAGCCAATCATTTAAGCAAAAAATCATCTGCAGATTAATCAGTGTGAAAACAATGAGGAACTGTGTACCAAAGCGGGAAGAGGTTAATTAAATTTCAGGTTTTGGGAATCACAGGGTAAAAGGCTGGTAAGTTCCTGTATCGGCAAAAAGGCTCTAGGTTCACACCTACAGTACAGGAAGAAGTGACCATCAAAGATTCATTGTTTGCCAGGAAGTCTGAGTGTCAGTTTCATTGTTTTTTAAGCATTCCAAGATTCCAAGAAGGATCTTTTTGCCTCTAAAATGCAAAGACAACATTTGTAACGGGACACATTTGTCTCTAAGGTCTTAAATATGCTGTAGAAATACAATCATAACACCTCAGGTTGGATGTTTTCCCCTAAACCGCCGAAGCAGGTCTGATCACCTCCACAGAAAACATTTATCTAAACCAAACTGCATCTCTTCCATCAAACCACAGAGCTGACTGGACCAGATAGTTTTAAATGAAGGTCACGTCAACAGAAAACGTGACAAATAAGTTGGCTATGCCAGGTATGTGAAGTACCAGTGTGTTTGTGGGCGTTTGTGTGTGTGACATCGATGGGGCTTCAGTGTGTGGAGGCTAATGCCCTGAGGACGGACTGTAAGGATCCATTTCCTACTGCTGCCCTGTTTACTGGGAGATGTAATCATATTCCAGCAAGGCTTCCTTCCTGTAACCCCCCTCCTTCCCCCGCCCATAACTCAACACACTCACACAAACACACACACACACACACACACACACACACAGCCTCCCTGTCACCACAAACATGACATCCGAGCATCACTCACCACTGCAAGGAAAGGACAGAAAATGCTGAGCGGGAAGGAGGAAGGACTGCATTCCACCACACAACTGACATCACATCACACATTTCACACACACAGTTACGAACCTTCAGTCGTCAAGGAACACACACGGGCAACAACTGAAATAAAACGGGGAAGCTGAATGTGGTGGAAAAATGGACCAAGAGCGGGAGGAAAGTGAAAGAGACGTCATTCCTGAAACATAAACGCGTTGTGTCTGGTGGTGAATACGCACGGTCACAACATGTGGATGGAGCGTGTTGGAGATGTTTGGATGTGTTTTAGAGGCTTTAGATGGCGGTAAAGGCGTCTTTCCATCAGTTTCATTGAACGTGTGTAACTGCTCGCGAGGGGAAGGTATCTAACGATCTACTGAGTGCACAGAGAAGGAAAGACATCTGTGTTCTTGTCTTACTTTGGGATTTTTCATTGGGATTTTGGATGAATCAGTGACATTCCCAAAAAAATGCAGTCTTCCTTTACAGCATCAATATGTAACTTTGACTGCAACACATGGCTTCAAAAATGAAAATTAACAATGCACGTTAATATGTCACACAAAACAGCAATTTTAATAAAACTGGGTCACATTTTACGGAGAAAATGTCCTCTGGTTTTCCCTCTGATGTCCTACTACTTCTCTGTCTGTCTGCAGCCTTTTATTTAGCCGAGCTGTCCCCAACAACTACCTGCTGCTGCAGCTGCAGCTTCAGTCTGCAGGCCGCCTACATCAGCGTTTCCCACACGTTCATTTATTCGTGGCGGCTCGCCACAATATCAACATTTTCCACCACAAAAAGATTACTTTTACTTTTCGCGGAGCTGCGCATCCTGTTCAATCACTCAGACAGGGCAGTAGTGAATAATTATCAGTAAAACCAACGAAGAAGAAGAGCTTCCTGCTGTCTCGGAGGCAGGAAGTAAACAGGACTTATGCATAGAGATGTTTGCCACTAAACTGAAGAGAGTTGGAATAAAAGAGGAGTTGAATATACATGCGTGTGTGCTGACAATAAGTTGGTGGCAGCAGCTGAACACGAGTGAAGCCGTTAACCAGCTGCATTGTTAAAAGGCGAAGACTCCACAGCTCAATCATAGCACTGTGCTAACAGTGGAGCTAATGCAGCTAACGGCTACGCTCGCACTGAGCAGCTGCATGCGACCCCTTTTTGGTCACTTAGCTGTTGTCAGTATTGACTGTGTACGTTAGTGGATTAGCGTTACGGTTAATTTTGTACTCTAATGCTTAATGTTCGCTCCTTCATCCAGCTGAGAAATGGAAAGCATTTTGTTTTGCAAACACATCTGACTCTAGCCTGGTTCAACCCATGCTGATCACATGATGTTTCTTCATTGATTACATGTAAAAAAAAAATAAAAAATTGTTACCATCCATACTGACGACAAGCAGTATGCGAATGTGAATGTTTTCATTTTGCCAGCTTCTGCTTTGGTGTTTTATAAACACTCTGTGTCATGCAGATAAAGCAATTGTGGCTAAAAAATGGGAGAAGTCTGAGTAAAAGCCGCACTAAGTAGCATTCTGGGAGTAAACATCACTGGCTTGATGACCGCTGCAGTGTAAATACGGTGTTTATAATGTCTAATGTCACACTGAAGGCAGCCTCCTCTGCCACAGCGCCCGCCTCATTTCCTGCAGCGGGAGACCTTAGATGTGGATCTGACACAGTAACATTAATGGAAACAGCATGTCATCTGGCATAAAAATCCGGACCAACTTTAATCCCTAATCTCTTTTCAAGTTCAAATTCCCAGCATGCTCAGGGTGATGAATCACTGAAGTGGAGGAAGCGCGGCAGGCAAATAAACCTGCCTGACCTGTGTGACAACGACAGTCGTCTTTCCTCAGGTGTTTTTCCAACAACAACTACAAATCTTTTCTAGTAATTAGCTTTGAGTCATTCTGCGGGCAGAGAGGCTCTAACTAACTGGAGCCTGAGTGAGGCGAGACGACACATTTTACACCAGGAGAAATGTCATCATCACTTCAGGCTGGTTTAACGGTTCAACAACATGAACAACAACAACAAGATTTCAGCTTTTAAGTGATGTAAGCGTGTGAGCAATTCTAAAAGTAACCCCAGACGTTAAGAGGCAACCCATAACGACAACGGTGCTGCTGTGGCTCTGTGAGCTGAACGGAGACAGAAAAAGATGGCGACAAAATCCTGAAGAGAACAGGACTAATGCCAAGTTCAGACAAAGTTTAAAGAAATAGTTTGACAAAAAATCAAAAGGACTATTTCACAAAAAAAATTCAAAGAATTAGGCAAGACAATAAATATTCACCACTAACGACTGGTTAGCTTACAGGAGGAAAAGGCTACTCCTGCTGCGCCCAATAGTGATAAAAAAATCAAGTTAAAAATAAGCTTTATCTTATTTAATCAACTTTCAATTATTTCTAGTCCTGTGTGAGGCTAAGCTAACACAAGATGCAAACTGTATCTGTTTTTCTTTGTTGCAGCTTAAAGGGAAAATCCACCACTTTTCATGTGAATGTCCAATCAATATTGATGGTAACTGTAGTCAACTGAAGTGATAAATTCCTCAGTTTGTGCTACACTGACAGAGAAAGCTGAGTTTTCCTGCTCACACAACCGTTCTTGCAGTGCCTACATGTACCAGGATGCATTGCATCACAAAAAAACAGTACTTGCCAGGTCTTCAAGGACGTTATCTGTCACACTGGAGCATTTCTTTCATTTAATACTGTGTAGTGTTCAATAACGAGGGGTTTTTGGTCCGCAAGAGCCAGAAAATCCTCTCAAAACTCGCCTAGAGTGCGAGGGGAAAGGGGAGTGGTAAACAGTCTGTAGTTCTTCCTGGAACCAGTGACGTCACTGGTTCCAGGAGGGACAAGAGATTTTGACGCTGCGTCCCAGAGACACAGAGAACATTGAAAAAAACTGTTGGGTTTCACATTATATCCCTAATTTGGATAGATAGAGATAAGGTTGAAAATTGGCAGAGTTGCCCTTTAGAGGAAAAATAATCACCAGCGAATCTTCAACCGAACGCCTTTGATATGTCACATCAGTTGCATTGCTTCTTCCCAGTTAAATAAACGAGCTAACAAATGAAATGACAGTACAGTGAAAAACATGATACTCAGTTATTTCTCTTTCTTCATTAACAATGCTGCAGTGTTTCCTTCATATTTGTTTTGTGCTCAAAGCCTGTTTACACTTGTCAGTGGCATGAGGTACAGTCCCTGTGTGTATGTTTATCTTCTTCTACATGAAATGTTCTTTCATCGACAACGCTGTACATCCAGAGGAACGTGGAGTTTTATTTCCACTGGCATCACTCTTCACAGGGTGCCGCTGAGAGCGACACACCTCCATCAAAGCGGTGCTTTAACACGGTGCTATTTTCATTCTGAACTCCCGCTAAGAGCTATTTGGAACGGCAACGTCTTGGGCACAGAATGACGTGCGCCGCAGGGAGACGTCAGCAGCACCACGAGCTGCCACCCACCCTCTGCGGCTCGGAATCGGTTACAGTTCGTGTTCACACGGTCCCATGGTTTGGAAAATGCGGTTGAGGTAACAACTCTGTCCAAAGTGTCTTAGACCAACAGGACTTTGAGGCTAAGTATAGAAAGTGTGTGTTCGTGTTTAGCAGCTTCAAAAACAATGTGAACGTGTGTGACTGTAAACCAGGTTGCAGCTGGAAAAGGAATTTGCATTCTGCACACAGTATATGGCAGGACAGTAAGTGTAAAGACCTGTGTGGCTCTGTGGCTAAGCTCAGCTAACTACGCCACAGTCCAGCAGATGGAGGCCAGATGAGGCTTTGAAGAGGAGATAATTATCCTGCACCACACCCAGACTCTGCGCCCAGCAGGCCACACTGCACATCAGTCTTCCTCTGACAGGGAGAGATGAAGGGGATGTGTGTGTGTGTGTGTGCGTACGTGTGTTAGAATAAGTGAAGGACAGGTGAACAGATTGGAGCCAGCGTCCGTGCCCGCACACTCACATTTCTCCAAACCTCCTACTTGTGAGTTCAGAGGTCGCTGTCCCATCTGAACACTTTTCATGGAATATTAACAACAGCCCCTTGTACGCAGCCTTTTCAAGGTGGCTTCTGTGTGCCATTTCCCCGTCTTGCCGTCTGTATAAAATTACAGAGGCAGCTTGAGGGGTCAGTTTCGATCTGCCTCTGATCCTCCTCTGGAGGTAGAACCAAAGCTGCACTAGAGGCGACTCGGGGTCTGTGTAACTGGGTTAACCGGTTGGCAGGTCAGGAGCAATTATCTCAACAGAGGAGCGATAAATTGGAAGGAATTCAACAGAATTATGAGAGAAAGGACATTTATGATTTTTTTCCCTTCATTATTGTGGAGGTTTGCTACTGTTTTTACGGAGTGTAATCACTTCTTGAACTGTTTGTGGTGGGGATGTGAGTGTAACCATGTACAGGGAACATGACAGCATAAACACGAAGGAAAAACCACAACCAAAAAGCAGATTTTTTCAAATCTGTATGAACCTTTCTCTCACGTCAAGTTAAACTCTGAAATAGAGGAATAAACTCTGTCTTCTTTTTTGTTAATCATAACTGTGTACATGGCAAAATTGTGCCTATTGTGAACATGTAGCCTCAAGATTTTTGCACGCATAACCTTCCACATGATCGTGGTGCATGTCGGACACTTTTAAGCTTGAGGGAAATCAACAGCAGCTCTATGCTAGATAGATTTTCACGACTGCGTTACGTTGTTATTGTCACAGTTTTGCGACAGTATCTGTGCAGTTTAATCACTTCTTTAACTGTCTGCGGCACATGTCGGGCATTTATCTTGACAGAGGAAGCTGGTGCTGATGCTGTTAAATCTCACTACAGTAACGTCTCCTTTGATCCGCAACCTCTGCTCGCTGTGTGTAACGACAGACTGAAGCGGCCCGAAGACGCGCTGCTCGGTTCTGTGTAAATAACATTAAATCAACAGCAGTACGATTATTGGCGAGGCTTTAAAGTGGCGCTGAGGCAGTTTCTTTGTGTAAAAGGGCTGATATTAAGCCTGCAAAAGATGATTTTAGGGAGGCTGTTTATGGTATTTTTTTTATTTATTTGTTCTGAATCAGCAGATGAGTTGCAAGTCATCAGTATTTTCCCTTTGGTTCAGTTTGGTTTCACACAGGCAATATTTCAAGAGAACCAAATTTATCAACAAAAGCCATGCGGGAGCTGTCTCTCCGCTCATTGGACAAAAATCACATCGGTTAAATTTCCCCCCCTTCAGCCGTTTGCTGAACACTTTGAACGCTTTATGATATGTACGCGTGTTTTCTCGCTGGGCTGTATGGCCGTCTGCCCACAAATCAAGTTGGGGACGTATTTCGTCATTGCTCCTCTGATTCACGGCAAACTGTTAGCTCTTTGTTTACAAAGTCATACTCAGCCAATAATGCACAGCACAGCAGACTACAGGAGCTGGTAAAGTCTAAAAATGCTGCAGTTCTTCTGCAGCTGGAGCAGATCAAGACTGGATCGAGTCCAAACCACAAATGAACTGTACTGAAGTTCATTGCAACTGGACTGAGGCCACCTCTTCAAACAGGTCTCGGTCCGGTTTGGTTCACACTGGAGTTGGATTACTGTGTTCACACCTATACAAACACACACACACACAGTCCTAGAACTTGGTGTATTATGCTAAACACTGTGTATGTGAAACAGCCCTTAGACACAGACAGAAAATACAGATTTGTAAGTTACATACACTGCTATGTCCGAGTAATAAGGTCATTGTTTAGTGGAGAAATTGCGGGGTCGAAGGCCATTTAGATATTTCTGGCATCACAGCGACAAGAACATCTTTGCGAGGTACAGAAAGTTTCAATTTATGTAAGAAACAACTTGAAACAACAACATGAAAGTCCCTGTAAGAGGAACAACTAATTTGTTTAGTTTTCTGAATTAAATTATGATTTATATGTGTTGTTCTTTTATATTGTCGGTAGCTGTTTGATTGGTGGCACCTGTTTCTTGAAGATAATAGCAACAGCGGACGTCATGTGAGGCCTCTGCAGGAGGAGACAGAATATAAATAGGAACTTTGAACTACACTGGAGCTTCTTCCTCTCTATCCCTCGTTCTTTCCCTCCATTTATTTCCACGGATGACACGCTGAACCGCTGCTGCCGACAGGAACTCGGTCTTTGCAGAGCCATTATCCTCCTTTAACTAACAGAACCGTTTATGCAACACCTATAAAACTTTACATAGCGTGTGTGTCTCTTCCTCATTTGTCATCAATCTCCTCTCCCTCCGCTGTTATTGCTCAGCTCTGAATCTATTTCCTACTACAGTGCTGCTCTGTGGGGACGTGCTGGGAGTCATTGTGCTGCAGACAGCCAGAGCTGCACTGTATTATTAGCAGAGATAATGACTGTGTGCTTCTTCTGTTCACAGATAATATTATTTGTCGCGTCGAGCCTGAAGGGACGTGGGCTTGTTTTGACTGGACAGCGGCTTATACCAGCTACCAAAACATTTTATGGCATAGCATGTAAACATGCCTGATAAAAAGAACAAGGCTGAGAATAATAAGGAGAAGAAACGTTTTCAAACTGGATTCCAACACAGGTTAGTATGCAGTAATAAAAGATGTTTTGTAAATTCACTACATTTCAAAGGTTTAATGTGCGAATTGCAACTTCAGAATAAAAGTGTGGACCACTTTTGAACCGCGACACGGTGAATTGTTCTCTAGTATCCGCGATTTAAAAGACAGTCGTGGATTTTTTCACTGCTCTCTGTCCGGACTTTGTATGCCGTTGTCTGCCTGAATTGAAGATGACTCCTCCACAAACAGTCACAGTAATGTCAGCGCTCTGTGCCTGTGCTCGTGCATGTGCATCCGTACTGTGCCAAAGCCAAACTTTTGCAACTATGCCAGGGCCGACAAAGCGTGCTGCACCCACGCAGCACTCACTCTAGTCAAACAAATTGAACTTTCGGGGTCAAATGTGCTCAGGCACGATATGGACTGCCTACTGTGAGAGTGTCCTAAATCTAACAGAACCAGGGTCTGACTGATACATCAATTTGCCGACATTATCGGTCGGTATGGCCACATATATCGTGTCAGTGTGTATGTTCCCCGATATATCTGCGGTGATGTTAAAACTGTTTTTTGCGACCAGAAAAAAGGCTTGGACGAGTGATTTTAAACGCTTTCATTACATAGTTTGTCCAGCAGTGAAGTGTTTACTATTCGGTGCACAGATGTTTGGAATAAAGTTTGTTAAAATGTAAGATATCCTGCCTCTATTACATATCTTTGTCACAAGTATTTGCTGGCACAGTCAGCTGATGTCATATGCGATAATATATATGTATTATATCAGCCGATATATCAGATATTGGAATTTTCTTGCTCTCTGATGTCGGTATCGGTCCCAGAAATCCCACATTGGTCCCAAACAGAAGTCTAGCTTATTGACTGAAAACTAAAACGCATCAAATATCCGTGTTGGGCAACTTACTTAGAAACAGTACATGGTTACTTATTACAGATTACTACTTAAAAAGTAATAGATTTACTTTACTTATTACTTAGTATCAAAAGTGATAAATTATGTTACTTGTTACTTTACTAAATTTACTTTCACAACCCAACCGACCTCCCAACAAAGTGACGCACAGCCTGTTAAGTTCCCAAAACTTTATCCACTTTACTTAAAACAACAACCCAGTTTTTTGAGGCTGCTGAGTTAAAGACATGTTAAGGCATAACAACTCTATCAGCAGCTTGTTAGAGCTTCAGCACTGGCGACCGTTCAAATCAAATAACCCTCTTGCAGAAATATATGTATTGGTACATGCACATACATGTCATCGTTATAAGATATCTGAAATAGGACAAAAAACAAGTTGCTTCTAGTAATGCAGCGGTACTTGGATCAGTAACCGTAATATAATTACCGTTTTAACTAGGGATGTCAACCGATGACCGTTTAACCGGTGGTTGACCGTATCAACGTTAACTGGTCAAAATTTTCCTTAGTCGGTTAAAAAAAAAAATTTAAAAATCATGTTAATTATACAAAAGAGTTATGTCATTTATTAAAAGGCACACAGTGAGTATGGTTTAATACAGGCAG
>JAQLOL010000015.1:20013581-20036753 GCA_029783665.1 Naso thynnoides | reverse complement strand
TCTACTAATCTCATCAAAGAGCATGCTATTTAAAACACACACACACACACACACACACACACACACACACACTCAGAGATTTTATCCTCAGATAGGTGGCATCCTTTTAAATATCAGCATTACCTTTATGAATGTTTTGGAGGAAAATTCTTGATTAAACATAAGAAGTGTGGACTTTAACATCCACGCATCAGGATTTACTTCCTTCTGTCAACACAAGATGGCAGCATTGTCTCATCAAACTCTGCTAACACTGTAAGCTGTGTGCTTTAAGTCATCCGGTGACTGTGCTTTGTATATTTCCCTGTTTCGTCTGTGTCCTGCCAACAAGCTTAACCGTTGCATAAGCGTACCAATTCAGCGCATATTTTGTCTAACAAAGGGGAATGAGTCACTTCACTTCTTCAAAGGAATGCATAAGCAATGGTGAGGGGGAAAAAAAAGAGACAAAAAAGACAAAACCTCTCGCAGGCCTTCCTTTGATGAACTGGGTAATTTAATTACCTGCATAGCAAAGAGAAACTTTATTTACAATTTCAGACTTGTCTTCTTGTTTGCTTCAGTGGATTCAAAGAGAACTTCAAAATAAAAAAAATAAAAAAACATTTGTGTGATATATATAAAACATATACATCTTGTTTTTGCTCCTTGAAGGTTCAAACAGATGTAATCAGCTCTATATAACACATAGGCACAAAGACAAACAAAGCTAATGTATATGTTTGTACAAAGTGGCTCGTCAATGCTTTTAATGTTGATCTGAAATGGTGCAAAATATAAATATTATGTAAGATGTAAACACTTGCTTTCTCAAGGTCTGTAATGGTGCCTGTGACGGTCTCTTGTTAAAATACTGATAATGATGTTGATTTCGTTGCTTTAAAATGGTGTAAATGATCCAAAAATAATATTTTGTAAGATTTTTGCTCACTAGAAATCATAGAGGACCTCTAGTAGTCAGGATGATATGCATGTGAGTGTGAAAATAATTTAATAATTTCTCTTTTTTTTTGGTCAGAATAGAATATTTTTCTATCTTGTATTAATCCCACTATATTTTGATGGTCCTGATGTCATCATTCATAGTTTTCCTCTTTTGCTTTTGTAAATAACATGAATTAATCTATAAAACATTAATCTAATAAACATTAATCTACAGGTCCAGCATCAAAATTATATAAACTGTCAGAAAATAAACATATATTAGCTTTAAACCTGCAGTGTGGAAGTTTTGTCTCCCCCTTCTTGCAACGACAGTAAATACACAAACACTGCTGATGCCATGGGCTCGAAATAGTTGCTGCGGTTGCTTCCCCCTCGAATTTGGGCAGTGGTTTACCCATTATGCATCACTGCCAGCACGCCACAGCTGGAGGCATGTCCAGACTTTTGTTAACTCGGGGGGCTCAAGAGGGGCACTGACTTGTGTAAGGGTGGCATGTGGGCTTTGGCGATATATCAGTCGCCATTGCATAGCGACTTGAAGTACCAACACGCGTGGGCATGCACATACAAGCATCAAAATAGTATTAATTCACCATTTTTGTCTCCATTACTGATTTCTACTTGCATTTACTGTCAATATATTGTTTACAGTTTAATTTGAAAGATAAACAGACCTTTCAGTTCTGACACACAGTGGCACCAAATAAATGTAATATAAAGCTTCCACCTATTACTCTTTTGAGAAATTGCACTCTAAAAAGATGGGCTAAATAAAAATGAAGAAACGTCACATTTGAAAATAAAACTGCAGCATAAAGTGCCACCAAAATAAAAAAATTCAGAAGCCTAGCTAACTTGACACAAAAGGACAACGCAATAATAAATAACAAATGGTTGAAATATTTACTTTAAAAATTGTGCAAAATTTACAATGTGCTTTTACTGCCTCTCAGGTTTAAGATTTGATTGCACCTCTGCTTGTCAAACAGTTCAAACAGATAACCAATCATCTGGGGTAGCACCACACCTGGGATGGCCAATCAGATTACACTGACCCATGCCACCCCTGGCCACTCCCTGACACACCTCTGGCCAAAGCTGGAGTCTCCACAGACTTCAGTTTAAAAAAAACCCAACTATATTTGTATACACTGCAAAATGCAACGAGATTACCTGGTTACGACAAGTTGAATTAGCAGTGCATGAACTCGTTCATTTGCAGCGCCATGCATGAAAAGTTTTAAGTTACTTTTACATGAATTGAAAGATTATTTGATGCTTTTAAGCAGACAGGTCTCAAATCACACTGAAGTCAAGATGTTTTGATTTTTTGGACATGTAAGAGTTCAACTTCATTTGTTTTGCATATTTTGGTATTTGAGGAGCTGCTGTTTTTTATTCTAGATTGACTGAAAAATGTAAGAACAGTACCTTTAATTTTACCCTGCCTGAATGATTGTGTCCTTGTGTGAAAAATGGAATCAGACATGAGAAGACTCACATCCTGCTCATGACCCTGCTATTCTTTGTCTTGTGACAGGCTGAATTTCCCTCTTTTCTGCATTCTCAAACTATATTACCCTCCTAAAAAAAAGGACTGTTTTGACAAACAGGATACGAACTCCTCCGACCCTTGACCCTCTCTCTGAGGTAACGCCATCGGGGATGATGATCTGGCTTCCAGCTCGCTGCTCTGGCAGAGCTGCAGCCTCTGCTGGCAGTTAATCTTCATTAGCTCAAATCAAACAGTTCACTTCCTCTCATCCTCTCGCTGCGATCCGACCAATTTCCTGTCCTCCGGCCCACTCCCTCAGCTGCTCTGTGGCGTCGGTGAGCTCAGAGCATCCAGTTTTGCTCCTCGCAGGAAGGATGCTTCCACGTTTCCGTCGGGAGTATAACTGATTGAAAGCCGATGTGTGTGTGTGTGTGTTCTCTGCTCCTGCAGCATGTCATGTTTCTAGATTTTGTGAAGGCTGAGTGGTTTGGTGATTTAAGAGCTGCTTGTATTTTAAAAAAAAAAAAAAGAAGAAGAAATTCACAGGCTGGTAACAGCCTGCTGATCAGCTGCATAATAAATCTGCCGTCTTTAACCTGCGTCCATATCTCTGCACAATATGACTTGAATTAGTCACAGTGCTCCCTCCACACCCTGAAAACATCACTATTGTTCTAAGGTTTCATTGAGCGAGACGCCTCTATTTTCATCTGCAAACAATGTCTTTGTGTTTGGTCTATTGATCCAGTATCACCGCTGTAAACTCACTATAAATAGTCTTTTATTGATTGTGGGATTTATTCATGGGTTATTCATTCTACACAACTGAGAGGCTTCACGTGAGGAGTGTTTTTAAGGTTTTACAGCTCAAAGAACTGACAACAAAAGAGGGAATGGTATCAAAAGTAACTCTGTGATATCTGTCAAGGTCGCCCAGAAAAATTTAACTGATTTCTATGCAAATACACAGAAAAAGGAAGAAATCAGTCACATTACTACGTCCATTGTGACTGAAAACAACTGCATTCTAGATGTTCATTACTGTATGTGTTTTGCTCAGTTTTTGTTCATTGCAGTTTTTATGTGGATCAAATCTTTTTTGAGGAAAAATAAATCCTTGCTGAATCCTTGAAATCTTCTGGACTTAAATATGGTCAAATTGAAAGGAAACAAAGAGAAGACATTGGCAGAGGTGGCCTTCAAACGGTCACACTTGTCAAATCTCTGATTATTTAGAATATCCCGTCTGTCCGTGTGGAGCTTACCTTGAATCTTGCGGCACAGTCGGCAACAGCTGATGTAGCGGTAATCTTCAGAAACTCACCTTGTCCGCAGTTGGACCACCAAAGCTTTTAAGGTTACCGAATGTGTGTGTATGTGTGTGTGTGTGTGTACAACCACTGGTGCCTGCAAAAACACATTGGCATGTAGCCAAGCACATTCGGTCCCTGCTGCTGCCGCATTTTAAAAGTGATTTTAGAAGAGGGAATAAAACCCAAAGAGCAAAAATTAAAGAGAAAAAGATCGAGGAAAAAAATAAAAACCCTGAGCTGCAGACATGCACTTGAATTAGAGGCCACACATGGACAATAAGAGAAGTTTAATATTATCTATCTGTGTGTTCGGTGAGGGCAGTTTATTGTATGCCTTGCCTGAACCTTGCAATCAATATTTAATAACAGACTTGGTGGACTGGTGCAGCAAAGAAAGCAAAAGATGCCATAATGTGCCAAAGAGCACAGAACGTACAGCAGCGTGGATATTTGTTGTGTGAAGTTATAGAGATGAAAGATTTGGAGCTTTGCAGGTTGCAGGTTTGTGTAAAGAGCTGATTTAAAGTTAAGAATCTGCTGATTTAGTCTGTCTGATTTATCAGCCAGCCCTTTTTTTAATCTCACTTTGAGGACCATAAGCCTTTAATGTGTAAGTACCAATTTTATTCAGACACGACAAACCCTCCTTGATATCTGTGAATGAGAGGTGAAACCTTTGACCTTTGACTTCTCTTTCCTCTCTCTCTACTGGGGATGCAGTTGTGACGGTAAAACAGCACGGGAGTGGATCAGACACAAAGTGGACAGACAGAGGACAGGCCTCGCCCAGGACAGCGGACAGCGGGGGCCAATCTCTGATAAGGGACACTCAGTGGGGCCAATGAACACTTGGCTGTTCCCTGATCAGAGTCGGCCCTCTTATTGAAAGAAACATCTGACTCCAGCGTTTATCACAACAGCTGGGAGATGTTAAAAAAAAAAAAACAACCTAAAAACTTAAAGCATTTCTCAGCTGGGTCAGAGAGACAAAAACAAGTTTTGTTAATAAATAGAAATATGACATTGATACTTTGGGAAATACGCTAATTCGCTGTCTCACCAAGAGTTAGAAGAGACGGTTGTCACCACTTTCATGTCTGTGCAGAAAACAGGAAGCTACAACTGCTAAGCAACTTCTGCTTAGCTTAGCTTAGCACAAAAGCTGGAAACAAAGGAAAACAGCTAGCCTGGCTCTGCACAAATGTGACAAAATCTGCCTAACAGCATCTTTAAAGGTTGCTAGTTATTATGTAACATCTTGTTTGTTTAATCAAGTTTCAAGTTTAAGTTAATTGTTAACTTAATGCTCAAGCCAATATTTCCTGGGCGAGTACAGTGACTTTCTTAAAGTGAAACTAGATAACTTAACATCCTTAATATGACGTATGACCAGATTAAACAGTGTAAAAGTGGTTGAAAAATAACATCATTTGCTGGTAAATTGGATCAATAAGATCTGTTTTTACGATGACATTTTCTTTGCCGCCAGGGTGAGGGTTTTGTGGAAAAATGTGCTCTCTGTCCTGATTGGCCAGTCTATGATGCACCTCTTAGCGACAGGTGACATCAGTACAAGCTGATTAGCTGTTTGTGTGTTATCAGATTTTTTTATTCTGCTCTGCTGCAGATAAACTGTTTATTCCTTAAAGAGAGGAAGAGTTCACACACAGTTATGAGACAGAAGTCAGTGGTGCACATGGTCATTTGAATTAACAGTATGAGCTCACTAGCTAACAGAGGGAAGCTTCTTTTGGAGCTATTGTGACTGATTCTTGCTAGCATGCAGCTGCCAAATGGCTGCTATCAGCGGTTAGCTTGGCAGCTCCATAGCTTACCAGCTGTGTGAGTAGTCTTTACATCACCAAGTTCAGTAATAACATATTTTGGAAAAACGTGTAGATACATTTTGCTAAATCTCTGTAAGAAAGCAAAGCGTATTTCCCAAAATGTCAAACTAAGCTAAGAAAACATGCATGCAGCTTTTCTGCACCCAGATTATTATTTTTAATGGTTTAATTTTGGTTGAGAAACAGTCAGCAGGATTCCCAGGAGCCTTTTGGCCATTTTTTGGTGGCCACTTATTTCTTGACTGTCACGCGGAGACTTGGGCTACACAGTAATATACATACAAACACCTCGATGTATATTTACTATGTTTAGTGAGAACAGTTGTCACTGGGGATGGAGTCAACTTCACTATGCGGTAAAAAACAAAAATGTGAACACGAGGGGGGAAAGATAGAATGAGAGAGACGATGAGAGGAAGAGGAGGAGAGAAAACGAGAGAATGGTGGAGGAGAGGTTGAGAAACAGTACAACATCAGACAGGCACTGGAACATAACAACACAGAGAGAGACAAGTATTAGGAAAAATGGTTTAATATAGGAGACAGAAGCAAAAAACTGCATCACACAAGAACATACGTTTACAAAAATAATTCTGACTGCTTCAGCTACACAGTTAGTTCACAGAGAAGGACAGAGAAACCGGAAAAATCTAAACAGCTAAAAGCAAAAAAGTTCTAATTAGTTGATCTCTTTATTAAACTAATACATTAATCCACTGAAGGTGACTAAATATTTCTATTCCTTCTTTTTCTATAATTGTCTTATCGTGTAGACGGCACAATACAGAAGTCAAATGAAACTTACCGCTGTTGTATTGACAAACTTGCTAGAACTATTTAAAAAGCAAAAATGAAAGGTCTGACACTCACCTACCCTCTGCTTTCGCCAAAAAACAAAGAAAGACTGAAAGTAAGAAAGAAAGGTAGAAAGAAAGAACAACACTCAAGTGAGGAAAAAGAAGTGAAAGAAATAAAGCCAAAGATCTTCTAGAAAATCTTATATCAAAAGCCATCTTCCTTGATGCCAGCTAGAAATCATACTCGGGGACCAGTCAGGGTCAGGCCACACCACCAGGCCAGACAGCATTTTTTCTAAGATTTTTTTGTTGTATCCTTTAATCTCCAGTATAAAAAATTCCACTGGTACAAAATGCATAAGTACAATCAGTTGTAGAAATAGGAAAGCCTGCATTTTTTGTACTTTTTAAATCCCATCCAGTGACAGATTTCGAAGTGTTGTCAAACAAACATACATCACGCTTACAGGATCCACTGAAATGCATTGACTTTGGCTTCTCTCAAGACAATAACTTTGAAACTACTGAAAACCTTTTTGAGAATAAAAAAAAAAGAAAAAAAAAAGAAACGGAAACAAACAAACTGGAAGAGAAAAAAAAAACCTGGATAATTTCTACAGACAACAAGCTCTTTTTTACGGCACGGAAAGAGAGAACACACAAAAACATTTTTCCTCAAAAAACTTGACATAAGCCATAATGCAAAGAAACGACAAGTTCAATTTTTTTTTCCTTTCAGATTTCATTGTTTGATAAATAGCACTTAAGATAATTAAGAAAGAAGGAGAACAGAGAAGTGAACAGTGACAAGATAGAAAGATTACAACGAGCATCGGCGATGACAGCCCCTGAGGCGAGCCGCTCGACAGAAACTCTGTTCCTACGACCCTCTTGTGCTTCGACATTGAAACAAAGACAAGATGCTTCACATGAGACTGTGCAACGTCTGGCTGTGTGCAACTTGAGATTTGGCAATTTACAACATAGTTTCTGGGACAGTTAGAATGTCTGAAATCACACAGATAGCCGTGTAAAGAAGTGTGCCGCGAGTCGACTTCAAAAAGAACCATGTAGCCTCCACACTTGACGAATAGAGATACAATGTAGATTGTGCGAGAGCGAGGTGATGGCGTGAAACGTGCAATGATGGTTTTCGGCTGCAGTGATGCGAAACCTGCAAACGTGCTGGTCACATAGCTGGCCCGATAACAGTCAATACGTTTACATGCACAGTTAAGTCGAGCTACGGTTATAGCTCGATTAGGCTATTCGATTGGACTACTGTCCTCATCCTGGTATACAGGCACTGAGGGAAAATCGATTTATCGTCAGACTTGGCTAACGTAGGCAGTGATATGCCCTGTCAAGCTGGTAACTTTTGGACCTTCTTCCACTTAGCCAAACAAGCAATAAACAAGTTAGCAAACAGCTAACGAAATCCAAGTAGAACAGTGAAAGCGTGGACACTTTCAGAGCGCTGTACACTTTGCTTTTGGTACTATCAATCATGCGCAGATTGCTTTGACCAGTCTGGGTCTGGCTAAGGCGTATACATGCAGGAGTAATTCGACTTCCAGTTGCATTATCTGAATGTGTTAGCTCGACCCTGAGAAACTCGATTTACTAAGATTTCAGTCGGTCTAACATGTTTTTATGCATTTTAAAAGTCCGGTTTTAACCGGACTAACAAAATAAATCAAATTTCTTTAATGTCATGTAAACGCACTGACTGATTGGACCGACACTCCTCGCATCCAGCTTTCAAACAGGTAGTTATGGCTGTTTGTGGCACTGTTCATGTGTTTACTGCATTTAGGAAAAAAGTCTGCTCGCCTCCCTCCATGAGATCAGATAAAGTTTGGTATTGGGTTTGGTCTTTGAGTGGATAATGAAAGCTGTATTGCCTTCATTTCGGTGGTGGCTGTTGTTTTGCCTGTGTGGACCTGCAGACGTGACCCTTCCTCTCCAACCAACAAGCGCTTTATTTCCCCTGTCGCTATTCCAATAATGCGTCTCTCCACATAGCCCCGTTTCTAATAACCCCGGTTAGCCTGGGAGACAACAACCGAGAGCGGCATCCTTCAAACAGGCGCCTCGCTCGTTTTCTCTCTTCCCTCGCTGCTGCCAGGACAAACGGCCATTTCGACCTCTCTGCTCTGGCCCGTCGGAGGAAATGGCGGAAGAGCGGAACCCAGACTTTGACAAGCGGGAGGTTAACTGCACACAAAAGTGAACCTAGACTTGGCACACACCACTGACTGACTGACAACATCTTCTACTCTTATAATACTGGTACGACGCTCCCTGTTTAAGGCGACTGGTGAGCTTCTGTAGAAAATAATGCTGCCTTTTTTTTTTTGCAGAGCGTAAACTAGGCTTTCAGGGAGGGGTATCGGGGGCAGTTGAATAGACTGACAACACTGTGCCATGTAAACGGCTCGACTATGAGAATGTCAGTAACACACTTTGGCATCTAAACATGATTTTGGCCCATTATACCACAAGACTCACATATGAAGAAGTCTTACAACCACTTAAAAGAAACGTCAAAGGATAAATTCAGCGGCAAAATCAAACGAGTAAAAAAACCTGCTCCGGACCGTCCCGCCTCTCTCTTTTGACTGTCGAAACAGCGGCGTGTGCTTTTTCCTCAAAAGATCGAGGCTCGTTTGTGAATGAGCGAGTCTTGCCCTGTGCTTACATCATGAAAGCGAGCACGCTCATCTGAGGTGATACACAAAAGTAATGATCCCCGCCGTCTGAGACAAACGGCGGCGGCTACAACTCAGAAAATGTTTTGAACCCAACAAAAGGGATAAGAGGATTTGGAGAAAATAAGGCTTCGCGTATGACTCTCACCTCAATTTTTTTCGACGGAGGAGCGGGACAGCGTGCGAGGAAAACAATCAGAACAATACACACTGAAGCCTGGTGTCTGTGTTTGTGTCTGTGTGTGCGAGATACTAATAGAGAGAGAACAGGAGTGCAAAGATTTGTGGTAAGGCTTTGATGAATAAAACGGCTGTACAATGGCTAAAAATATCCGTGCGTGATTTTTGTGTTTGTGCGTGTGTGTTTTTAAGTGTCTGTGTGTGTGTGTGTGTGTGCACGCTGGCGGGCGGTAGCGGTTGCTGTAGAGGCTTTCACACTCAGGGGCTCTCATGCACAACAAGAAAGTAAACTGTGAGGTCTGCACGAGAATGTGTGTGTGTCTGTGTCCGTGTGTGCGTGTGTATAGATATATATATGACACATGGGCACTTTTTTTTTTTTTTTTTTTTTACATCTTTACAAAGAAAAAAAGCAAACATGACATTTTCAGGCAACAAGACCACAGAATAGCAAGTTAACAAACTCTTTTTTAAATCTATATTTTAAATATGAGGGATCCATACAAAACACTTATAATAAAATACCCATGTTATCAAATAATTTCACAAGAAATACACTGACGCGCTAGGCAGGAAGTACCTTCAGAATTTGGCACTAAACTCCACTGATCTTGTCTTTTTTTCTTTATAAGACATTTTGCTGAACAACAAAACACATCTAAATATTGTTTCCCACGAGAGAAATAAATCATAATGACATTGATGCTTCACAAGCTGACATTATATATATATATATAGATATATTTATATTTATATATATTTTTAGGAATTTTATATAGCTAATTAACCAACAAGAAATTTAGCAAATAGGGACTCCTTAAAAAAAGAAAATAAAAGGAAAAAAAACAACAAAGTAACTATTATAGTAATATGAAAGGCTTTGTCTATTGTTCAAGTAAACTGATTTTTTAGTCTTCTCTTGAAAAACATGAGAACATTTAAGACCGTTAGACTTGTGATGAAACCACAACTAAACTCACGAGAAGCACCGACGTTAACGCAGGTTACAGGTATCTTAGTATTTTTTTCCTCTATACATTTAAACAGTAGAAAATATAGGTCATTTCATCATGTGCATTTAAACCACGGATTGTCTATCTGTGAGTCAGTTCAGCAAAAGGTGACACAAGTAGGTAGCATTTCTCCCACCCAAACAGGGCAAATGTCTTTTTTATTTTTACCTTTAAACTACTCTAGAAAAAAGTGGTTCTATATATAGACTTTGAATGAGAAACAGAGCCACTTAAAATGGCCTTATCAAAAAACTTTACACTGCCTGAAAAATGTAAAAACCATTGGAGAGCTCTGAGAGAGTCTAATATTGATCAGACAGTTTTTACTCAAAACTGTTTGGAAGTAGTCTTATTTCTCAGAGAAACTGGCGCGGCTGCTTCTGGCCCGCGCTCTGTTTCTCATCGGTGCCAGAAGCAAGATGACGCGCCAATTCCTGTGGTGAACTTTCAAGTTTACTTTAAATGAAGAAGAAAAGAAAAAAAAATTGACATAAAGAAGAAGAAATTTAAAAAAAAAATGCAAGAAAACAAACTGAATGGAAATCACTTTGCCACAGGTTGTTGTTTTTTTCTCCAAAAAAGAACATTTGTTTTTCCATAAAAATCTCAGTCTTTTTTTTGTTTTTCATATGAATGCAGCTTTATATCTTTTTCACATTGATTCATTTCCTCACCCACCCCTCCCTCTATCGCCTCGCTCCCTCCCTCCCTGAAACCCTCCCACAAGACAGATCCAAATGAGGTCACATGCAAAAAAACAGAAAAACACAAAAAAGAAAGAAAAAAAAAATCATGAAAATCAAAGTCCAAAAAAGCTAAAAGTTCAAAGTTCAAAAGGTCAGTAGGCAGCGAAGGAGGAGGAGAACCAGGTTATGATCAGGTGAGCTCGGAAAAGACATCAGAAAAAACAATGACGGGGAAGGAGGAGGACGATGACACTTTTTTTGGAGGGGATTTTTTGTTTTTGTTTTGTTTAAAGTTTTTTTTGGGGGACGCCACGGAGACATGCTAGGCAAACGATGAGCTAACAGGCATGGAGATGGGTTGTTCTAAAAGGGGGAAAGAAAAAACAGGGGAGAGGAGAGAGTTACACACAGAGAGCCAGAGCACCACACCACTACAGCATTTTTTGTAAAAAAATCAGGAGAAACAACAACAACAACAACAAACAACAACAACAAACAAACAACAACAACAACAACAACAACAACAATGAAAAACCGGCAGAACAGCAACACCACTCACTGATTTTATTAGCAAATTTTTTAAGCTTTGATTTTGTTGTTTTTCAAAATGATATAATGTTATATGTCTATACTAACAGGCAACACACACACACACACACACACACACACACACAGGCACACACACACTCAGTCAAACACAAACACACACACAAATAACAAAGAGCACCCAAAGCTTTATCCATCAGATCCCAGATGGATGTCGTCATTTGGGATAAAATAGTCATATTTCTTCAGGAGGGGGGGCGGGGACTTTTCATTTCTTTCTTATTTTACATTTAAAAAATCTTGGAGAGGATGGAGGGTGGGGGGGCTACGAACAAACAAAAAACGCAAACACTCAAAACAAAAAAAACAAACGAAAAAAAAAACTTAAATTATAAAGTAAAAAAAAACAAACAAACAAAAAAACGCGAGGAAAAAGGTAGAAATTCAACAAGTGAAAAAGTAGTCCCACTACGGATGGAGAGAGAGGGAGAGTGGCGAGAAGAGAGAGAGATGGATGAATGGGTGAACAGCACAGAGAAATGTTTGAGTGTGTGTGTGCGTGTGTGTGTGTAATGACTCGGGGGGGGCGGGGTGGGGGTGTGCGGTTCGGATGGTGGCGGGGTGTGTTGTGATTGTGGTTTCTGCACTGAAAAAACATGAAAAACACCGGAGAACCCAATGCCACGAGACTTCTCCACAAGGGTCTACTTTAATGATGCTGTATACTTTATAGGAGTCCAATAACTTAACGATAGGCAATAAATAAAATCCTTTTTTTTCATCTGAGGCAGTAAAAATGTATAAAAATAGAACTGCTTTTTTTACAAATAAAATTTACAGGCCTGTGGCTTTCTGTACTTTGAATTATTTTTTTTAAATCTTTCAACAAACATCAAGTATTTTCAGTTCCCACCGTAAACCCATAGACTCTTTTTTATTATTAGAATTATTATTATTATAGCCTTCATCAAATTCTGGATGTTAGTTTGAAAATGTTCTGCATGCTGTAATATCCCTTTCACAACAAAGACCAATGTGATCTGACCCAGAAAAGTAGTTACTAATTATATTTTTTCATCTTCACAGAAATAAAAAACTGTTTTTTATTTTCATTTAAGTAATAAGACGTAGCTGGAGTGTGTGTGTTTGTGTGCGGTTCTTTTTTCTTCCTGTGGTGGTGGACTGTAACTGTACGGCAGGCTGACGGCGCCACTGACTATAATGTAAAGAGGCCACTAACGTTTTGCAGCCTTTGCTCCCGGGTTGCCAGCAGGCATAGAGGGGTTCTGGAGAAGCAGCGGCGGCCTGCAACCAACACCGCGGAGGTCAAAGGTCGAATGTGCATATCTGCGTGCGTGTCAAAAAAAACCATGAACCCTTTGCGAGGCCTCAGGTTCACAACGAGAGAGAGAGAGAGGAAAAAAATTAAAAAATCATCATGGCTCCTTTGTCTTTACCTCGGTTCTGACTGTAACTAGTCCTCAAAAATGTATAAATAATCACTGAGAAAGAAACAAATCAAACAAATTTCTTAAAAAAAAGCTTCCCAAGAGAGCTACTTCCGTCTATTGTTTAGAAAAAAAAAAAAAAAAAAAAAATTGCACAAAGTAATGGCGGTAATGGAAGCGTTCATGTGTGTAAAAAAAAAAAAAATTGTAATAAATAATAATGCTTGAAAGCTAACATAAAAATCTTCAAAAAGGCAAGAAAAACAAGAAAAAAATAATAAAACAAGGCGTGTGTCTCCCTCAGGGTGGTTGTAGGTCGTCTCCCCCTCCCTCCCACATCCCTCCCTCCCCTCCCATCAACCCCCCCATCCCCCCCAGTCCCTGTGTAGAGGTCGTGGCTCGGTTTGCTGTTTTTTTTTTCATTTTTAGTTTTTTTCTGTGGGGGGACTTACCCTAGCAGTGCTAACATGGGGAGCAGATAGACCCTAGTGCTAAGATCAGTACGGTTTGCTGTCGTTCTTGGAGCGCTTCAGCTGCACCTTCAGCCGCTTCATGCCGATCTGGAAGCCGTTCATGGCCTGGATGGCTGCCTGTGCCGACACGGGATTGTCGTAGCTGACGAAGCCTGTGGGGACACCAGAGGAAGATGGAGACATTACAGACTGGCCAACTAACGTTTGCAGGTAAGCTAGCTACGTTAGCTACTGTTATCAAGCGCAGCCAAGTGGATAAAATTTTTTGACAATCAGTACGTTTCTATGTACACCACTTTTCCACTAATATTCCATTTATGGCAATATTCAGAATTTGACACAGTATATTCCTAATTAGGCCTTATTCCGAATGAAGCATTTTCTGATAAAGATGTGGGAAATGTTGGCGTTATTCTGTTTTTAGGAGCTTTCTCTAGACATGTATGAGGCGCCTCAATCTGGGTTCTTGCGGCAGTTCGTGATGCACAGCATGTGGTCAGCTTTGTGGATTGTAACCAAACCTGCCAACAATTTGCAGAACTTGCAGTAGAGTGACAAAGTGGAAACAGCACGGGGGGGGGAACATTACTGCAGTTTGAAAAGGAAGTAAATTCCTCCACGATGCTTCAATAGGATGTGTGTCATTATGTTAATTGTATGCTGCATGTGAATGAAAATATTAGTGGAATATTTCTTCTCATTTACCATGTAAACAGCTTAGCTGAAATATTGTCTTTTTCAGAATTGGGACAAAAACCGGAATACTTGTGTGCATGTAAATGTACTCAGTGTTCTTGTTTTAGGAGATATCAGGAATTTACGACAGCTGGGGAAAAAAAAAAAACAGCTAACAGATGGCCAAAAGTCTGAAAAGCCTTTATCACTGGCAGTTACAGCTCAATACAATCCAATATTAGCAACATTACAATGGATTAAATTCGATCGAACTGAGCTGTATTCTGTCTGTATCTGCTTTCACTCGTTAGTGAAGTCATTATCTAAATAGGCTGCATTTCTACACTGAGATTAAGCTTAGATTAATTCCTCTGCATTGATTGCAGTATAAAAAATGGATTTAAATCTTTTGATGCTATTTGGACAAATCATTGAAAATGCTGAGGTCACAAAACCAGCAAGCTGCCACTCTGGTTTCTACATAGCTGACCTAATGAAGTGGTGATGTCATAAAAGGGATACATCATTTTTTTTTCTTTTTGTCTCCCTCCCAAATTCCAGACAAGAAGATAGATACCATTATTTCAACTGTGTGTGCAGTAACAAGGAAGAGAGGGGCAGAGCTCACCCACTGCTAATTAGCTTAGCTCAAATACTGGTAGTCAATGGGAAGTGCTAGCCTGCCTCCACCTAAAGTCATCAGAGAAACTTTCCAACAATTCTAAACGGTTCTGTTTGCTTCTTGTGACTTGTTTATTTACCACTATATGTTATTTTTAGACTCAGATTAGCATTTTATATAATTTTAGAATCAAATGCATACCGGAAATAAACCACAGGGTGCATATGCAATAGTAAACATCAGAAGAAGGAGAAGAAGAAGTAAAGGAGGAAGAAGAAGAAATATACAGAGTATTACTTAAAGTGCTAATCCAAGTATTTACTACATTATGATATTTTTAGACTCAGATTCGCACTTTATGCGGTACTTTATGTATTTCTTCTTGTTGTTTTTGTTCTTCTTCTGCTGTTTACTGGCAAGCAGTTTCTTTGTCACTGCACCCAGTCAAAAGAATGGTATCTATCTTCTTGTGTTAAAAACAGGAGAGGGGAAAATAAAAATTAAAAAAAAGTTGGCGCATCCCTTTACATATTGCGGCCATCAATCTAAAACCTAAAGATGCTCAATTTATTCTTGAGAAGCTGCACATTATTTTAATTTAAAAGGTTAATTATATTCAAAATGTTAAATTAATTTTCTACAGACTGACTGGTCCATCAAAACAATTTATTATTTTAGCATATTTGTCTATCTACAAAAACTGCACCTGCACACAAATGGAGGAAGTCCACACATGGTTGTTGTTGCACCAAAAGTTAAACATGATGTCACATTAGTTTGTGGACAATTCACAAAGGCACACCCACACACCAGACTGGGAGATTACCTTTCAACGTGAACTTTGAGCAGCTACTGGCAGATTTATGTATATTTCACCAACTATTCAATAGTAAATCATTATTTTGTGTCTGACATGGACCAGCCCCTTTCATATGGCTCTGGCTAATTTGCTAAATTTCAAAACTGCTGCTCACACACACACACAGCTCTACATCAAATATTTAATGAGAAATATTATAGCTAATCATAAAATATTAAAACCTGCAAAAAACACTCTACAGTACCGACTGAGTCACGCAAAGACACACACACACACACACACCACAGACATGGCTCTTCCTGGCTGTATAATTCATTTCTCGTCTCTGCATCAAATCTGCTTCTGTCTCCATAGCAACCTTTCTAGGCCAAGGAGAAGGCCGAACAGAGAAAAATAAGAAATAGCAGTGGGGGCTAACAGAGAAGAACAAAGGGTAAGAGATGTACAAAATGTAATGGTAGGAAAGGAACTGAGAGTTTATACGAGGAAGATTGGTTTATATGTTTGTGTGTGCATTTGTGTGCCAACGAGAGCAGAGTCCACACAGCCTCAGTATCTGTGGTTGACATGCACTTCTACCCTGCTGCTGCAGGGTCACTCGGGTGAAAGATCCCAGAGTGTACACACAGCCTTCAGAGTCAGATAAACACAAACAGTGGAGTGTAACCACTTGGCTGGCTCCCAGTTACACCACATGGGCTTTCTTGTTTAAAGAAGACTGAGTGGACTGAATGAAGGTATATTCACAGTCATGATGTAGAGGCATTATGGCTGCTCATTCTCAGGCGAAAAACTTTTAACATGGTTTCGACAGCTTTCCTCAGACTCACTCTTTTCATCTCTCCAAACTCACTGAAGAGCATATCACCTTTTTTACTGCATTAAAAATGTAATGATTTCAGGTGACAACTGCAATCAACAGTTCATAGTCAGCTGGGTAGACTCGCTATGTTTCCTTTAAATGTTGTGCAAATTTAGACAAATTTATAAAACTGCTGCAAAAGAAAATGAGAATCAGTGCATATTAGGACATGACAAGACTGAACAAATAAAAAAAGCACCACAACTTTAATATATGGTGGCATTTTACTGCTGGTTTCAAGCTATGATTTTTTTTTTCTGTGTTTCCATTCAAGAATGTCTATCAGCTGTTATGGTGAAAGAGACAGGGCAAACATGCAGCGGTGGTTCTCGTCTGGAGTCCGTGTGTAACAGTGAAATGAAAAATGCTTTGTCTGCGGCAGAAGAAGTAGAAGCAGGAACCAGGACATCTAGACTGTACCCATCAGCATCCTCTGTTTTCTATGCGCCGACCATTCAACCTCAGCCAATCATGACAAGTTTTAGGGTTTTCTTTTGCATTTCTGGCATTAATATAGTTTTTTATGTGCAAATATAAAAATGTGCTTTAACTTGCTGCTAGCTTGCTGGAAACATAGCCACTGATCAAAGGAGCTGGTCTTAACAGTCGTACAGCAAAATGCTGTATTATACAGAGTGAGAAAACACAGTCT
The DNA here is from genome assembly GCA_029783665.1 of Naso thynnoides. NCBI lineage: Eukaryota > Metazoa > Chordata > Actinopteri > Acanthuriformes > Acanthuridae > Naso > Naso thynnoides. Next base: position 20,019,668 of record JAQLOL010000015.1, on the reverse strand, counting down.
CCCCTTAAGGCTACAGGGCAATTCGTTTAATTGGGGAGAATGATTAAATATATCAACCCTTACTTACTCAAACAAATCATTTCCCTGCAACCACAGGGGAGAGTGTCTTTAATCACCTTTAATAAATACAAACTTCATCATGAGAGCAGACAGGCGTCACTCTAATGTGGAAAACCTCTCACCTGCAGACGAGCGTGGCAATGATGACGCACCAGGCGGTGCAGCAGCAGTCAGCACTGGGCTGCTGGGAGTGCGAATGGGAGTGCGAGGAATCGTCACTCTTGCGTCGCCGGCAGCAAAGCCAGAATGAGTAGAAGAGGAGGAAGAGGAGGTCTAGGCCCAGACACAGCAATGCCACCGCGCCCAGCAACAAAATGGACTGGTGAGAGGAAAGATGAAGGAAAAACAGTTAGTGAAAACAGTTTACATTCTATGTTTCTGTTAAACTTTGCACTTGAGTCCTTCAGTACACCAGTGCGTCATGTTTGAGAGTCGTCCTTATCACATGGAAGGGGACAAATTAGGAAGTGGGTTAAATATACAGGAAGCAAACTAGCTGATATGAGCAGAAACCAGATACACAGACAGACCACATGACGCATGTCGCAGATACAAAGATTTCGTTCCTTTCTCCTGCTATTTCAGACCAGAAAACAGTGGCTGTTAAACGCCTGTTTTATGGATATCATGAAAAACACATTTGCACACCATCAAACACACACACCTCTATGGAAATGAGCGGAAGCAGTGCTGTTGGGGAGCTGCGTGCGCTAGAGACCCACCACACAGATCACACAACCTCCAACAGCTTTGAAGTGTAAAAGAAGGAAGGGGTGGTGGGGGCAGACAGAAGGAGGACTGAAGGGGGGGTTCATTTGGAACAAAAAAAAAGAGACAAGCTGGAGAGACAGAAAAAGAAGATGTGAAAGACGACAACTGAACTGTACACTTAAAAGGCAGAAATGGATAAAGACAGAAAAGAGGGCCTGTTGCAGCAATTTGCCTGGAACAGATGACATTTTTTTCTTTATCTCACACACACATACAAGCACAGCCATGTTAGTTTTTCTTTCCCCTATGGGGGTGTCTGGAAAAACCATTGCACTGCAGATCCATTGAGAGACAAAGGCACGTCAGGACAGAACCAAAACCTTCACATGCTAGATTACTTCAAACACAGGAATTCTGCCCTGTCAGAATCAGCAACAGAGTGATCTGGGGACTTCTCCATGGATGATAAAAAAAAAATGAATCCACCTCTAAGATCCTCACAGACTTCCAGGCTTTCCAGGCATCTACTGGTTTTTGTGCTGACCTCAATTTTTCCTCAGTGCCAGCCAGCAATGTCTTCACTCTGCAGCAATTTGTGCACCACTACTGTAAATATGCACGTTGCAGTGCATTTGTTCCAAAACTAAGATACTACTGAAAAAGCATTAGATATGATGTTTGTTTTGTTTTATGGTATAGGATAAAATGAAAATATCAGTGATGCAGACTTGGTGATGTATAGAATGATTTTCCGGGGCAACAGTTACCAACGTAGTGTTAAGGATGAAAATGGGTTGCAGGATTAATCCAAAGGGCTGCAATATGACTGACAGGATAGGAAATGTAGATAGGAAATGAGAAAAACAAATTGTTTTAGGCACATAAAAAAAACATTTATATTTCTCTGACAATCATCTTGTTTTTTTGGTTTGTAGTGTCAATTACTGGTTAACTTAATGTCTCCATTAAGGTCCATTAAAAATGATTAATTATAAACTAGGGAAAAAAATAAGACTGAATTTGTTTATTGGTACATAAATACAACCATTGATGAGGGATTGGCACTATTTAATTTTAAGTGGAACATGCCCCAAAGATTTGGAACCCCTGCGATGCCTTGAGCTTAATGCTAACATGCAACATGCTAACATGCATACAAGGATGACGCTAATGATGCTAATGTTTAGGCTGCATAATTTATGCTAACATTTGCTAATTCGCAATGAACACACAGCTGCTCGAGCTGATGGGAATGTCATCAGTTATGCAGGTACTTTGTCACAAAAGAAAAGGAATCACTATAATTGTTACAATTCATCCTTCACACCGTGAAAGTCTGTACAAAATCTCCTGGCTGTTATCTCTCGTAGTTGTTGAGATATGACAGACCAAAGTGGTGAACTGACCAACCAAATGGAGTTGTTCTGATACAAATACCAGTAAGGGAAAATGCCTCCAATACTGCTGAAAATGCTGGTATTGGTATTGGCAAGTACCACAGACTGGCACAGATCCAATTCCATGGGGTTTATTAGTCACTAAATGGTACCCAGCTACTTCCCAACTAGATCAGTTAGTGTGGTGGAAAGAATTAGATTTTCCTAGAGTTAAGTTTTTAAGTTGCTGTTGCACTACTGTTTTCTAGTGTCCTACTTAAATCTTTTTATTTAAGTAAATTATAATGATACCTCTAGTTTGACAGAAATTGTAGGTTTTTTTAGGCTGGTATCAGATCAGTGCTTGGTATCATCTGCTACCCAAACATGCGTATCGGAATTGGTATCTGGAATTTTAAAAATGGTATCGGAACATCTTTACAACCAGCTGGCATTCACTGGTTGGCCATGGCTAAAAAGTAAACACTGGTATCTTCAGGAATGTGGTTAGTGCAAAACAATACTTGCTGCTTTTCTGAGAGATTGCTCCCTGTGGCCTGATATCTTCAGAAATAGAAACATCAAAGAAACAACTGTTGGGACTAACCAGTCACACTAGTGCCAGCTGATACGCTGTCACAAGCTCGTTTTTGGAGGCACAAATCTCTTCTCACAATGAGAAACAATGTCGCCTAATAAGGTCAGCATTTCCAAGTAAAGTGTGAGCTGTAGCAGATGTATAGCCAGGTCAGCAAAGGCCATTGTATGAAACTGGGGGGCTGTAGCCAATCTAGTCAAGCTAGTGGGTCACTAGGATACAACAGCAGATATAGCCTAGCATTCAATATGAAATTTAATAGGATGTGAATGGGGCTAATTTTCATACAGCAGTTCAAACCACAAATCTCAGTCCCTGATGAGACATCAATGTACTTTTGTTGTAGGAGGTCTCTAAGCCTACAGTTAGGAGATGTAAATTACAAGCATTACGTTTAACTTAAAATATTCACCCCAAAATGACTTTGACTCTATCAAATAACAATGAGAGTTACAACATGTGCAATATTCAGAAGGGAATAGCACATCATTACTTTCTCATAGGAAGCAGTCAGTAAAGGAGAACAAAGCGAGAGAAAATCAGCTGATTGCTTTTTCCTAGACTACTTTACTCCAACAGGTTAAAGAAGATGAAAAGAGGATGGGAGGAGAAGATCCTGATGGGAGAGGAGGGGGAGATAAGCTCTGTTGATTCCTGGTCTGCAGTATTATCCTACGTTATTAACTGCAGGCTTAGTGCTGGAGACGTTTTGCTATGGTAAGAGAATACTGTGCTATACTAATGCATCGTTTGATCTCTTGTGTTTTTAAAATGAATGGCAGGGTTTAAACCATACAGTCAGATGCTTTGAGCTTTGCAGAGTGAGAATTAAACCTCACGCTACTTCAGGATGGATGTTTTTATGACATCCATCCATCATAAATCATGCTAGTAGAATGGGGCAATATAGAGGAAAGGGATAAGATAGAGAAAGTGAACAACTGGACAATTATTGATCCATATGATAGGCCTAATCAACAGAAAACAAGCTTTTTAACTATCACATTAAAGCTAGGGTAGGCAACTTTTAGAAATCAAGCTAGCTGTAGCATGAGACTCTTGGGGAGGCATCTCCGCTCCACCCTCCCCTCTCTGTTTTTAACTCCGGCTTGTGTTTTATTTTGTTTGTTGACGCTCTCTCTTCTAAGGTCAATTTACACCAAAAAAATGGTTGCAGGGAAAGCTACAGCAGAGCAAACTGGTCTGTCTCAGCTTGACTCAAGCCGGCTGACGGTGTCACCTGCAGACGCTACTCCACAGAGGCGAGTTTTATCACATGTTTAAAAACCCGCCAAACAGTTAATAGCAACGTCACCCGTCACTGACAAGTGCAGAGTAGAGCAGCCAATATGAACACGTTCTCTCTGAAATATACCTCCAAAAATACCTCATAACAATCTGAATAAAGAACCAAGCCTGAACACAGACCATGCAGAGCCACAGAGAGGTGCCGAAGTGTTTGTTCTTTTAGACCACCTGAATTACAACACTCTGAAAGGTGATCGTGGAATTTTAGTGCAACAACACCAAAGATAAACTGCCTACCCCAACTTTATTAATTAATAATTTCAGTCAATTCAACCAATCAAGATCTTTTAGTTATATTTCATACTAAACTAAATAACAATGGGTTTGTAATCTCAATCAAAAAATACAATTTTGGGCATTAAAAGCAATTTGTAATTTCTGCTGCCAAAGGTCTCTCAATCAAAAAAAGAAAACAAAAGTTTAATGACAGTATGAAGTAGTGTGGAATTTGTTTATTTCATTGTTAAACAGCCACCAATACAGATAAATATCTATCTGACTGACTCAAAGAAGAATTAATGTATTGTTGTTATAGTCACATTATGTTTGAAGACTTACTTCCTCACTCTTGTGTTACACTTGCGAGTTTGAACACTGTTGGAACCATTTGCGTTAATATAAGTACACAACTCAACAAAATACATAACAAAAAATTTTAAACTTTATATGTGGAAATATTACATGTTATACACTTAAGGATTTGGACTATAAGAAAAAAAATGTGTCCTCATTTTCTCTTGTAATTTATTAGAAAATATGGACTCTTGGGACAACAATGAGCAGAGCACACAACTCAATAATTTATATATGTTTTAGTTACAGCCATATGGAACAGTTTTAGCCCATTCATCAAAATCTTCTTGCTTTTATTTTGGGTAAATGTAAATGCTCATCACAAGTTCACAAAACCTGGGGGATGTCGTCAAATTGCTTGCTGATTATCTATGGCCAAACCCACCACACTTCTAAACTACTCAAGCTGCTGTTTTAAAACAAAGACAAGTGGCAATTTTTGCTTGACAAATTATTTTAATGATTAACTGACACGAACAACTGCTGATCAATTAATCATTTGCACGCAAGAAACAACTGGTTTAAGACAGGTGATGGGTCAATTATAGACTTAAAATTATATTTATAATCCAACTGAAGACCAGGTCCCTGCAGCCACCGCACTCTCTGTGAATGATGACCGCTAGAGTAACTGCTGGGCTGACCGACCATCAGAGCAGATTAAGAGTGGATCAATTAGCTACTAATAAGCATGGTGAGCTTGGCTGTGCATGTGTGCCTGTCTACTTAAGTGTGTGTGCATGTGTGTGCGTGTGTGCACATGTATCTATGCTACTGGAGATCATCTTGCTGGCTGGAGGAGGGGCTAAATGTTAAACACCCAGGCACAGTGATCTACTTTCAGTCAAGTGTGTGTACTTGCACTCCGTGAATGTGTGCGCTGAGTGTGTGTGTGTGGGTGTGCACGCGCATGTGTGTTGGGCTGACAGGATCAATCACTTCCACTTCAGTGAATTGTCCTTGCACTCTCCCTGCCTGTCTGTTAGTTTGCACTGTGGCCTTGCCTGCTACCCTCTCAAATTCTTTCCTGAGGGGATGACTAACCTCAAGTTCGTTCTGCTAATATTCACCTGCACTATTGAGCAACCAAAACACTACCGGCAAAATCTGTATTCAAACAGCCTTTGTGTTTCAATCTTTTAACACAAAAAAGATTCAAGAGTGGCACCTTTTGTCTTTGATCCCAAGTGATCCTTTTTAAAAATGCTATGAGATAATGTCTTCCACTCTGCAAACTCTAGCATACTATTCAAATGACCAATTACAGTCTTACTTTCCACCACTGGGAGTGTATGTGTATGATATTATAGGTCACATGATTCCCCTGTAATGTTCTGCAGCTGTTTAACTGTGGCTGGTAGCTGACTCCGCGATTCTACCAGAATACAAACAGAGGAACACACGCACACACACACACACACACACACACACACACACACACACACAAACACACATACAAAC
>JAQLOL010000015.1:19994821-20007082 GCA_029783665.1 Naso thynnoides | reverse complement strand
TGGAGATGAGAACACATTTGGATCAAAAAAAGAAATCTGTTTCAGGAGGAATTCAAAGAAGCAGTTTATTGCAGGAATGCTGCATTCAAGGTGATGCTGTAACTGCACTGAAAAGACACAGGGGCCATCCAAGAAAAGCAGACGTGTACAGAGAGGCGATAGCACATCATCAGAGGATACTTTTTTTTTGCCCAAAAATAATCTTTTAGATATGTTTCTTATTTGCATTATATTCAAATTCTGTTTCCTCAAGCACAGTTGGTTTTAAATCAGCAGGTCACGTCGTCACTGACACCAAAACACACGAAACTTCAACACAGAGGACGCAAACTCACACACACACATACACCTGGACACAAACTGATGTAAAATGTGTGCCATACATGAACTGTTATGTCAGTAGTGGTGGGTGAGATGACAGGAAGTATGGTGCACAAAGCTCACAACCTCATTCTGTTTTCAGACAAAACAAAAAGATTTTACTCAATTTACCCGGAATGTCATCAAAGTGATGCCCACAAAGCAGGACTGCCGCTGAATATATTGAGACATGGTGTGATAAAGCGAGCATTATGTTGGCACGTGGTGAGAGACAAAAACGCTGGCCTGTCTCCATGCAGAACTGTCTATATTTATCAAACTGGCATTTTCAGTTTCATTGACACATGCAGTACAGTGCCACTCATTCACACTGAGCACTGAGCAGCTCCACCTGAGTGTGCAGTATTCAAGGTTGGGCTGACATTCAGAGTTAGAGAGAGAGAAGCAGTGAGAAGAGAAGGTGAAAAGAATGGAGAGAATGAGCCAGGAGAAGAAGAGAGACGAGACAAGAACGGGAAGTCATGCCAGCGCGAACCGGCTCGGTGGAGGCAGGAAGTGGGATGGAAGCGGCGCAAGTGTTAACGTGAAGGAGGAAGAAGAGAGGGGGGTTGAGGGGTGTGTGTGTGTGTGTGTGTGTGTGTGTGTGTGAGGGGGGGATCTTTTCATATTCATGCTCTGTCGGGAGTGCGCTCCGAAAGAGACAGCAAAAAACCACGACTGCTGGAGCGAGGCCGGGCCGACATGAAAGGAGAGAATGATGGAGCAGAAACAGGGAGCTTGTCAAAAGAAAGGCAGCAGCAAAAGACGAGGGCAACGAGAAGGAACACAAGGAGGAGGAGGAGGAGGAGGAGGGAGAGAATGAGGCAGTGTGGGGGGGAAAAAAGGAAGGAGAGAATCTAAAGGTGGCGGTATTTAACCTGAGCCGAGTTCAGACATCAACCTGGTAGTTTTGAACCCCCCAGCAATGAGACAAAACATCAACACACACACGTCTGCTGGAAAACAACAAATCTACTGTCCTGAACTTTCTCCATGGGCCTGTAGAGCTGGTGAGGTTATGCACGAACACAAAAACCACAATAAAACACACACAAATCTGCACCTGACGGAAACACTTAAGCACGAAACACACGAACATGCACACGCGCACACATATACAGTGCGTGTATCACGGGATGGCATGAATGCTGGGCCACGTGGTGAGGAAGTGATGTGTTCAAAGACAGGAGGACGCAGGAAGGCAGCGCATCAACAACACAGCATGGCTTCTCTATTAGGATGAAGGTCTGGAGAGTGGAGACGGTGGATACACACACCATGTGCCAAAAAGAAGGTCAACAACACTGACGAGGGGCGGAACAATGGAGATGGTCATGTTTCGGCAGCGATGATTGGTTGATGGTTTCGGTGATGGCGGTGGAGTGCCGGGGATCATGGGACGACAACACTGGTAATGGTAACGGTGCAGAGCGGAGGACGTAGGCAGGCGTTGGCCCCCCCACCCCCGGCGTTGGACCCCCCAACCTGAGTGGCTGCGATGTTACCTGGGCTGGCCAACGCTCCCAGGGAGGCGGCGTTGGAGGACAGGGGGTTTGCGGTGGAGGGACTGGCTGAGTTTTGGGCCGCCGCCGCCGCCGCTGCTAAAGTGGCCAGGTTCTGCAACTGCAGAGCACTCATACCTGGAGAAAGGAGCCAGAGAGGGTGGTGTCAAACCTGGGGAGCGAGGCTGAGGCGTGGCTGGGTCGCCTGGCCGGACCGGGACAGTGCACCAGAGGACAGTACTGAACACGAGTTAGCTCCCTGGTGTCCGGAGGTGAACAAGAATAACAGAGGAGAGAGTGGAAGTATTGTTCTGGACTTATGTGCCTGGAAATCCTCCTCCTCTCTGCTCTAACTTTACACAACTTTAACTTGTGCTTGCCACTGTGAGGAGTCTGTAGGGTGTGAAGGCAAAAGACTTCAGCAGTTGATTTCGCTAATCAGTCCCACATGTGTTATATCAGTAAGAGCAGCTGTTGCAGTGTTTAGTTTTGGAGGCAGAAATAATCTCACTGATGCAGTTAAACCTATATTTTTCTGTCCAAGCAGAAAGCTCAGTGGAGAAGGCAAAAATACAGCAGCAAATAAACATCACCAGTCTCGTTATTGAGGCTTTTTTTGCCAATTAAATCACTTAAGATTTGATTAAGCTTTGCTCTTTGCTCAGCCAAGTTGTGCCAAGTCAAATTGTAAATAGAAATGATTGTTAAAGTCTCATCTATATGGAACTTTTGAGGCCAGTATTAAAATTTTAAGTAGCATGAAAAGGTGCCTGTAGATGCTCAGGGTGCTGTTTGATCATCTGTACAGTGATAGTCGGGGCCTGACTGACATGGAATTTTCGGGGCCAATGACAAAACCTTTACTGGCGAGCAACAAATGTCCGATATCCAGTATATCGGCTAATATTTTACACATATATGTTGAACGTGGTTATCAAATACTTGTGACAAAGAAATGTAATTGAGGCAGGATGTCTGACATTTTAACAAGCTTTATTCCAAAAATCAGTTCACTGAACAGTAAAAACTTCATCATTTGTTATTAAATAATGGACTTAAGTAATTACACCATTTTAAATAACTAGTCCAAGCATTTTCTTGAGCCTTAATAAACAGTTCTATTATCAGTGTATATCTGAGACAAACAGGCTGGTACAGATATATCTGCATTAGATCAATATTGGCCGATAATATCAAACCGATATATCGGTTGGGCCCTCATGACAACAGATGAAAATTTGCCTTTACGGCTAAATCTAGCTAATTTTGTTGTTTTGTTTTTTTTTCATCAATGAACACAAACACTGTCAAGACAGGATGATGAAATACATTTTGAATAACCTTTTCTTTTGATTTCAAGCACTTAAACTCACTTTTTTGTCAAAAAAATTCTCAGGATACTTTACCTTTAAACATAAAAGGAAAAATCCACCACTTTTTATGTGGTTGTGCAATCAGTGTTGATGGTAACTGTAGTCAACTGAAGCAATTAATTCCTCAGTTTGTGCTAGACTGACAGAGAAAGATAAGTTTTCTGACCAGTGATGTCACTGGTTCCAGGAAGAACAAGAGATTTTGAAGCTGCGTCCCAGAGACACAGAGAATATTGAAAAAAAAAATTGTTGGGTTTCACATTATATCCCTAATTCACGTAGATAGAGATAAGGTTGAAAATCGGCAAAGTTGCCCTTTAAACTCTTGCATCAAAAATGACAAGACAAAAGTAAATATTTACCAGGATTTTAACAGGAAAAATAAGTCACAGGATGCTATATTTTTACATTTAGGGCCAAACTCCTAAAACATTCATGTATCTTAGGGTTGATATGTATCTCTAATAACCAGATTGGCCTCCTGTCCATGTCAGTCAGGCTCTAACCACGCTGGTACATGATTGAGACTTTCAGCTTTTTACTAAATATTAAACTCTGCCCCATTCATGCTGCAGTTCAGGACACCTGCAGGCAGAATCTCGCCTCATTGTTAATCCGTTCGCTGGCATTAGCATACTGGCCTGCACTTAAGCATAATTAATGACTGCATGCCGCCAACACCCAAATGACGGTGAAGCAAAGGCTATAAAACACCTTCTGTGAGAACAGCTCAACCTCTCACCTAACTCCATGGCTGTGTCTGTGCAAAGTGTGTGTGTGTGTGTGAGTGTGTGTCTGAAGAGTCAGACCTCATGAAGCAAACAGAATCAGTCATCAGAGCAGACGTTGTTCTTACCACACGGAGGAGCTTCCTCTGACTCATGAGCGTGTTAGATTCAAGGTTAAAGGGTGGACACTGTCAATGTGAGGTGTATGTGTCGTATATACAGTCTGGATGTATATACAGTACCATGGAAATACACACACACTCACACACACACACGTACAAAGAAGACACACACGAACAAGAAGACGCCATGAAGAGGATCCATCTTGTCTGACAGTGTGGTGAATGGTTTGAGGTTGTAACATCCAAACAGAGATATTCTTCACCAAGACAAGCGAACTGAACGCAGCCAATGACAACAGATGGCTGGATTCATCGCCAGGATTCACAGCTCTGATTGGTTAATTAAATATAGAAAAAAAAATGCCACTGCCAGTTTCTACATGTTCTTTCTTTGTGATGTTGTCGTGATGAGATGCTGCAGCAGTAAGTGCGTGTGAACAGGAGAAAAAGTTCAATGTGTATGTACGTCTGCAGTACTAAGCATGTATATGTATTTGTGTGTGTTTTTTACTCATCTGTGCTCACTTATGAGCACATTGAAGCCAAAACCAATCTTGTTTTCAAAGCAATTTTCTCCAATTTTCTGTGATACATCCAACACTAAAATGGATTTTGATTCTGACGCAAGGTGGGAATAAAAAAAGCCGTCACCGTCGTCCTTCCCATCAGGTTCCGTGAATGCTCGCTCAAATCTCGCCCTAATTCAGACACCGTTTTCTTCTTTAAAGGTAGAAAATTCACCACACGAGGAAGAGACAAGAGGCCGCTTCAGTCTCGACACTACAGAGAGGAAAAGCTCCTCTTCACAGATTTTTACTTCACTGCCCTTTCTGCCTTGAAAGTGTCTGATTGGATGAATTTAACTGCACACTTTTCAGGGAAAATAACGCACTAGTACGTTTTGCATGTAAACAAACAGTCCTTCACCCTTCACCTTGACTCCACTCTTTCTTCTTTTTTCCTTTTCTTCTATGAATTTCTTTTCTGCCTCGTCCCTTCTCTCTTCCTTTTCCTATTTTTTATTGCCTAAATGAGATATTTTTTGATTCTTTTCCCAGACATGGCTGTCCTTCCTTTTCCTCTGTCCTGCCTTTTCAGTTGTCTTTCCTCTCAACCATTTCCTTTTATTTCCTTTTATCTGCTTTTGTCTCCTTGTCTGCCCTTTTTCTTCTCTGTATTCTTCTGTTCTTTTCTACCATATTCCCTCCTTCATTATGTTTCCTTTCTTATTCTTTATTTCCTAATGTTTACCTTTTCATTACAGTCACAGTTTATTTCTTTCCTTCTTTTTCTATTCCAAATTTTTCATATCTCGATTTTTCTCTTTCCTACTCATCCACCTCTTTTCCATTTTCTTTGCTTTTCCTTCTTTTCCTTTATTTGACCATCCTTGACTTGCACTGTTTATCACTCCTTTCTGCTGCTGTTACTATTTTTACTATCCTTTTCCTTTTCCCCTCTTTTCTTCCTTATCCGTTTTCCTCCATTTTGCTTACTTTCCTTCCCCGTTCCTCCTTTACTCTTCCAGCTTCATTTCATTTACTCTTTTTTCCATCCTCTTATTTCCTTGCCTTTCCATTTTTACCATTTTGCTTCCTTTCCCTACCTCTTCTTATTTACTTACCATTTTGTTTCCTTGTGCCCTTCCCTATTTTTTCTTCTGCCTCACTTCCTTTTCTCCTTTTCTTCCACACCTAATTCCTCATTTCCTTTTCTTTGCATCTTTCCCTCTCTTCATCTGCAATTCCCCAAGTCTTAACTGCATTTTACCTAATACTTTTCCATATCCTTTATTTTCCTGTTCTCATTCCTCTTTTCTGTCCTTTTATTTCATTCTCCCTTCCAATTCTTTATTTCCTCCTTACTTTTCTCCCACCTATTTTCCTGTCCCTCCTCCTCTACCTCCTTCTCTTTCCTCTTTTTTTCCTCTCCAGTCCCTTTCCTTTCTTCTCTTAAAGCTGACGACAAAGACGACTCCACTGCTGCTCCCTTTGTGTCTCTCTCTCTGTTTCGGTGCCACCTCTTTTCCCCCCTTTTCTCCAAGCAGCTCTACATCAATTCCTACTACATTTGTCAAAGGTTATCTCCCTCATTGAGCATACATTTTCAAGACAGTTATAAGGAGAACAGGAACAGGCAGGAGATAAAAATAACTGGGTTAGAGGGGAATAAAGTAGAGCTGCGAGAAAAGAGGGAGAAGGCAAAGAAAGAGAGACAAATACAATCTACTTCCCACATCAGAGTCGGAGTATCCAGGCTGTGCAGATGGTACGTGAGTGTGTAAGCGACTGTGAGCACATATGTGTGCGTGGATGCGTGTGTGTGTGCTCCATGCAGGCTGTATGGCAGAGCTGGGCTGCACCAGGCTGGTGTTGGCTATGTCTAATTGAATGCTCATTGGCGTAATTGAAGCCTCTCAGCTCTGCAGCTCGTCGTGTTAAAGACTGGGACCAGATGTCATTCAGCTGTGTCACATCTCCTGCCAATCACTAATGCTCACTCGCTCTCCCTCTTTCCCCCCTCTCTGGCGCAGATGGAGGACCAACAGATCTCCAGATTCAGACACCGTTACTCACCCTTGCTTCCAAATCCCAGCGCTGATTTATCCGTGCGAGTGTGTGTTTGTAAGGAAATGTGTGCTTGAGCTCGGCGACAGAGCGAGCAAAAATTTAAATCAGCCACAGGGAAATTGCAAAGCGTTGTAACTCGAGGGAACACGACAGAAAGCTGGAGGATACAAGATGGGGCGCTTGCCACTTTAAAAACTCCCATCACACTCAGAGCTGTTATTGTTTCCTGGCAATTTCTTTATCCTGTTTTCCCCACGTCAACTGACTAAACAGCGTACAATTACATGCTGACACCTTACCAAGAAACTCACAGAAGGATAGAAGAAGAAGAGGGAAGAAGGAGGGTAGAACAGACAGAGTGTGAAGGCTGGAGGGAGGTGTAAAGGTGAGATAAAGAAACTGTGATGGAAGAGGGTGGGAGGTGCAAGAGTATCTGCAAAAAAGAGGCTTAAAATAAATTGAGAGGAGAAAAGAGAGTGTTAAGAAAGACAGAAAAGAGTTTAATGGAAAGAGAGAAGTCAGAGATGATGAGGGGAGAGTATCCACGGGTGCCTGAAAGTCTTAAATAACCTAAATTTAAAGCCCTAAAAATTATATTTCTAAGAGACAGAGATTTTATCTTGTTCAACATTTAATAAGAGGCTTCTTGGCACGCTCAAGGCTTAGATTAATACAGAACTGGGTTAATACAATATGCATTTTTTATTGCGTCAGCTTCACTTTAGAGAATTGGACTGTCCCTTACCACTTTATTTCCTATTTCCTCTTTTTTTTTTTTTCCCCAATCCAGAGTTTGAAAACTTTCACTGGCTACATTTATTGCAAAATAGGCCAATTTTATTAGCCTTATTTCTTTATTTTCCTTATTTAAATTGGCCTTTAACCCAAGTATTGTAGCTAAAAATGGCTTAAATTGCCTTGAACCTGCAGATACTCTTAAAAGGAAATATGGGAGGTGCAGATGACAGATCACAGTGAGAGAGCAGTAGATGGCGCCAGCCTGCAGTGCAAGATCTCCACCAAAGGAGGCCACTTTAAACAAATTTCTCCGCTCCCTTTTCTTTTTCTTCCCTCCTTTCTGTGATTCATCCATCCCTGCAAAGCTGCAGTGCTACTGTAACACGCCCAGGGCACAACTCTTGTCTGGCCTCATTAAAAGATCAAGACAATTCTTAGCAACAGTTAATAAATCTTCAGGGCAAAGATCTGTCTTTACTCCGCCACGCGAGTTCATCTGTTATGCTCTTTGGTCCTCTTTTAGAAGTCTGTGAAAAAAAAACAACAACAACAGAGAGGCGCAACAAAAGAGTCCATTGCTGCTGTACATCGTGGTTTCGGGGGAGTCTATCAACTGATTTTTGACTCACCGGCCATCTGCTGGATCCCGCTGAAGGCTCCGAGGTTACCGGAGGAGGTTGCCTGCTGAAGCAACTGATGACAAGAAAGAAAGAGAGAGAGGAGGAGGAGGAGGAGATGAGGCAGAGAAGAAGAAGAGGGAGAAAAAAAGTGAGTGGAGTGGCTATAGAAATCGTAACTCATGTCTATACAATGCTACGCTGAGATGCTACACTCGTAATGAGCAATGTGGTTTTTGCCTCAGTGCTCGATGAGTAAATGAGCTGCTAATATAGTTTGATCTCTCCTCTAAGCAAACACTGTTTGTATTCCACCACGATTCTTCCAGACAAGTTGAGCATGAAAGCTCTAATCTTGCCGACTAATTAGATTCCAAAACAAAAGTGGAATACTGATGCTGTCAAAAACTCATCCTTCAAAGACTTGAATTAACAGCAAATTAACATCTTGTTTCTATTGTGTGTGCGACTTTTTTTTTTCTCTTCCAGAATAGAGCTTAATCTTTGCAAAAGGCTGAGAAAGAAAACTGAAAGAGTAGAAAAATCTGAGAGCCAAGTACACCAAACACTTTCTATCTCAAGTTTTTCCTCCAAAAAATAAATCAGTATCTAGCAAAGGAGGGAGTTCTTTTTTTTCTATTTTTAAAAGACAGGCGTTAATTGCATTTACGATTTAAAATCCAAGCCCAGACTTTTGAAATGTTTATTTTTAGGTGCGTTAATTTTAGAAATTGAAGAGCCAGGAGTCAAAGGTTGGTGCTGAGACTTTCTACAAGAGGAGTCAAGAGAGTTGGAAGCTCTGAATAGGCAAAGGACTGCAGAAACAAAGGGAGACAATGAGGTTTCTGAACCCTACTTCTAAAACAAAAATCACCACAAAAACACCAATCTAACAAATCAAGCGATGAGGGTCTAAGATGCTGTGCAGTCGAGCCTCCATGCAGGAGTTCTCAAATTGGGGATCAGTGGATTCCCTGGGGCTCCACACTGTCCCCCGACCAATGTTTCTGTTTAAGCTCACAAAGAAGTCGCGAGGATGGACCACAATTAGTGAACATATTCACTCACAACTGCTGTTTTCATTTAAATCACATTAGGAGAAACGGGATGGTTTACACTGGACAAATCCTGTGTTCGAGACGCGACGTTTATATACAGACTAAATGGTTTTTCCACGTAGGTATTGCCTGAAATGTTTACTCGACCCTGCTCCTTTTCTTTTTCTTTTAAGAATGTGGGAACATGTTGTGGTTTCAACCTGTCAATCACGAGGTAGCCACGCCCTAAACATGCCACGCTTTAATGTCTATGGAGCCTAAGTCGCGCTCCTCTGCTTCTGGGCCATGGGACCTTGATTCAGAAAAAATATGAATGGTATCTACGGAGAGGGACAAATTATTTTCTAATTCCATTTGGCTTGCGCCCTGAATTACACATATGATATTTGACAGTTTAAAAGATAATTTTCCATGTAAAGAAAGTTAAATTTTGTGGTCACACAGTAAAGTAAAACAATGTTTTGTGAGACCGCTCAGTGAACTACATGTTGTCTTGGACGATATACGTCATCAATACAGACATGGCTGTCAGCTTGGCAGATTTCACAGTTTTTGCAGGACAAGGGGAGAAGTAATTAAAAGCGCTAAAGAACCACTGTGAATCGGGTCATGTTGAGAGTTGCAGCTACTCAAAGGGGAAGTTAAACATCTTGGTTGTCAGAGGAGGGAAAATGTTATGATGTCAGTTACATAACTGGTGTTGCAGTCTTAATAATTACGTATTTTCACAAGCTAATACATCAACCGTTTGATGACAAACATGGACTGTCTTCACATGCAAAATCATCGTCTAATTTGATGAACATCATACGTGTAATTCAGGGCACAAGTCAAACAGGATCAACAAATAATTTTCCCTTCCCCAGTGACCAGTGACATTCATAATTTTTCCGTACTAAGGTCTCATGGGGTCCAACGGAAAGCGCGTGACTTAGGCACTCTATTTTACCCTAACTGGGGCCAAAAGTGACAAAATGATCATCTTGCTGTTCTGAATAGGATATAAAACTAGTGACTGAGACAAAAAACTCATTAGTAAACTGTTTACTGAGATCTTCTCCTAAAATGCTTTCATACAATCTGGCATTTTAATTAGAATCACCTCCTGCTGGCCATTAGAGGGAATGCACGTTCAAGACACCCCGCATTGGCTTCACTTTTAGCTAAAAAATAGAGATATTGTGTATTTTTGACAAACATGGCCAAAAAAAATTATTACTTTTCAATCACAAAAATAAAAAAACAATCTTTCTGAATAAGTTGTTGCTTTGAGAAATTTCCATACTAAGAGTGAAGAGTAAAATAAAGGCATAGAGGCTGAATTCTTGCATCTTATTCTTGTTTTATATTTAGAGGTATTAAACATTTACAGTATCATTGGCTTCTGGCAGCCTCAAACCCCATTCAGAGACCTCATTTCCTCTCTGCACTGAAATCCCAAGAGGAGGATGGAGGAGAAGAGCGATAACAGGGCTTAAAGAAGATTTTCAGAACAAAAGGAAGAAGGGAGGAAGAGACAGGAGACCAGTGAGAGTAATTTGGGATTTTTCAAGTTGGATGTTTTCGACTGGGGCACTGACTGCGGCGGCGTTGGCCATGGGGCTGCAGTAAGGGGTTGAGGAGGTGATGGTGGAGGTGGGCGACGCGGCGGCTCTCCTTACAGCCAGATACTGCGGGGTGAGGCCGCCCAGGCCCGTCAGGCTCCCCCAGGTGGTCGCACTGTTAAGCTGCTGCATCTGCTGCGCCAGCTGCTGCTGCAGACGCCGCTGCTCCTTGTCCTTCTGCGTGTCGGCGAACTTCACAACGATGGGAGACGAGCAGCCCTGTGGGGGAGGAAAGGGAGGAGAGGAGAGAAAGGGAGAAGGAAGCAGGAGAAATAGAAAGAGAGGAAGAGATGGAGAGGAAGAGAAGAAGAGAAAGCAGATAAAAGGAGAGGGGACAAGTCAGGAGAGAGGAGATGAAAAGGAAGGAGAGGAAAGAGAGACAAAAACATGAAAAGAATGGAGAGAAAAGGGGAAAAGAGAAAGGAGAAGAAGGAGGAAAAGGAGAGCAAATGGATAAAAGGAAAAAGGAGGCAATGTACAGGAAAGGACAGAGGGGGAAACAGGAGATGGTGAGAGAGGAAATATGAGAAAAGGAAGAAGGAAATAGATACGTGACAAGACGAGGAGAAGGGAGGACAGGTGAGGAGGAAGTAAGGGTGAGGAGGAGATAAGAGCAGAGAGGATCAGGAGCGGAGGAGAGAAGATGTAAGGGACGATGAACAGAACAGGTAAAGAAAGAAAGAAAGAAAAGAAAAGAAAGACAGAGAAGGAAAAGAGAAAGAAAGAAGGCAGAAAAAAGGAAACAAAGAGGAAAAAAAGAGACAAAAGATAATTAGGGAAGCAGTTTTGTGCTGCACACACACATTTGTTAAAAACAAAGTTAAAAACACAATAATAGCAGGTAGAAAACGCACCGAAACATAAAAATGATTGATGCCCTAAATGCATTATAATAAGAACAAGAAAATTAAGGTTTTTATGACAATGGGGAAAAGGACACATACACACTTTCACATGCACACACACAAATACACAAACCCAATAATACACTCAGAGCACAACCACACAAGACCCATCAACACACACTTTAGTATGAACAAACTGAACATCAGCAAAGAAAGCAAAGAAAATGAGCTATTCTTAATTAAAACCACCTTATAAAATCATCTCTCACACACTAACACACATACACACTGATACACACACACACAGAGTCACACAGGAATCTCGACTCTAAAGCCAGTGGGCTTTCTTCTTCCCCCCACAAGGGCTCAGTTATCTCTGAGTCCAGAACGGTTCCACCAGAAACAGATTTCCTGAGTTCTCTAACTATTTCATCATTTCACATGAAGAGAGACTTGATGTGTGCGTGCACGTGTGTGTATTAGTGTGTGTGCATTAGTGTGTATTAGAGAGAGAGAGAGAGAGAGAGAGTGAGAAAGGCAGTAAGATTGATTGGGATGACCAGTAGGAGAGGTTGAGAGGGCAAGAGGAAGATTTAGAGATTTGGACAATCAGAAGAAGTGTGTCTAATTGTCCTAAGGTCTATTCCGCAGAGCTGTGTGTGTGTGTGTGTGTGTGTGTGTGTGTGTGTGTGTGTGTGTGTGTGTGTGTGTGCGTGTTTTAGATTAATGAAATGTCACATGCGG
>JAQLOL010000015.1:19973132-19990680 GCA_029783665.1 Naso thynnoides | reverse complement strand
CGGTTAAATCTCATCACCGTGGCAACCCCTAGTGCCCCAGCTGTTGCTGTCACCATAGCCCTTAGTGCTTAAAACTGCACTCTCACAATTGGAAACTTCTCTTAAACTGAATTGTTTTATACAAACCCTGTGTTTTTCTTGTGCCGTCTCTTTACCCTGAAGACTTAAAAGATGGATTACTTTAGTAAATGTTATCACGGGAAATGATTATTATCTGTGTTTTACGCCCTCGTCCTCCATGGCACTTTGTTTTATGTTTTCAGCAGAGAGCTCAGAGAGCCCTTTGCACTTGTGTTTTTGTCATTAAAATCCAGAACTGTCACATTTTAAATGATGTGGGACTCTCATTGATCGGGAATATCTGATCTGTCTGCTTAGACTGATCTATTTCCACACATGGATGAGGCCTAGGGGTGAAACGATACATCGATGTATCGATGCATCAATTTACATTCCCACGATCCAATTACATCGACAGGTAAATGGCAAATCATCTTTCTAGTGTGACTTGCATCGATCTAAAATCGATTTTCAAAACAAATATTCATTGTGTTGATGCGAAGAATTTCTGCATTGTATTTAACAAATCAAATGTTATGTGGACATAGTTTTCGCTTTTATAATAGTAAACACTTGTAAGCATTACTCCGGTTCATTCTCCCATTTTCCGACATCCTGGGCATGCATATTGCATCTGCAGCATCGCTTCAGATAATGCCGGATCATGGCAGGGAAGCACCAGGAGAACGAGAGATTTTCAGTCTGTGTTTGTGGTCCACACAGATTAAACAGAGGCCTTGCTTGAATGTTTGTGTAGTTCAGTGCATCAAGCTTTTCCACTGTTTTACCTCATCTACCGCTGCGTAGAGAAGGATTTTCTTTTCCTTTATTTTTGGCAAAAAAAAAGTTACTGTATCAATATCTGGTCATTAAATCATATCAGATTTTAACGCTCTAAATGAGCCCATATTGTTCTTACATCACCAACCATATATCGGAATACACATTGTATCTTAGTTAAAATGGATCATTAAACCCTCAATAAGGTCTGAAACAGATCTGAGAATATCTTTCTTGCTTTTTCCATGTGCATAATATATATCCGATCTGCGCCACATGAGAGAAAAAAGTTGGAATTGGGCCCCTTGAGCCATGCAGTGTAAATCCAGCCTTATTGAACTGAAAACACACACACATCCACACCAGCCTTCGGTGTCTGTTGTTGCTCACCAGCATCTGGCTGAAGTAGTGTGCTCTGCTTTGTCAAACTCGTACCAGTAACGCAAGATGAACGCCAGCCTTTTTCTCTTCGAAACTTAATTAGAAAATCTCAATAAATGCTTTGAATGAAAGGAATGACATTCAGTACAGTTTCCAAAGGTACAACAGCTACAAACTCACTCATCCTGAATCTTACCACCATACAAGCTTTTTTCAGTTGGTTGCAGTATTTGACGGGCTAATGGTTATAGGTATTTGTTGCTGATGGGTGTCTGAAAACGCTGCCGCTGGGTGCAATTACACCTCATGTTGTGTCGAGCTAAATTTGCAAACCATCTGATTTATTTTGAATTGGCCACTTTTGAACACAAACAGCAGGGGGCAACATGATGCCTTTACCTCTCTATGGGGACCAATATGTTTTATGAGACCCTTGTTGGTTGTAAAAGCGCAAGAATAAACCCTGAAGATTCGAGTCGAAGACAAAATAAAAACACTAATTTTCACTCCCAAAAAAGTTGTTACTGTTTTGTCTCAAATAGTCTCTGATTTCATACATTTTGAAAATAACGTCATTAACTCAATGCCGGTGGTGTAGCATCGATTTATTTTTTTTATGCTGTTTCAGGGGAGAAATCTTGAGCTGCAGAGAGTCTCCAACGTTGCACAACTTTCACATCTTAAGACAATAAAGTGCTCAAAGTCTCAAAGGAGCCAGGAGATGTTTCTACAGGGGAAAAAAAAACACTCCTTGCTGTTATTTTTTGTCTGTTTCTTACAGTGTTTGACAAATCTTTAATACAAAAATGCCAAACTTGGAAACATCTCTTTACACCGTGCATGTGAAAGTTGGCCCTGAACCATAGATTAGAATAATTTTATCACATTCAGATTGACTGTACCTTCATTTAAAGCCCTTCAAACACAGCAGTTGTACACCTGTGATTGCCGCATTGGTCCATGCAGGTTGACAGCGTGACAACCTATAGTCTCAAAATGATACTGCACACATAGCAATAAGCACCTGGCATAATTATAGTATCCAAATTCATAATTATGTAATTACACAGCGTGGATCACTTGGCATTTTGTGAAAGTACATCTTCTCCAGGCTGTGATTTCACCTCATCTCGCTGTCCAAGCTGAAAAAAGTCAAACTTTTGTCTGTGACAGAACTTACAGACTTGTGGTCGACCTAAGCGGGAGTTCACTCAGCTAATAAACCTGCCTACACTCCCTGAAGCCAACTCTCTGAGACAACCGTGAAGAGAGCTTTACACATCACTTCCCATCTTCCTGATAATGCTCAGACGCACACACGCAAACTGAACTTATAAGCTGCGGTCCGTTTACCTTGAAAATCAATCTCTCGTAGCTTTCAAGAGAGTTTTTGTGCTCCGAACCTTCTTCATTTCATTTATTTAGCACTCGTGCAGCCTTTAAATGTCAAACCATGTGATCCTCAGAAACTAATAGGAAGTAAAAGGCTTTGTTAACTATAAATTTGCACATTCTGTGCATGTTGCTTTAACAAAGGGTAAAAAATTACCATCCATACAAAAAAAGAGAGATCTGAAAAACTTTTTCTTAAAACTTGGAATTGTTTAAACTAAACTTAAAACATTCCTGTTCACAATTTCCTGTAGTTTAGCTTTTACTACCACTTTGATTTAAAAAAAAAAAAAAAAGTTTTTTTATTAATTTAATTTTAATGTTTAAAATCGAGGTTACTTTTCTTTATTAATCTTGTTTTACTGATTTTCTTTTCTGTACTATCTTAATTTCATAATTGTATCCAAATTGTAAAGCATGTAGCATTTTCTATTGTGTATTAAACGCATAAGGGGTTATTGATAAGTTCATGGCCTAAGTTAGAGGGAGTCCTTGACGCATATGGATCCTTTCTTTCTGTAAGACTTGGACTTCCTGAGAGTGGTCCACAGCAGCTGTCCACTGAGCTTTATTGCTGTCCACTGAGCTCCTTCTTCATTTTGTGGAAGAGGAAGAAGTCTGAGGGTCCCAAATCAGGTGAACGGAGTTGGAGTTGCAAAAGTTTAAATCCGGATCCCTGGATGATTGCATGAAGGCTGACGCTGTTCATTTTCTCAGACAGCGCTGACTTGCAATTCTCAGTTACAGAGTAGAACATCACCTCTTTCTGTCTGCATTCAACATCAAACTTTTTCACCATGTTGTAAGAGAGGGCTCCCTCCCTTAGTGTTGCCGAGATGTTCTCGTTGGGTGAGCAGCGGATGACTGCGTGATGACGGGCTGCTGTCGTCCATTTTCTCAAACAGTGCTGCCTTGCATTTTTCAATTATCCGGAACATAAATACCACCAAAGTTTGTGACTTCAAACTTTTTTATAAAATCACTCAAAGAGTTGAACTACATGTGCATGACACAAGAGTAGTATAACTTATCAATCACCTTTCATGCTTGATGAAATGCTTCGCCATGGCTCAATGTTTGAGGTTTTTATAAAAGTGAAAATGTTGGATAATCACATCAGAAAGAAGCTACAATACCGATAGGTGCACATACACTGGCCTTGTGTCTGGTTTTGGTGAGAGCTGATTCAATACAAACTTTTATCGCTCAGTACCGACCTAGCTGCATGGGTTACTATGGTAACGACGCAGGCGTCAGTACACGTGCTGATGATGCAACTTTACAACATGGAAGTACAATGAATGGAAAACTGGAGATACATCATCTCCATATCCAAACACTTGCGCTGTGAAGTCACAGTGTCGAACTCCACCACAGACCCAGCTACGGAACAGACCGCCGAGTGTAATGATGTTCCGTCGTAGCTTCACTGTGCAGAGAGAGGCTTTGCGCCCTCCACGAAGCAGTGACTGGCGGGAGCATGTTTGCCTCCAGACATCTGATAATGAGAGGTGGCGTGTAAATTGTCTAGCACCTTGTCTTGTCCATCAAGACACTCCATTCTGGTGCACAGTATCCGTGGAGTGACGCAAAAGACACTGATATCCGATTTGAATGAGGAGAACGTCTGGACTGCTGACACATCTGTAGAAATCGGACTTGAATCGCATTTCAAACCACTTCACCATGTGGTTTGGATCTGATGCGCAAAACTGGATTTCATGTGGGTGTTTTTTGCTGTTCAAACTTAAAGCTGCAGTAAGTACATTTCGCTAACAAGCTAACAAGCTAACAAGCTAGCTACAGCACGGGACTTGATGGAAAGCAACTCTGCTGTAGCCGCCACTCCTTCTTTTTTGCGCTGGTTCACTTCATATTTAGTTTGTCGTCGCTCTCTCTTTTAAATTCAGTTTGAACTGAGACCAAATGGTTGCAGGGAAAGTTGCAAGAGTAAGCTCGTCTGTTTTAGCTCAAACCTGAGCCAACTGTCGGTTGCAGACACTCTCAGCTAATCAGCTTGTACACGCTTGTGCTCAGAAGCGCAGTGTAGACCGGCCAATCAGGACAAATAGTACAGAGAGCGTCACTGATTGGGCAAATAGAACAGGAGCAATAGGATTTTTATCAGACCCGAATAAATACAGAAGCATGATGGTAAAACACAGGGATCTCACGATACTATCTGTCTATGGGTATTAAGACTCTTTTTTTCAAATAGGACACAAAAAAGTTACTGATTTTGACTTCTAAGTTACCAACTGCAGCTTTAATAAAATCATTCTGGATATGCCAAAAATCTGAGTTGGGCTGGCAGTCTAAACGAGGCCTATGATTTCTTCTGCTAAAAGGATCATCCACCTTGTATGATGTCTCAAAAAACATGAGTTCCTGATGAATCTAATCGAATGTTTTCTTTCTACTCTTTGTCTTCCTGTACGTCCCCTCTTCACTACATTTGACTGATGTGTTTGTTCATTATTTAAACAGACACTGCTCTTGTTTCCTCTCATGCTCTACTTAAGCTCCCGTCCACATGAACGCCTGTGCATTCACAGTGTGGCTGCGTGTGCGTGCAGTGAGGGCAGGATAATGTGCGAGTGGGCCTCTCGTGTCATGTGGGAGAAAGGGAAAGGTGGAAACAGAAATCAGTGTTGATGGCACGCTACACAGGGGGAGCTGAGCACTAAATGACTATTTATAAAGGGAGTGAATAATGTAAAGCACAAATCAACAAAAAATGCAACACAATGAAACCAAACCTCCTCTCTGCATGTGTGTCTTTAGAGGTTCGACAGTGAATTACCTGCCACGCTCATATCCACTTTCATTATGGCCTGACATTCAGCGCGCCTGTGTGTTTGCGTGAGATGTGTGTGTGCGCGTGGAAGCGTGTGCCTGAATGTCACGACGTAATGAGAATGGATATGACAGTGACAGGGCCATCAACGAATGGACAGCCTTTTTCCTAGTGACATGTGGGGTGCGTACGTGCTGGGGAACACACACACACACATACACACACATACACACACGCACACACAATCTTGCTCTATCTAAGACAGTGGGGTGCAATAGAGCCAAGACAATAACCAAACTCTATTTACCAGACCTCATTCCCTCATACGGACCCAAAGTAATTACTTTTAAATTGCAAAACTGAGGAACATTAACAAACGGTTGCGGCAATTTAGGTCCGCCTGGGGCTAGACAGCTTGTTTTCAAATGGAAATGAAGGTATTTTGCCATTGTCCACTGCAATATCGTTGTGTTATGGTGTAAGGCTTTTTTCTGTGTGCCTGATAAAAGCAAGGGACACTGGCAGTGTTTACCAGGCCCATTGTGGCAGACGACTGCTCAGAGCGAGGATAATTCTAGCTTAATACTAATGCTGTCGGAGGAGAGTGTCACTCCTTCTCCTCAGAAAGACAGACGCGCTGCTGCTACTGCTGCCGCCTGGCCACATAAATCAACACAGACACTTCAGTGATGTTTGCAGCGGGACGACATAAACAGAAAATCCCGAGTCTCACACACACACACACACAGTCAGACGAAGGGTGGAGCATGTGTTTTCCCGATGTCAGGGTCACAGCACATCAATGGCAGCCGTGATTATCATGATCAGCTCTAATGAGGGGGCTACGGGGGTGAACGCCACTCGTCTTTTTTCTTTAACACAGCCTGTTATTACCACTTTTTGTTTCTCTCTCTGACTCACACATGTACTCGCACTCACACTCGTCTTACACCATGTAATTCTCTTCCAATCACAGCCCTGTCATGCTGCCCTGTCGCCGGCCTGACAATGTTGACAAGGGCGCCCCAAAAACTGGAGGAACACAAAGGAGCCGTCCCAATTATGGCACCGCTAGGGTCGCTGTGCGGCTGATGAGGTCTGTAACACCACCTACCCATTGTGGCTGGTGTGTCAAAGGTGCTGCTTTTTTGTTAGAGAAATTGAGACCTGGACAAAGTTTGTCCTAGTTGGAAAATTTGTGACCAAAAAAAAAAGTCTTTGATTTCATTGCAAGATGTCACAGAGGGAACTATTTGTGAAAAGTTGTCTGAGAAACTGTGTCTAACATTACTGGCTTTTAAGAAATTTATGTAAGGACATTTCGTATCTCATAAGAGTTCTGCATGAACCTAAAAAAAAGACATGAACCTCTCCTGTCTGCATTTTTAAGACATTAGGAGCAAGATCAGAGTCTGACCTGATAGTTGCAACTATATCTTTGTTTTGTGTTCATATTTCAACCATTACTGACATCACACTATTGAAATGCTTCAGCTACACTTCCTGCACTTTGCTGCTTGCAACATTTGACACCCATAGATATCCAATGGATACATACGGTGTGTTTGCACCAATCTTGAAGCCCATCTGCTATTGTTTGATGAGATTCAGTCTCTGGGAACAACAGAAAATGTTGTGAGACGTCTGGTGTAGCTAGAGGATGTCTGAAAAACGGACACTCAAGACCAGTCTTCCTTTTCAGAGTCAGTTTTTTAAAAAGCTGGATCATTGTCAGATAATAGCTGATGGGTTGTGAGATTGCACTGCACTGACACATTCTGCCTCTTTCGCTGTTCACACAGACTGTTTACCTGCTTGCAAACCAAAGACCAATCAAATGTGACCGGCCAATGCTCCTTGGACTGAAAGAGAAACCAGCACTGTTCCAATAAGAAAATCTTGCCTACAGATTCTATCTCTTTGCAAGTATCTCTTTATAGAGATTGATTTGGAGAGTCAGAGAATGAAGGAGGGAGTTTCTTATTAAAGCAACAATATGTGACTTTGACTGCTACCCGCGGCTCCAAAAACAGAACTTAATGATGCACATTAATATGTCACACAAAACAGCAATTATAGTAAAACTGGGTCATATTTTACGGAGGAAATGTCCGCTGGTTTTCCCTCTGATGTCCTATGACTCCTCTTCCTAAACTCTGTGATTCATGGAGGTTCCTGAAAGCAACATGTAGGTGGCCTTCAGCAGTGGGTAGTTGTTGAGGACAGCTCTGCTAAATAAAAGGCTGCAGAACGTACATTGTTAAGTTTGGTTTTTAAAGCAGCAAGTTGTGGTCAAAGTTACATATTGATGCTTTAAATTACAATTAATAAATAACTAAATCCGACCCTGTCCAAGCCTAAACCTTTACCCAACAACAACTACATATCTAGAAAAAATCCAGCTCTTGGTGTAGATCCATTGCTTTTAGGTCCGAACTGTCAGCCTCCCCTGAAGTTCTCCCTTATTTTATCATTCTCTCCTGTTGTCTGAAAAAGCACAACAGACTTAATATCGTAATTCTACTCCCACTACATCCCCCTAATTTAAGAGCCCAACACTCCATCTTTTCAGTTTTTGTTCTCCTTTTGCCAGACTTCTGTAGGATCCGTCTGTGGTGAGACGAGTCTTCTAACAACCTCAAATGAGTTTATTTAAGGTAGTTTGCGAGATGATGATAAAACAGCTCTTATTGAAAAGCAGGGCACTCATGTAAACTGTCTCTATTTAACTCAGTGCTGCTGGAGAGTTTACATTAATGTAACAGCACTTAACTCAGACTCAACCTGTGCCGAAGTGTGACAAAATGATCCTCGACCAACCCAGCGAGAAGTAAATTGTGACTTTCACGCAGACATTCAAACACGAGGCCGACATATTAAATTGCCAGCACATTAACAGAATGAAGTGCATGTTTAAAAGAATCTAAAGATGCAGAAAGAGAAGGAGAGGGAGTTGAAGAAAGGGCAAGAGTACAGTACCTCCATAGTCTGAGACTGGTGCATGGCTTTGATTGCATTCTGTGCCATAGCTCTGGTGGAAAACGTGACAAACGCACATCCTGTAGGGAGGGGAGAGGAGGAGAGGAGGGAGGGATGGTGGGACAGTGGAAGGGAAGGAGGGGGAGGGCAGAGGGGCAGGAGGAGGAGGAGGAGGAGGAGGAGGGAAGACAAGAAAGAACAAAAACAAGACAAAAGGGTTTGACACGTCGTTGTTATAAAAAAACCCAAACAGAGATTGATACAGAGAACAGCTCACAGGCAGACAACAGTGTTCTCAGTCGCTGTGGAAACAACAGCCGAAAAACAAGCACAGTGTCATGACGACCACATTCCCCTCGTCCCCGTCCCATCACCTCAACCCATCCACAACAACCATGGTCCCCATGTGAGCTTTGCATTTTGTCGCTGGTGTCTTTCCCGCCTCTCATTCCTCGTCTCCTCTCATCACTGTCTCTTATTTTTCTCCTCTCGCTTCTACACGCTGGCCAAATTAGTCATACCTGAATTAAACCGCTCTCTCCTCTTTACAATTCAACAATGTAAATCACTCCAAATTTGCATGAAAGGGTTTTGAATTCATTTGGGCCTGTATTGAGCGTCTGATTGGGTGCCCTCGTTCTCTCTTTGTCAAACAGGAAAGAGACAAAATATCTGCAGGGGGCTCGAGGAGACGGGAATCAGATGGATAATCATATTAATTCAATCCGCAGAGAGACGAGGAAGCGAGAGGAAGAGACGAGAAGAGGCGTGGTTGACCTCCTCCGTGACTGACATTGATTTTAGCCAATCAAGATGGGACACAGCAGGAGGTGGTTTTAGGGGAGTGTGTGTTTGGTAGTTTGTGGATAGGGGGGTGATGCAAGGTTGTGTTTGTCTGGCTGGTTAGGGAGTGATTAGAGGAGATAATGTGAGAAGTGCTTCAACAACCCCCTGGACTAATAATATGCTAACAAACTCACCAAGCCATGTTAGTGCAGCCAGGCCTGAACTGATTACACACATGCACACACACACACCCACACAGACACAAAAACACAGACGCACACACACGTTCAGGTTCGGCTGGCTGACTCGTGGCTTGGCAACAGAGGAAAAAACTAATAGCCTGGGTCATCCGATAGACTCTCCCTTGCTGTGTGGATGGGATGAAGGGTCAGAGAGGAAAAGAGAGCAGAAATTGTGAGGATGGATGATGCCACAGAGATAGAGAGAGGAAGGACAGATGTTGTGAGGAATAGATGCGATTATTGTCCTCTTCCACCTCTATCAAAAGCCTGCTGTTGCTGTGATAGAACCAGGCTGAGAGTGACGGATGGTCATCTTTTCTCCTGCTTTCATTCACGGCACAGATTGCAGAGGCTTTTCCGTCAGAACAGAGGACATGTCCTTGCAGAGGCCATTCAGCACTACAGTAATAGTAAAATCATTCTGACCATTTTTGTTGGAAAAATCATTCTGTTAAGCTCAAACTACGCTTAATGTGCCTGATGCAAGAGCGGTCTTTGGAGTCAATAAGGTGCCAGACCAATAAAACTGACAGCTTTGGGAATTCATTAACACACTTCAAGTGGCCGTTTAGGTTTCTGAAAGGTGACGGCTTTTGACCATCATAACGACTGCTCTCTGCCAGAAGTTACGAAGCGCAACGTTGTTTTAATGTTGGGAAACCTCTTCCATAGAACGTTTAAGGGCAACTCTGAAGATTTTTAATCTTATCTCTATCTATCCGAATTAGGGATATAACGTGAAACGAATTTTTTTTTTTCCCAGTGTTCTTTGTTTCTCTGGAACAAGTTACGTCACTGGTTCCAGCTCCTGCACCCAGCTGCGCTTTGAATTATGGGTTGAGGACAACTTTGTAAACAAACAGCTAGCAGTTTGCTGTGAAACAAACATGAATCGAGGGTTGACCTGAAGCAGCAACAAAATACGTCCCCTACTTGATATTTGGGAACCATACAGCCCAATGGCCAGAAAAAACACAAAGTGTTCAAAATGTTTGGCAAATGGCAGAATGAGAGGGGATTTGACCGCCATGATTTCTAATCAACGAACGGAATGACAGCTCTTACATGGCTTTTGATGATACATTTTGGTTTGCTTAAAACCGAACCAAAAGAAAACACAGATGAATCGCAACTCATCCACTGATTTGGACCCAGTGAACTCAGCTACAGGTGTGAAAACATGCTTTGTCAAAGTTGTCACATATAAACGTCTTACAGGACACAGAGCTTAGAGCTTTAGGTTGTCTGTGCCTTTGCCATCAAACCCCATAAACTGAGCTTTGTCAGCTAAATCTGTAGCATCCATTAAATTAATTCCCATAAACCATTTAATAGAAGGAAAAGTAAATTTAAAGGTGTATGTATCCTGTGTTGTTTTTGTCCTTGATTAGCAATGAAAAAGTGTAAATTTTGTCTTTGTCACTACCTTTGTCCAGGTTTTCATATTTGACATTTAGGCTGTCAGTCCACATCCACAGTGTTTTATCTCAAAATAAGTAAGACTTTTAGCACTATGGACCTGCTTTGGATATTGTATGAAACTATTTGACCTACCTTTTCATATTTCAATGCCCTTGCAAACTGGAAATTTTATATAAAACTGCCTTGCTGACTTCACATTAGAGAAGTAAGAAGGTAGTAAAGAGAGACTCAAGGTTAACAGAACCTTCTGCATTGACCTAGTAAACATTCTGAAGTGTCCTTTACAGTGCAGGGCTACTGGTGCTGGTGTTACTGTAGATAGGACATTTGAAAAGGGGTCATTTTTTCAACTGATTCACGTGACTGTCTTTTTTAGCTAGGTCGCAATCCGTCAGTTAACTTCTTAGTGTCCAGGAGGTTTCCCCATCTTCTGCAAAGAAGCACTGCCGGAGAACTAGATCAGTTCTGGAGGGGGCTTTTATTCTGGGTTGGTCCTGACAGGTCCCAACTTGGTTTCTAAAACTGGTCAGCGACGTCATTGGTCGTGATCTAATGGAAACCCTGAGGTTCGTCTCCAATTTGGCAGGCAGAATTAGTTTTTCCCACGCAAAACATGTCTATCTTTAGCTGGTTTCTGCAGTTTGATTCCTGCAAAACTGATTCCTTAATGTCAAAGCTGTGTATGAAAGAAAAAGCCCTCTGGTTGGTTGTTGCTTGTCTTATTTTTCACGGCAGAGAGATGGGACGTGGCTCGAGCTCTAAAAATACCTCACGGGCCGCATTCTGTCGTCAGCAGAGAGCCAAACAGTCCTTTAATGAAAGTAGGGTAGCTCCCAAGGCCCAGCCATCCACTGGTGGTGTGATCCATATTTTATTAATAGCGGGATGGCGGAGCGCTCTCCTGATTGATACCGTGGTATAATAGGAGCTCAGCAGCACAGCTAGGTGGGACTGAGGGCCTCTGGGACTTGTAGGCACAGAGAAATCCTTGAAGACCTATTTATTTCCAACCTGTGTGAGGCTGTTTATTTACTAGCCGGACCCAAGCTGGACTATTAACTATTCCTCTTTGGCCTGCGTCAGCTGCTAAGTGGTTGATATTTGTTCTACAGAAATGAGGATTTGACCGTCATATCTGAAATATTCATGAGGACAAAAGAGAGGCGCTGAAAAGGGATGGGAAGAAGAAATCGGGAAAAGGAGGGAAAGAGGCCAATGTGGGATGTCTGGGAAAAAGAGGACAAATTAATGCAAGAGAGGATTCTAGGACGGCCCGGCTTGAATAGATAGAGACGGGGAGGGCGGTGCTGTTAGAAGAAGCAAAGGAACATGGGAGTCTGAGTTGTTTGGTTTGAGGCAAAGATTAGCTCTAGATAGAGACAACCTTGAGGAGAAAGAGAGAGAGAAGACACGTTGAGATAAAAAGACTCAAGTAACAATAAAACATCCACAACGCCCGACAACCACAGGAAAAGAAATGAACGTGACCAACAGATCCACACTGAACCTGCGTGACGATGACAATGACAGCTCGAGTGACAGGAAGAGGAAAAGGAGGACAGAGAGTTTCAAAAGCCCCTCCATCTCCTCAGCACATAGAAACCACAAAGGGGAGAGGGGTCGGGGATCTAAGGAGTGTTGGGAATATGACGGGAATGGGGGGTGGGGGAGTGCAGGTGTGTGTGTTTAAGCGGAGGGATGGTTGATGATGTAAGGGATCCCTATGTTACTACAAAAGCTATTTATAGAAGCGGAAGAACTTCGATGAGGCAGCTGGCTTGTTCTTGGGATTACTCACAAGATCTGGTTGTATTTGGCCCCGATGACGAGTAGAAACGGTGAATTTAGGAGTAGTAACTTTCCAATTTTAACACGAAGTCATGAGTTTGACATGTCGACTGTTTGCCTTTGCCTTGTGTGGAGGAAACACGAACCCTCCTCCAAATCAAGCCAAGCAGTTCACAGATTTTTGAGCTGTTGCCACATTTGGACACATGATTAAATGTTCTCTTGTGGTCACAGATTTCTTGCCATTGAAGCCCCCTGCTGAGTCTTAGAGTGGCCAAATCAGAGCCTACATCTTTGAGAGATGGAGAAAAGGAAAGGGATGCCATTCCATGGACTTTGTCTTTTAAGCAGTATTAAATTTCTACTTTCTCGTGCTGGAATTCAAAAAACAACACTATTTGTTTTTTGTTTGTTTTAACATGTTGGTCTGTTATTTAGCTCTTTCGGGGCATTGCAAGGCGACCTTGGGTGCCTTGAAAGGTGTTTTTAAATAAAATGTATTATTATGATTTTATTTAGGTGCTGATTGACTTGTATCCGTGACAGCAGCACTGTCTGGTCAGATTCTTGGACTTTTTTTTTTAAACTTTTCTTTGAATAGTAACTTTCGTATATATAAATAAAAATATGTCAAATTTTTACAAAAGTGCTTATAACGACTCCATCGACTTCTAAAAATTAGCCGTTTTTTTTTTTTTTTTATTTGAAAGAGAACAAGAAGAGAAAAGATTTTTTAAACCAAGGAACTATTAGCTCTTAATAGGCTCTATTGCTTGCTTTGGTATTTTTCTGATTTCATAGCTAAATGTTTCGTGGCTTCAACATTTTACATTCATGTTATACATTATCATGTCTGACTCATGGCCTTTAAAAAGTTCTATGTGAGTATGTTTACTTGATTACTTTTTTTATTTCCTGTATGACCTGAAGAATGGGAAGAAAACTCTTCATGACTGCAGAGTCATGTCCTAGCCAGTAAATAAAAGTAAAGGAAAATGTATGAGACAACATGGCCCTGAAACTACAATATATGAAATATAGCCAACCTGATGCAAACTATAAATGCAACCAGCAGCAACATGTCTGTAGATTTGGACTATCGGTTTGAACATGCCCTCCACTGCAGTATGGAAGCATCAAAGAGCTTTGGACTGGCTTACAGTGCAGCTAAACTGGAACGGCAGGGAAGGTGAAGCATATGAATGGAGGTTAGGAGGTCAGAGGAGGAGGAGGGAGGGGAGGGGATAAAGGGCTGAGGCTGAGAGAGCAAGAGGGGGAGAGAAAAAGAGAGAGAGAGAGAGAGGCAAAAGAGATATATAGAGCGAAAAAAGGAGAAGCATGTATTCACAGCGGCCACGGCAGCCTCAAGGTGTCGCTCCAGTTCATCTGAATTTGAACGACTCTTTCAAAACCTTGGAGGAATTCTTACCCATTTTCAAGAAGTGGCTGGTTGAAAACATGATCTGATTCAATGCCTGATACAGAATGAAACATAAAAACTCAATTTGACTGTCAAGGACAACCCAGACGTTCTGATTCACTGAGAAAGCATACAAGGTACGAGGATATTTGGTTTGTTGGGTTTGTTTACTTTTACTTTGGATTTAGTTCCCGAATGCTACAGGAAAAAATGTCAGTCATTTTATAGGGAGTTTAAGTGACAATATGCAGGAAAGAAGAGTATATTCCTCCACACTAAGACGAAAGATTTATCATTTTTGGAAAGATCTGCTCCAACCCTAGCTCTTGGTTTCTTATTATTTCTTTGATGGGTCCAATAATGGCCCGGCTTAACGGGTGTGGGGCAATGGGAATGAAAATGAGCCACGGCCACGACAAACACACATTTTATCTTATAGACCGTGTTGTTGTGGAGGCATTTGGTACACCTCACAATAGCTGAGTTTCCATTAAAATGTGGCATATATTTAACCAAATTTTCAGAAAACTGACAAAAGTGTGAGCGAATTTATGTACGTTTCCATCCTCTACTGTTATATGCATATTAGGAGTTAGTTCATCGAGTTAACCAGTAGGTGGTGCAACATTTCCAACCAATGCACAAGATAAAGGCGCAATAAGATGATATAATTAAAGAGCGCAGCTAAACAAACAGAAAGGAAGGAGGATTGAAAAAAATATAATAAAAAGTTTCATAGACACTGGATACTTTCACCAATTCGAGGAGCAGAGCCATTTCCTCATCAGTTCACATATACCTTGTGTTTTCATCTGTATCTTTGTCTGTCGCTGTTGCCATAGTTTCTCCAGAAGCTGGAGTGAGGTTTAAGTAGTGACGTCTCACATTATTCTTCATTCACTGCATCTGTTTCCATTGCACTTATTCACGTTACCTTACATCGATATGCCAACTTCCTCCCTCCAACAACCTCCCTCAAGTGTTAAAAAGGTTATGCTATATTCCAAGATTTATTAAGAATTTTCTGTTTTTTTATTTACTGTATGTGTTTTTATGCACAAATCAAAAATGCATATAAAAACAGGCTGAAGGAAACCCAGCTATTTCCTGAGGAAAAGACTAGCATGTCAAAATTTCTTTCATCACACACCGGTACCGTAACTGCATGGACAGATGTGCATCTTAACCGGACAGCTCACTGAACCAGAGCGACCTGAACTAAACATGCCACAGCCTGACTGAGAGTAATGCTGCATTCACACTGAATCAGGTAGAGTTCTCAACAGGCCCAAAAATTTTAGCCCGACTCCGCGTGAGTTGAAGCCCAAGCTTGATCCGACACGACCCATCAGCATAATTTTCAGCCTGAACCTGGCCTGACCCGGGTTAAATGAAAAGCGCCAAGTGCTGTTCACAATAAATACACACTACACAGTACAACCAGAGAGATGGTTTTATTTGAAAAAATATTTAAGAAAAATAAAAATAAAAAAAAATTCACAGAGCATGAGGCCCAACTCAACCTGACCAACTAGCATAAATTGTCAGCCCGAACCGGCTTGGAATGACATTGAGAACTCTAGAATTAGGCAGTAGACAGCAAACCAGACGTCATGTAAGTGGATAAAAGCAAGACCGGAAAATTTGATGAGGCCATCAAAACGCCAGCTGTGGTAACGGCAGATGGCATCACTATCCAAAGTCAAAATATTTGAACTTTTTTGCAATCCTCCGCAACATACTTTACACCCTGATGTTCCGTTCATCCTCAAATGCCACACGCAATGAGAAAACATGACTGGTCTTGACAATGAGAAAGTGATTAATGCGGAGCGATGATACCTGCAGTTGTATTTACCGCAAACTGCAAACCTACTGAGATGTCAAACGAAAAGCTGACGCATGGAAAGCATTTTAACTTTTATGTTAAGTTTGCAATAGAAAAGTAAGATAAAGCTGCATTTTACAGCTACATGTATAAAAGTAAATAGTGAAATAGTAGTCACGAAATAATTTCATGAAATATATTTTGTTCCATTCTTTGTAAATCACACGACATCACCGCAGCAACATATCATCATGGGTGTTTTATTTAGCTGTTGTCATATTCCGTTGGACTGTTTGTGTTTTTCCGTGCTGTTCATAAAGGTGTCTCCCACTGTCGGCCGTTCACCGTCTGCCTGATTCCATGTAAATGCAGCATAAGTTTAGGCTTTTAGGGACGGGAGAGGTGGAAAAATATTGTGTATCTCATCAAAACAAGTTTTTTTTTGTTTTTTGTTTTTTTTGAAAGGAAGCACAACACTTTAAACCAACTGACTTCAAAAGTTTTTCTGTCTCCTGCTGCAGGAAGACACTAATCACCACAGTTTGCAGTAAACAACGTTTTCTCGTGACACTGACAGTTCAGGAAAAACTCCCAATAAAAGGTAGCAAAGAGAATAATGTTTGAAAACATGCAAATGAGCTGCTGATTATGCAAAAGAGCTTGAAGTAATTAAAAAAATGTAGCAAATGGTTAAAGTGGTCCGAGGGATGTTTGGAAAGCCAGTTTTTCAACAGTTTTTAAATAATGATAATTACCTCAGATTCCTTTTTTTTAAGACAAAAACGCTCAAAACAGGAACTTCAAAGTTAAAAGTCGTTCTTATTCTGAGACACAGATGTCGATTCAGAGACCAAATTCAACCAGCCGACTCCTGACACACATTGATGCAATAAAGACTTCTCCAAGATTTGAGTTTGAGTCAAGTTGTTGGTCGACACAATGAACAACAATCGCTGCTGCTGGAGGCCGTTCTGGTCATAATATTTACGTGAGGAGCATTACGTGTGGATGGAAGTGAGTCGGAGTGACACACACCTCTGCTGAGTCCGTCAGGCCCCCTGAGGATCCGGCACTCCTCGATCTGTCCGAACGCAGAGAACATGACCCGGATGTCGTTCTCGTTGCACTTCTTCGACACCATGCCGATAAACAACTTCCTGTCTTCCACTGCTGCAGAGCCAAGAAGAAGGAGAGAGACAGAGTGTAAATAAAGGAGATTTAACATACAGAGCTGTTGCTGTATACTGATGTGTACCATTCTGTCCGATTGTACTTTCACTTTATTTTTTTCTCATATTATCTTTTATAATAAATGTGTTTATAAGGTTTAGAGATGCTGGTCAATGTTTTTTTTTTTTTTTTTTTAGAGCCATGACCAGTGTTGAGGAGTAACTAGTTACATGTAACAGAGTTACACAATTTAATGACAAGATAAATGTTATTGTAATCTGTTATAGTTACTGAGAAAAATATGCAATTACATTACAGTAACTTATGAAAATTTTGATGATTACAAAGAGAGTAACATCTGAATATTTTCCGTAAAAAGATAAGGCTGGATGTTGAATAATACTCATTTTGTTGTTTTGCATGTTTTGATGTGCACAATGTCTTCTTCTGCCATTTACAGTCAAGGCCGTTTAGTAAAGTTTGATGCTATTCTGATACTTCGA
>JAQLOL010000015.1:19939993-19954302 GCA_029783665.1 Naso thynnoides | reverse complement strand
TTTCAGCTCAATCACTCAAAGAGTTGAGCTGCAAGTGCATGTAATAAGAGCTGTATAATTCATCTCCTTCCAACATAGGCCACTAACTTATCAAAAGTCCCTTCCATAGAGCTCTGGTAGTTGACGTCACAATATCTCAACATGCAGCAGCTGAAATCAAAACACCGCTACATTGGCGGGAAAACGCGCTGTTCAAATTACTGCCAGGCATTCCACGGCTAGCAGCTAAGCTGTCTCTTTGCCTGCTGTGTTTATAAAAAAGTGAGCATGGCGGACAGCTGTTGTGGCCGGGGATGCCAGAATAGTCGGGAAAAGCAAAGAGAAGAGCATTTTTTCCGGATTCCCAAAGATCCTGAAAGACGACAGAAATGGATCACTGCCATAAAACGTGCCAGAAGTGAGCAGAGGAAAACTGAGCGATGGGAACCCACAGGCAAAAGATTCCACAGAATTCAACGCTTCCGAACTTCAATATCTTGTTTTAACAGATCTATTTTCAGACAAAGGCATGTTAGACTTTGCATCATGGCGCTGGTTTGTAGGCTTTCAGAGAACTCTCTGAAGTAGGAAGAGGGAAAGTTGATCTGGTAATTGTAGATGTTTGGATACGGCAGGTCTGGACCAGACCGCTTCGGCTGTCTCATCACTGGTGAAAAACACACTCGGGGCATTAAAGGGTCAGTAATGTCTAATCCATCGAGTTTTGCAATATACTGTTCAATTTCTACAGATTTAATGAGTGAGGTGAACTCTGACAGCTTGAAATCAGCGCTGGCGTCATTCACTTTTTGCTGAGGCTTTATGTAACAACATGCCGCCGTAAACAAACGGTCACATGATACCTGGAGCTCCATAATGGGTCGTTCATTGGTACAAAAAGCTGCGCAAAGGTGGGTAAAAAGTCCTCGTCATACACCACAGCCGTACTGCACTGGGATTCGCATTGGTTACAAAAGCACTTTTGTCAGCTTCTACTAATCCACCTACTTCCCAAGATCTTTTTTTCTATCCGCAAGCTTTTCTGACTCATTACAAGATGACCTTGTTTACTGGAAACTACACTGACTGGTGTTTTCTTACATCACGAGACACAACAATGTGTTGGTGTGTTGAGACCAATCTACTTCTTGCAAAAAAAAAAAATTATCGCCTCGCGGATGTATGCTTCTGCCAGTCACTTCAGCTGCAGTTTAAATCCACATCTGTCCCAACTCTTTATAATGAAGACTTTACCAGAGTTTAACTGAAGGTATTAAAGGAAAAGTTTGTTTTTTGCACATTAAGACTCACAATAAGGATATTTTTGATCACATATGATGTTCCACAGCATGATTATAATAACTGGTGTTGAGAATGTGAGCTTACTTTGTGATTTAGGATTGTTTTCACACCAGGGGCCCGGCTCAGATCCGAGCATGCTTGACCCCGAAGTCCAGTTCGGAACACAAGTGTTCTGTGCTCGGGCTGGTTTCACGAACCGTACCTGAGTCCACTTGAAAAAGGTGGTCTCTGGCACGATTCATGTGTGATCGGGCATGGGTACACATGAATACGCGTGAGATGTGAAAGCAACAGTGCTTAAACAAAGACATGTGCTGCTAAGTGATAGGCTGTATGAGAGCATTCCCAGTTTTTTTCACAATACACAGCTGTTGTCACCTAGCAAACATGACACAGCAGTTAACTTACATGCACGTAGAGAAGAAGCCAGAAGAGTTTAGTTTATTTTAATACTTACATTTAAAAACATATTCTTCTAATGCTCCTGCTTTGTGCATTACATTAGCTTGAAAAAAGAAATGAGAAGATGCTTTTTCTTCTTCTTTGTGTGTATTGACGGACTGCAAACCACCTATGTGCATACCGTCACCTACTGTGTCGGACTGTGTACATATCCAAGCGTGCTTGGGTGTGGAATGATGTTACTGATGTGAGAGCTGGCCGGTGGAGGAGAGGGGATGGGGAGCAATCGTGCTCAGATGCGGTACGAAACAATTGTGCCTAATGTGAAAACACCCTGCCCTTGTCGGGGCATGAGAGGACACCAGTAAACATTCAGTGAATTTCTTGTCTTTTAAAACAAGCGTTTATTGCGTTTTTCCATGGATTGTCTTTCAAAGCCCCTGCACCTCCTTTATTTTCAGCTTGTGGTGACATCAGCAATGAGCTCGCATTCTCAAGACTGGGCTGTTCGTCATAATAATGCTGTAGAACACTGCACATGATCGTAAATATCCTTACTGCAAGACTTAATGTGCAAAAAGCCAAACTTCTTTACTCCTTTGAAGTGTATTTTTTGGTGTAATTAAATGATTCTTAAAAGCTTCCAAATATGGATGTTGCTGAAAAGAAGATACAAACTCCAAAACAAGGATTGTACCACATGTATTCAACGTGGCACCACAGAGGATCTCAACAATCAGTGCAGTTTCAACATGAACACTTTTTAGTGTCACCACTTCGGTTTACCACCGGTATTGAAAAATGGTCATAATCTCTCCTTCTGTTCCCAAGTTATGACTTTGAATAATGGCTGTACAAGTGTTTTTGCAGAACACAATGATGTTAAATTGATCTTTGACCTTTTAGATACGCAAACCGTGCAAAAAGACTAACCTTTGCCTAGGAAAACTAATCCGTTCACAGTTGAATTCATGTGGAGCTTGTGCCAAAAACTGAAGACATAAGAAAGACAGACAGTCCATGAACATAAATTCTTTCCGCTATGGAGGTGTTCTTCGTCAAAATCTGTGACAACTGAAAACAAGCAGCAGCAATGCAGCATCCAGCTCCTGTTCTGACCTGCACATGCTGTGAAAACATGACTTCAACAGTGAAGTATGACAGACAACTCTGGAGCTGACATGAATATACCTTTTCTGAATGCATTAAATCAAATATGCATACATTTGGTATACATGTGCTGTCAGATCACTGGCAAATCTTCAGCAGAGACTGCTGAGGAGTGATGGGAAGAGACATAAAGATATTGAGAGGCTGAGAGCTGGCAAGGAAGCAACAAGGTGAGCTGAGGTTTGCTGCTGTTTTTTTTCCGCCTGTGATGAAACCTGAACTTCAACCCTTTGCTCTCGCCACCGCCATCGCCTCACCGCAGACCTCTTCACGTAATGCTGCTCTTTAACAAAGCCGTTCATCCGTTTCTGCCCTAAACCAACATGGCTGCCAGTCAGTGCTGCCAACACCGGTGCCCTTTTCTCCAATTTGGACCCCGTCCATCTTTCCACTCTGACTGCATCTCTCCCTTTTAGGGCCTTGGGTTTGGAAGGAGCGATAGAGCCAGGGAGGGGAAGAGTGCCAACACAAACATTGTTCCACTGGCTTTACAAGCCAGGAGAGCAGGGAAGTTAATAAGCAGGTATTGGTTTTTAACTGCGGCCCGTTTATTACTTTGCCCTCGAGCGTGCTGGAGTGCTCTACTCCACCTTTTTACTGTCCATCTGCCCATCACTCTGCTAACCTCTCGTTCAATTTCTCCCTCTTTGTGTCAGCTCTCCTTTGTCTTGCCTCATTCGGCAATTAATTCACCATCCTCATCATCATCTGTTTTTTATCATCTCTAGCCGACTCCCCTCTACTTTTCCTGCCCTTTTCTTTATTTTAAGCTGAGGTGGAGCCAACTCAGAAACCCTGTTAAAAATTATAAACAAACCCTGCACAAACCGCTTAATGATCTGTCATTATGCCACTATTGATTCTGTGTTAGGCAAGTGTGTGTGTGTGTGTGTGTGTGTGTGTGTGTTTGAGTATGAGTATCTATCGTGTGCCTGTATATTTGGTCTAAACCATATTTGTCCGTCAATACTGGACTTTTATTAAAAATCGGATGTCATCCAGTGCGAGTTGTCTGGTTCTGACATGATGAATATGATGAAAGTGTAATTAAGTACATATTATGCTTTAGATCAATGCTGTCTGGGTTTCAATGGACAGTTTTCATTTTCACCGCTCGCAGAAGCTTTTCTGCACTGCCACAAACAAAACGCCTTTACACGGGGAATAAAAGCCCCTGTGCAAGCTGTAAAACATTTAGCCGGTAAAGCCTTTAGTGTCTCATTTTATCTTTCATCTTTTAAATTAGAAACACTGAATGTAAATTTAACTGTGTCTACTTTACATGGGACAATTATCAGGTCTTTATTAGTCAAGCACATACAAAATACAGAACAAAACAATCCAATTTAAATAACAATTCTACATTTTGTTGCTAGACTTCCCTTTTAGCCAGTTACTTTAATCATAATCTGCTGACATGAATGAATTAAAAGCTTATAGGGGAGGATATTGAAGATTGAAGAACACTTTATTTCATCTCTCCTGAAGAGGGAAACCAAACTTATGCTATGGCAAGACACTACAATTCAAATTAGTTGATACGTGACCTAAAAAACCCCCAAACACAACAACCAGCTAGAGAGGCAAGCGAGGAGGAGTGATGACCAGACAGAACATGGCGAGGGAGGGTGTTATGGTGTAAAAGAAGGCGATTTCATGTTCCTATAATCCTGAAAGTGCTGCAGTATGTGTCCCCCCCAGGGCTGTTTCACACCTCCAACAAGGGATAAGTGAGTAACTCTCACAGCAGAGAAAAAACAGACCAAATGTAACATACTTATTCCACGAGCAATTAACACGGTGACTCTGTGTAAAACAACAAGCTTGACTCCGAATCGGGAACCCGAGCGTAAATCCCGGGTAGCTCTTGTGGGATTCACAGTATCCACCCTGTCCTGCCCACGGGGGGGTTGTGAGCTGATCCAACCGACAGAAGCGAGCGAATGCAGGCGCTCAACTGATGAGCTTCCATTTAGACGGTGCAGCCAAAGAGGCGGGGAAGCAGCCAATAGCCCCAGCACAAGGGATCAGGGGGCCTCTAAACATCCACCGAGGGGCTGAAAGAGCGAGCGTTTGAGCGAGCTCTGGCCCACTTCCTCTATCGCTCTCCTGGGCCGCAGCGGGGAACAATGGAGGAGAGTGGAGCAGACAGTATGAAAGAAAAGCAGTGCCACAGCATCGACACACTCCTTTACAGTCAAGCTCATGCACAAGTGTCAAGATATGTAAAAAGTACTTTTTTTTTTAAAGTTTTTTTTTTTTTAGTGTTTTTGACCTCAAATCAGAGCACAGAGGAGAGATGATGTGTATTTCTGCAGACTGCGGTGGGATGTAAAGGGCAACAGATTCAGCTGAGTAGAATTTAAAAAATGATTCACTACTGTTTTTTTAATGAGATTTCGGGGCACACATTACGAGCTGCTTGCTTGGCCCACACATCAAACCATCAAACGTGTTGATAAAGGTATGAGGGCATTTGTCAGATTGAAAGAGAACTTGACACTTTTTTTTGTTTTCATGCCATTCTACCCAAAAATATTTAAAGCAGCTTTAAGGCCTGAACATTTTTCCGCATTGTGCGCCCGTGGACTGGGAATGCAGTTTCATTCATACTAAGACAAAAGTCCGCGCCAGTCCGGCCATACAAGACATGAAGTGCGCAGACTGCAGCAGAATAAACAAAAGATAACAGAGGAAGCTTTAGTGGCTGCACTTCTTTTCTTTTGTCATTTTTAGCCAGACTGACATTACTAATGTTGCAACTACAACTAAACCTGTGTCATCCAGGCAGAGACAACAGGAGAAAATAATAAAGGTTCTGCAGACACAAAGGAGAGCACATTCTTACCTGAGTGGGACGTATTATATTCTTTTTTTTTTGTTATTGTTGTTGTTAAACGAAATGAGAAATATTTCTGTCTAAAATGTTGCCCTGAAACAGTGCATCTACAGTAAAACTAGTTCAGTCAAAACTTTTCTCTATTCAGACAGTTCGCACGGTCACAAAGTGTCGGCTGCATGCGGACCCTCGTGGACATGGGTTTATGACAATTTTTATCTCACCTGTACCAGAGTGGACCCCTGCGGAAAAGCAGATGTGGAAAGTATGAACTGGCCTTTACTGTTATCATACAATGAACTGTACAACGAAATTACAAGGTTAGAGTGGAGGGTGAGCACTGAGCCACTGAAACTGAGTGTGCCACCA
The DNA here is from genome assembly GCA_029783665.1 of Naso thynnoides. Lineage (NCBI taxonomy): Eukaryota > Metazoa > Chordata > Actinopteri > Acanthuriformes > Acanthuridae > Naso > Naso thynnoides. Next base: position 19,948,241 of record JAQLOL010000015.1, on the reverse strand, counting down.
CACTGAGACAATCTAACCTGTTGTGCATGTTTTGACGGTGGGAGGAAACCCACGCAGACACAGAGAGAACACGCTAACTTCACACAGAAAGGTCCTCTTGATGTGAGTCGAGCAGACCTGGATTCGAACCCAGGACCCTCTTGCCATGAGGCAACGGCTCTAACCACTAATGCCCCGATACCCAAATTTGTAGACTGGCCGATACTGAGTACTGATCCAATACCAGCTCATAAAAAAACAACTCCTAACACATCTCCTTTGACTTTCCAGTGTAAAATATTGATGAATGCGGACATCTTGCTAGCTCTGTTGGCTCTCCCCGCTCCTCTTTGTCGCTCTTAAAAATAGTCGTTGCCAGAGGCATGATAGCCCAGCTTCTTGAGTGCTGTTTTGGAAAGGAAAATTTGATTTCAGGTACGTAATGTCAATCAGAGCTAACTGAGCTAACAGGGAAGTAGCTGTGTACCTTTTCTTACCACTAATAAAAAACCTGAAATTGTATCTGATTGGCACACAGTCTGGTGTACTCACTGACACCAATACCAGAATTTCAGTGGTATCGGCAGCATTTTCCAATACTGGTACTGATATTGGAGCAACTCTAGTGCTGCATCACCGGTCACCAATCTGCTGTGGTAATATGTGGGGACGTGCTACAAAAGGAGCACAGAAGAAGATGACCATCGCATCCAATGCAAAGAAAAATAGAACAAAATCAGCTATGCAAAAATCGTTCAAGTAAGAAACTATATTCAACATGTTTGTTCGGCTTTAAGGACGCACATAAGAGTCCCACAAAAGTGAGCCAGCATGCACAAAACCAAGACCCTGAAACTGAAGCAGCTTAATGGAATTCAGCCATCATTCATTGACGAAGGCCTTTTTAATATAAACAAAATCTCTACAAGAAAACTCCACAGTGAACCTTTAACACGGACTCCTTGATTGTTTGCACTCGCTCTGACAAACTAACACTGACAGTCGGCTGCTCACGTGTTCACACTTTTAGTCATTTGGTCACTCGTGCGCTTGCACTGATGCACTGTGGCAGCAGCGCAACGCACTGATGTTCACACCCGTGTCTTTACACACACAAACACACACACAAACACACACACACACACACATATGCATGCACAGGTTGGGGTGGGGCCGCCTCAGGGTGCTGCTGTAAGTGTGTGATTAGAGGAGAACGCAGGCAGAGGAGAATCGAGGACACACACTCACCCCTGTTAAGGTCTTTATGTTATGCAGTGCATTCTGGGCTTCAAGGGCAGCTTTCCTTGTGTAAAACGTGACAAAACAGCAGCCTGGGGAGAGAGAGGGAGAGAGAGACACACACAGAGAGAAGGGATGAGCATGAGGAGCAACAAAGAGCATTTTTCTCTATTCATTGGCTTGGCATCACCTGTCGACACTGGCAGACGCTGAGTGAATGCTAAGGACGAAACATCCTCGCTGAGAGGATGAGGACGCTTTTGGATTCGTTTTAATGCTGACGACTTGAGCCCAGAGGAAGTGAGTGCACAATACACACACACACACACTCACACACTAAAGACATAGAGAAAGAAGAAGAGGTGGTGGAGAAAGAGGTTGCCTCTTAATTAATCCTTGAGTAATCTGCGAACAGTTACGTACTCATTCAGTCATTAAGGAAACTCATTTATTCATTGCTTACACTCACTCACTCTTTCACCAACTTGTCACAGATTGGCCTCTGAGTACCTTCCACCGATTTAGTGGTTTGCAGGTTAAAAAACATTTTAACATCCAGTTTAAAACCTGACAAGCACTTGGTGAAAAAGTGAAACGTGTAGGTAGAATTTACTTGATGCATTTTAAATGACGATACTCTAATGTGCACTGCCAGTACCTACATTGAAAATGGGGTTTTTGAAAACCTCTGAAGTAAATCTAACAACTGGTTACATGTCCACATATTTTAGTGTAAATAGGTCTGGTGTTGGGTTTTATTGATGTTGTGCTTCCTTGACTGTGGAAAGCAAAATAACCCTTAACATGGTCAACATGAACACAACACCACACTGAGTTATGATGAAAAAGTTAAATGGTACTTTGGACTGATTATCAAGCTACTCAAAACTATTTTGACTAAGCTAAATGCAGGTTTAATCCTGCATGCAAACCTGCAAATTATTAAAGAAGACACGCTAAGTGACTCACACACTCGCTCTGTCAGACACAGCAATGCATCTGCGCTCGAACACAAGTGCAAACACACAGACACACACACACACACACACAGACACACAGGGAAGAAAGTAAAGAGGGGGATTTTGCCTCCTCATTAATCTGTGTGTAATCCCTGCAGAGAGGGCCTGAAACGCTGCAGTTGTGGGCAATTCCCAGTCAGCACACAAACCTGCACAGTCAGGCAAAAACCAGCAGGAGGACGTTTAGGCCAGACACAGAGGTGTGACTCTTACATTTTCCTCACATAAACAGCAGCTGTTATTTATTTCATTTCTGCCAAATGTCTGATAAGTCACAGTACGAACTCTTGTCTGTTTCACGTCCTTGTGACACTGTTGAAATTATTATCTTGCAGCCACAGGGAATTTAAATAAAAAAGACTGAAGAGGAAGGGTGGATAAACACTCTCCTAGCCAGCCATAAAATGTGGAGGATGCAGTGGTGAGTCAGTCAAATGCAAGAACAAATAGGAAACGCCGAGATTAATGATGTGTCATCTGGAATAATTAAAACCAGTGTTTTAAGAGATGGTGTGACCTGAAGCACAGCAGCTGTCTTAAGCCCTTTTTTTCACGGCCTGTTTAAGGCGGAAATATTTTGTCATTATTGAGCCTCATCCTTCTGTTTAAAAGTTATGAAGGTGAATGTTATGACTCTGAGCATACAGAGGAGACAGGGACGTTGCAAAATTAAATTTTTGCCTTTTTGAAATAATGTTGGTCATGAACGACTGGGCTCTTACAACCTCCTTTTTTTTTCTTCTTTTCTTTAATAATTAATCTCCTACAATAAAATAGGAGCTGTCTCCTGACTGGTAGCAGTTGCCTTTTTTCTTTTCTTTTTCCTAAAAGAATTCAGAACAGAATAATGGGGCAATCTTTTCCCCACACTGTTTGGTCCTGAGCAATTGCCAACATGCTCATGAGCTGACTGAACGTTGTGGTCATGTGAGAGCACAAGGGGAGCGCAGCCACAAGGCATCAGCAGAGACAAGTTAACACGGAGAGGACGCAATATGGGTGACGGTCATAGTTAAATCGAAAGGTTTAATTTAATTACATTAGATAATTTAAGTGATGGGGCCTATATATTCACACATACCAAACAATGGTCAAAAAATGGTAAACTTGACTGAATTATTAGCCAGAGGTAGAAACAAACAAACAAAAAAACTAAATAATAAACAAACAAACAAACAAAAAAAGCTTTGTTTGGGAGCCAAAAGAGTTGGCTCACAAAGAGAAGCCGGAATACCCGTCACTGCCTTAATGAAATTCTGCAAATGTTTTACATTAAAGCTGATGTAGGGAAGTTCTGGAAATCAAGCTAGCTGTCGCATGAGACTCCTAAGGAAGCAACTCTGCTGCACCCTCCCCTCCCTGTTTTTGCTTCGGCTCGTGTGTTATTTCGTTTTTCATTCCCTCTCACGCAAGTTGCAGCGGCGTAAACTGCTCCGTCTCAGCTCGACTCAGGCTGGCTGATGGTGTTGCCTCAGCTTGTCAAGCGGTCAGAGGCCAGTTTAAGAACTTTAGGCACGTTATTTGTTTCAGCAGCCAATCAGCTCATGCTGACATCACCTGTTGCTAAGAAGTGCAGTATAGAGCAGCCAATAGAAACATGCGCTCTCTGAAATTACCATGATTGGCCGAAAAATTCCCCGTCATGGTCTAAATCCAGAGCCAAGGAGAGGTGCAGAGGTCTAGTGTTATTTCAGACCACCTGAACTGTAAAATGCTGAAAGGGTATTGTGAGACTTTTGCGCGATGACACCAAAAATAAACTGGCTACACCAACTTTAAGTTATATCTTTCTCTGTAATGAAAACGTGATGTGGTTTTTGCAAACAGACAGAACCGGGTGACTTGGCTTTACAGGGTTAATACACAAAATCCACAGGTGACAGCAGCTCTGCACAGGCTTCAATGTCTTCCTTCCATTTGCTGCAGGTTCATGTGTTTGGACCTTCTGCCTCCAGCTTTGCTCCTCTATTAATTTTCCTGTGTATTTATTTGCGCACAGATGAGCTCAGTGTGCCGTTGTTTACATCTGCTTTGTTGTCCTCTCCATTGTGTTTATGGCATAAATCAACGGCGCGAACGCGGCCGTCAGGCTGTGGTTGTGTTGGCCACATCGCAGACATCAGCCCTTATGACACTTCCCCTGCAGTGCATCTTAGTGAAATCCAACAGTGAGCATCTGGAGCAGATTTAGCATCCGAATCCCAGAGTCCCTTTGATGGGGTTGGGAGCGTAATGAATCTGAATTCCTGCGGTGTCCTCTGGGTGCCACGGCTGTTGAATAGTTGGACCCTCGCCTAGCGTCAGCAACGTGATTGGTGTTGTGATTCAAATGCAGCAGTTTCTGTGTATTAGAAGGGATAACTCGGGGCTTAGTGTTTTCTTCTGTGACCCCCAGCATGAAAGGCAGCTCAGGGTGTCACTTCACCCTCAGCCCCCCACTTTCACTGTATTAATTTACCATTGAGAGTTTCACACCAGCTTCTACTGGTTAAAGGCACAGAGATAAGAGGGAAATTACTCATGACTCACAGACTATCACTGTGCAAAAATTTATACAATTTATTCCATGTAGGTCATCAAACTGATACGGCTTTTGAACATAAAAATCCAGTCCTTGAGTTGAGACAAAATTGGAGGAACTAAATAAAGTGGAAAACTAAAAAACTAGACCCTTTCTTCTATACAGAACTTCACTACTTTAATGTCTCATGTTCTGCTTTTCATGATCAATGAAAGGATTTCATACAACTTATTAACTTATTATTCAATTCAGTGTAAAATTTGGATGTGCAAATTTACTCAGAGCTCCAGCATCAGATGCATGAAGCAGAATAAAAAGTCTGCAGTTCTCCTCAGAGTAGAAGTGCAAAAGGCAAATGTTTTAAAACCGAAAACACTCAAAATACCCCCAAACTATTCTAAAAGAGTTGCACACCCACGCAGGTGTCTGCAACTCGGGCTAATGAGACTTTTTAAATTTTTTTCACCTTGACCCTGACCTGGGCTTTGCAGGGAGGCAACGGTATGCGAGGTTATATGAGGTCACCTGCTCCAAAACATGACCCGCACATGCTGCTTATGCCAAGTTGAATCAACCGCTTATGAGGCAAATAAACAAAATACTTTATGTAACAACAACAGAACTCACATTTCTTTTTGTGGTGATTCAAAATGAGAAAGGAGCTGAAGTGTCTTGCCTTGAAGTTCTAAAAAGTTTACTATAGCTACTCCAAAACCTCTGACGTTTAACTTACAAGCTGATTGACAAGTATTTCCCACAAGCCACCTTTTATGCTGCCAGCATCAAGTTTTACGCAGGTTTTCCTGTGCAACACATGGCACACTGGGGCGTCTGCATGGAGTGCAGCAATGAAAAACCAAAAAAGTTGAATCACTCACATTAAAGGGGAAATCCACCACTTTTTGTGTGGATGTCCAATCAATGTTGATGGTAATTGAGGTCAGTTGAAGCAATTAATTCCTCAGTTTGTGCTATACTGACAGAGAAAGCTGAGTTTTCTGAGTTGTCCTGCTCACACAGCCGTTCTTGCAGTGCCTTCATGTACCAGGATGCATTGCATCACAAAAAAACAGTACTTGCCGGGTCTCCAAGGTTGTTATCTGTTGCATCTGAACATTTCTCTTATTTAATATTGTGTAGTTTTCAATAACGTGGGGATTTTGGTCTGCCAGAGCCAGAGCCAGAAAATCCTCTCAAAAGGATTCATCGCCTGTAGAGTGAGGTGTAAACAGTTTGTAGCAGTGACATCAGTGGTCCCAGGAAGAACAAGAGATTTTCAAGCTCTGTCCCAGAGACACAGAGAACACTGGATAAAAATATTGTTGGGTTTCACATTATATCTTTGATTCAGATAGATAGAGATACAGTTGAAAATCAGCAGAGTTGCCTGTTAAGTAAGTAAGTATAATATAATTATTTTATTGCTTAAGAGAAACCAGTTGTAAGTATTCAGTGACCATTAAACTTACAGAAGATTCTCATTGGTACATTTCACTTCTTTAACATATGTTTTTGTTCTCAAGTTGGAAGTTCCTCTGTGTTTATTTCATATTTCAGGGTTTTACTCTGGGTTTATACCTATCGTTCATATTTTGGTGTTTTTGTCTTGGTCCATATTTATACTTTTATACTGTGGCATTATCTCTAGTATAGAGAGAACGCTAGAGATTTTGGTATATTTTCTACACACACTCATTTATTCTTATATTATCTACTGTACATTGCCATTTGTGACTTTCTGTGTAGTGACTGAATAACCTGCTGATGAAACAAATGCATTTTTCCAATTTAGGATCAATAAAGAATATCTAAGTCTAAGTTATTTGTTTATTTATTTCTTATTTCACATTTCAGTTCTGTTTAATTGAAACTAAACTGAATCTGAAAGTCATTTTGAGGGGGAAAGTAGGGGAAAGGTCGCTGCCATCGTCTCACATTCGTTATTACACTCAGCAAGTGCATATTACTGATGTCTGAGACCTTGCGGTTATGTGTGTGAGGTAATGGAAGATTGAGAGTGAGTGCTATTTGCAGTTGACCTCTGTAACTGCATTAATGTCAGGACATTTATTTCTTTCATTAAGACTGTCTGGTCGGAGGACGCTTGTATGGCCTCCCTCTCTCTCTCTCTCCTGATCTCCCTCAATCTTGTTCTCTCTCTCACTCTTTCTCTCTAATCCAAACACTCCTGTGAGCGGCACATTGGCATTAATTCAGCCTATTATGAGAGACAGAAGAGGAATTACAGTATTTTATTGTGAGCTAGGCCGTTTAACAGCAGTATTATGGCTGATCATTAGACTCTTTAACTGCTCCTGCGGGACGGCACTGGGGCTCCTTATTGGGGGATAATTAGAACACACAGTGGAAACGTTGGGCTTACTCTTCATACATGTGTGTGCAGGCACAAACAATCAAACATGCAAACCCACACAGACGTTCTCACACAGCATAATTTATTCACTAATTCTTGACATCACTAGCAGAGATTTTTTCTTGTGTTTAGAGGCGTGGGAGGATTGTTGTTTGTAGGAGAGATGCTGTAGCAGAAAGTCCCACATGTTCCTCATTATATGACCTGCTGTCTATGTTCCTCATTATATGACCTGCTGTCTTTATTATTATGACAACACCACGTCTCTTCAGGACATGTGTTTGTGTGTGTGTGTGTGTGTGTGTGTGTGTGTGTGTTTGGAACATTTACTGAAACAAACATGCAGGCCTTAATTCCAGAAAGTTTAAACATATTTTAGCAGATGTGATAAAATTAGAGTGAATTTGTCAATATGGAAAATTTGTAACAGGATCAATTTTTTATGTTTCATTCTCACATATCTCTGTGAAGTAATACATCAGTTAAGGTTGGTAAGCTTCTGTGTTTGATACATTTAAAGGCCCTGAAAACCTGTTTTTCCCAGTGTGATGCAATAAGGTGAGAAGATCAATGCCACTGGAATGTTTGTCTGCACATAATGAAGCTCCAACCAGGAGAGGATTATTTTAGCTTGCCATTAATACTGGAAACGGGAAACGGCAACAAAACAGTAAACCCACCTTGCAGCACCTCTAACGCTCACTCATTAGCACAAAACATCTTATTTCTTTTCTTTGTTAACACACAGAACAGCAAAAATGAAAATTTTATGGGGAGTTATGTGCCAGACTGTCTTGCCTGGGCACAATAACTTCCTGGAGTTTCTTTCTTGGAGCTTTTGCACATTAAAATAAACTTTTGGTATCACTTATGAGCTTTAGAAATGCTGATTGGCAGATTTTTAACTTTAGATAGAGTCAGGCAAGCTGTTTTCTCCTTTTGAAAAACTTAGCTGAGCTTAGCAGCTTCTGGTGGTAGCTGTATGTTTAGTGTACAGACATTAGAGTGGTATCAATTCCTTCATTTCACCCTCGGCAAGAAAGTAAATGAGAACATTTACAACAATGACAAACCATTTCTTTAGCACATTATATTTGGCATAATTTAAAACCATTT
>JAQLOL010000015.1:19886866-19914119 GCA_029783665.1 Naso thynnoides | reverse complement strand
GTTTCCTGTGTGACTCCTGTGTTTCCTGTGTTTTTCTGTGTGATTTCTGTGATACCTGTGTGTTTCCTGTGTGTTTTTCGTGTTTCCTGTGTGACTCCTGTGTTTCCTGTGTTTTTCTGTGTGATTTCTGTGATACCTGTGTGTTTCCTGTGTGTTTTACGTGTTTCCTGTGTGACTCCTGTGTTTCCTGTGTTTTTCTGTGTGATTTCTGTGATACCTGAGTGTTTCTTGTGTGTGGTTCCTGTGTGTTCCTTGTGTGCTTCCTGCATGTTCCCTGTGACTCATGTTTGATTCCTGTGTTTCCTGTGTGTTTTTTGTGTGTGTTTTCTGTGTGTTTCTTGTGTGTTTCCTGCGTGTTTCCTGTGACTCGTGTGTGATTTCTGTGTTTCCTGTGTGTTCTGTGTGATTCCTGTTTCTTGTGTGTTTCCTGTGTTTCCTGTGTGATTCCCACAGAGAAGCTACTTTTCTCTGCAAGGACACACCTATGAGCTCTTCTCTGTCCCGTAATTTCCCTCGTAGATCCTTTCATGGTGGTTGTGAGTGAGAGAGTTTGTGCGTTTGACCTCAGGTTGCCTTTAGATATACTGAACAACTTCGGCATTTTGTGCACATGTACAACATATATTTCACTGTAATCGCACACACTCATTTTCAAACACTGACACACACACACAAACAAAAACTGCACTAAGCGACCCGGGCTGCAATCCAGTGCTTCCCTGCTGTGATTCATGTGAACGAAGCCACATTCTGCCAAGTCCATCTACTTCCCTGGACTCAATCCCCCCCCCCCCCCCTCCCCCTTGTTTTCTTTCTTTTCTTGCCACTTTTTTTCTTTTTATAACTCTCTTCACTATTTCAGTTTTCCTTCTGGGACATCCAATATGCATGCATAATTTTATTACTGAAATAAAAAGAAAATCTAACACAAACTAACCACATTTAAAACTCTTGGTCTTTAACAGCTGTTTTTCAGTCTTTTGGGATGAGTCAAAGTCAAGTTTCAAGAAGCTCAAAACAAACAAGTCAAGTCGCATCAACCTAAGTATCAGGCAAAGTTCTTTGGTGCAAGTTCAGGTTTCAAGTTTGGTCAAAATAAAGGTCTCAGGTCAGCTGAGAGAAGGTCAAAGTCAGGTCTCAAGTCTCATAAATAGAATCACTTCTCTACAGTTTGAGAGGGCGACTGTAGGTAAAATGCCCAGTCTTTAAAAAATAAAAATAAAAAACATTTCTAATAACATCTCAAGTCCAAACGTCTTTCAAAAATGAGTCTCAGACTTAATTTTCAAGTCGGTAAAGACATTTCTCTCCATTCAGCAGGTTCATTTTTTAATTACTCATTTACGAACATGGTCTCCACTTTCAGCCCTTTTGACTTTCTTGTCAGTCATCTGTTCATTGTCTCTTCTGCTTTTAGTATCCCTTCCTCCATTCTTTCCCTCTCTGCTTGTCTGATTCCTTAAGCGTGCCGTCAGCATGATGAAGGAAATCACTTGCACATTGCAGCCCAGTATTTCCAACAGCTTTACTCCATAAAATTACCACATTTTACTCCCTGAGCCAAGTTTATAGAGGGGTTGGACGGGCTGTCAGGACGCCGGCAAATCACTGAGAGCTGCTGGACATCTCCCGTCTTTGGACCTGCCTTACGGACTGAAAGCGCCTCCAAAAGAGGGGCTGCTAATGCCCACTACAGTGTAATTATGACTATAATGTTGTACAGGAAGAGAGGTAGGGGGTGGAGGGGGGGCAGGGCAGAGGGGAGTGGGTGATAGCATTAAGGGATATTAGGGCGGGTGGGGTGTTCGTTTTCATTAGGTTTTATGGGTTGGAAAAACATTGTCATGCATACCAATTAGCACTGGAACAGATGGCTCAATATGGTTGTATGTTTCGCTCTCTCTCACACACACACACACACACACACACACACACAAATGTATGCACATGAGTGGTTGAAGACTGTGCGTGCTGAGGGGAGCGAGAGCCTGACGGTAACAATCGAGATGACAGCATCAGGCCGGTCAACAGGAGGAGTTCAGGCTGACAGCTGGAGAGAAAGCTCACATTTTCCTTCCCTTCCCTCCTTTTTCCTTCCCTTACTCTTCCCTGCTTTCCCGCCTTTCCCCTCCTTCTCTACCATTCCCTTCCTTCCTCTCTCTTTGCTTTCTGCCCTCCATCCCAGGTCAGGACCTCTACAGCAACATCAAACCTGCATCAGTCTGTTCAACAGTCTCTCTGAGGAGGGAGCCATATGCTGACATATGCTGATGGAGCAGAGAGAGAGAGAGGGATTGCATGATTATGCATGTGTGTGTCTGTGTGTGAGTGTGTACGTGTGTGTGTGTGTGTGTGTGTATGCATACAGCCCAGTTTCTGTCTGAGATCCCAGATGCAAACACTGTCAAATCAACACAAAGGCTTAACCGATATGGCTTTTGAGGGCCAAAAATGACACTTTCCAGACTGTATCTAGCTGACATTTTGGGTTGATATTCACTATCTTAAAATCTATTTTTCTCTCCCTTTCTTGTTTTGAGTCAGCATTTTTCTCAGGTCTGTATTCATGTCAGAGTTGAAAAGCCTCTGAAAGAGCAGTTAGGCTGTCAAGAGACGCTCACACTGAAGGAATAATAACATCATTTTCCACATAACAATTCTTATCATAATTACAAGACATTTCAGTGCACACTTGTAAAGAATTCAAACAAAATTATTTTTTTCTCCCATCAGTTCAGTCTGTTACACAACTAGTGTTGGAATGATCGTTTCTGAAATGATTATGCAATAAAAAACCTGGATAAAAATCATCATATCAGACGGATGACTCAGTTTCCAGTCAGCAAAGGCCACTAGAGGGCAGACAAACATCAGAACAACGTGATTAAGGTTTTTCGGCTAACGTGTTAGCAAACAGTTCCCTACTTATTTTTCAGCAGATACGTAGTGACATTTTTATTGATCTGGAGCCTTTGTCGTGTCCACACGATGGATCGAAGGACAATAATACCTGTCCTGAGAGTTTCTGAGAGCCTCTTTAGCTTCTAAATGCTCAGCTATGTTCACCAGCTTGTGACGGGGTTGAAAGAGGTGAGATTTTAACATAATGTTCATGTTCAAAAAAACAAAAACAATGAGGTCAAAGAAACTACAAAGCTCCAGGACAAAGGTTCTCTACAAGATTCAATGCTCAATACATATCAAAATTATGGACTATTGCAGGTTCAAAGGATTGGTTTACACCAAAACAAAAGGTCACTTTCCTTGTACCTGCATCCACAAATATAGATTTATTTTTTCAATGTTTTCTGCAGAAGAAAATCTACCTATGAGATCTCTGGATTATCAGGGACATTGCTTCTGAAAAGATGCTGTTTTGTTCAACTTTTCAATGCTTTGGGTATCTGTCCATCGTCTATCCTTTGCAGGGACGTGGGAGGCCGGAGGTGACCCCAGCTGACTTAAGAAGTTGGGAGGCTGGTGGGCTACATCCTAAACAGGTTGCCAGTTCATCACAGGGCTGACACACCGAGACACAACTCACATTCACACCTAAGGGAAATCTAGTGTCACCAATTAAACCAACCTGCTTGTCTTTGCTGGAGGAAACCTAAGGCAGCTCCCATTAAGCGGCAGCAGCCGGTCAGTGGGTCCAAGTGCAGAAGCAGCAGTACTAACCACTGTGCCACAGTGCACCTATGCTTTGAGCCTTCTTTGCACTGTGGTGGCAGCTGCAATCTCAGAGACAGTAACCTAAACATCTGACAAATAAGCCCAAAGCCATCTGCATACATATCCCCTGAGGTGAGTCGGACAATTCTATCGATTTTTTTGTACACTGAGTGACTTGGCCTTTCAACAGCTTCACGCTAGACTCAAACACTGCCACCTCAAAGCCCTCTCTGTATCACCTCCCCTCTCTTGTCCGCAGTTGTCCTCTCACTTCTCACCAGCTTTAGAGCTCAGCTTTACATCTGTAGGAGCAGGGAGGGTACAGGTGCACCTCCACACTTCAGAGACTTTATACTAGCAAACACTTTAGCTGTGGCGTTAGCCACGGCTCAGTGGCTCTGAATGGGGACGCGCTAACAGGCTAGCGCTGCAGTCCCAGAGCCCATTGATCTGGGCTGCTCACTAATAACAGACAGCAGAGACTCACTGGCTCTCTGGGGCCATTTGGATGCATGAGTGGGAACCGTGCTAAATGGGACAATACACAGAGGTGTGTACAAGGGTAAATACACTCCAGTTTATATGGAGAGGCAGATACACTGCGGGTAAGCTCGGCTAACACGTAATTCCTTTGGCTAACCTTGGAATTGCATTACTCTGCGTGTTTGTTTTTGGATGCGTACGTGTTCATGTGTGTGTGTGTGTGTGTTGTGATATAGGGATTAAGTGCAGTGCTACAGCATGACTGAGGTTGCTATATTTAGGGTCGTGCTGTTACATTTTCAAGCCATTATGTCGACCTGTGGGGACAAGCAGGGATTTCAGCAAGGCAGAAAACACACACATAGACATGCGTGCACGCACACACGCGGCGCACTAACTGTGGTGTATTTTGGTGCACAGGCAGACCTACATTCAATCTCTTATCTCCTGAACAGTAAGGGGAGAGAAATGGAGAGGCCTGTCTGCTCTCCATCCCTCTAAATGTTTAATGAACCATCTCTCTCTGTCTCCCTCCATCCCGCCACTGTCTCTCCAGCTCGCTCGCCCTTACCCTGCTGCTCAGCCCTCACCCATCATCTACTTTTCTCGCTTCATCCTTGTTTGTTCGTCCCTCTCTTCCTCCAGGCTAACAGACACCACATATTGGTTGGGGATGAGGTTTGAATGCTGACGAGGAAGCAGAGGACGTCTCATCTGCATCCCATTTCCCTTCAAAGCTCAACCTCCATCTGGCCTGGATCCATCCTCCCAAAATACATCATTTGTTCTCACTTTATTTCAAAATTTTGCAATTTGCGGGGGGCGGCAGCAGTTGACAGTATCTTGCATCCTGAGTGGATGCTAGCTTGTGTGTTTCCATGTTAACCACATGAGGGAAGCGTGCAGCGGCGCTGTTCCAGCTCTTAAGTGCTTCTAATGTAACTGGCAAATATTTTTGGCACGGGGAAAAAGATGTGAAGATGCTGCAGCGCTATTTGTGAACTCCATAGTCACAGCTGTTATTGTTTAGACAACAAGATTTGGCTGTGCAGGATAAATGCTGTTTTGTTTTATTAGGCATAATCTGCTCCACTCTTCTTTATCTCTTAATTCTGATGACTCGGTCGTTTATCTTTTTACCTGTTCGGAATAAGCTGCTTTTACCTGTTAAACAGCTCTGGCAAAACCGTTTTTGTCTGTTAATCTACTCTGAATACAATGTTCACAGATTTAACCTCTAATCTTTGTCTGATGAGAGCTAAATCTTCAAAATTGTCACCCTTCAGTAAGCACATGATGATGAGATCCAGAAGGAGTCATTAAAATAATGTCATGACACCTGACTGTTCTGAGACTTGGCTGACTTGAGTCTTAACTCCCTAAAAACTTGAATGCAAAAAGTCTCAAGCTTTAAATGGTAAAATCCGAGAATAATTATTTAAAAAAATCAAATAAAACAGCAACATGGAAGCCTTGCGTGGCTTGGAAATGGTTTAAAAGACTAAAAACGACCAATAGCAGCTTTTCAAGAAAAATCTAAAATGCTTTGTCATTTTAATGGATAAGAGATCAATTAATACAATGACTGGCATAGAGTGTTGAAGGGATGATGTAATTTTGTAGGCCAACTCCTAAGTGAGCATCACACTGGTTCCCTTAGCAAAAACATTTAGGATTATCACTAAAAATCAGCTCTGTGAGAAACACAAGTTTATGATACTTACACGCTTTGTTCAGCGTGACAAACTTCACAGACGAACACCACATTTGTTTTTTTCTTTTAAGTGTAATTCAAATGAACAGAAGAAAAAGCTATTGTTAGGCTATAAATGAACTTTATCAAGGTTACATGACTCAAACGTTGCCACCCTGAAGTGTTCGCTTCTGATTTAGCGCACATACTTTTCAATAAAACTTTCTTGTCTGAGCGTTATCTGCTCCAGCTAGTGACCATGACTGTGTTCATTGTTCATTCCTAGTCTCACTTCCTTCTTCTAAGATATTATATATTTTATTGCTTTTTCTCGTAATGATGTCTAATGTCCCCGACGCAGATGGCGTCTCATTGAGCCACTTGTTGGCAACCACCTTTTTCAAGAAGGGTAAAAAAACCCAAAAAACTCAAAGGTTACAAACTGGGTTTATACTGGTGTCGTTTATGTTACATAACAAAACAAATAAGTATCTTTAGCCCGTGTTAATGAGACGTTTCCGAACTTCTGACATATGGCCTCATTTTCGACCTACCCAGTCCTATTCCTATTGTCAGAGACCATTTTCAGCTCATTGCATGCAGTGTAGTGTTTGGACGGCTCGCTGTTTTGCTGCCAATGCTAATGTTAGTACAAGTCAATGGCATCAACAGTAGCCACTGCCAAACTCTAATTAAACACTCCACAGAGTTCCCAAAGCAAGTCGAATGTGACGACGGTCTATTGAGGCGAATTCGAGTGTTCACAGAATAATCTTAGAAGTCAAGCTACAGCTGAATTTCTTTCATTTGTGGCTCTGCTCGGCAACAGGAAGTAAGCAGTTCAGTAGCTTCCTGCTGTCGTCGTGTTCGACTTGCTTTGGGTGCACTCTGGAGTGTTTAATCGGAGTTTGGTCATGGCTACTGTTGAAGCCACCGACTTGGACAAGCATTAGCATTAGTGGCGAAACAGCAAGCTGTTCAAACTCTGTACTGCAAGCGGTGCACTGAAATTGGTCTCTATGAATAGGAATAGGACTGGGTGGGTCAAAATTAAGGCCATTTGTCAAAAACTGGGGAATATCCCTTTAACCATAGACCTTATTTTAGGCATTTAACTGAAAATCCATTCAGAAAACACAGGCTTTGAGGGTACCTGAAATGCAAAAATGCAAACTGACATCTGCATTTCATTATTAATTACTTCACCACTCTGTCATGTTGATGTAATCAAGAATTCATGACCTAAACTTTTGCTCATGGACTTGATTTTACTTTAACATGTCTTGAAAAGACATAAGATTTGTTTTAAAATTGCTTGGTGAGACTTCACTCAAAATCTGTTTTTACAAAACTTCGTTTTGTATTTTCCACAACTGCCTGAGGAATTCTTTTGAGAAGACTTGAGACTTGAAATTGACTGATCTTGACACTTGACTTGGACTTGCCCTGAAAGTCTTTGGTTGGCTTTAAAAAAATTAATAAAACATACTAACATATAGCACATTTAAAACAGTCCTCTCAAGGACAGGGAGAGAGTTTGTGAATGAGTCCCATTGTTTCTTACAGATGGAAACACAAGTGGTGCTGTTTGAATGAATAAAAAACTAATGGGCGCAAAATCACAGTTATTTTCTCTGATTCCCCAGATTTTGTTTTGTCTCGCCCCGCTGAAGAACATTTTAAAATACGTAAAAACCTCTCACACCGCACTGAAAATGAAAACATAATACACCAGTCAAACGACGCTGCACAGTTGTGCTTGCGAGTGTGTATTTGTGCAGTGCGGATGTGTACGCGCGTGGGTGTAAGCAAGTGTGCGTACTTCTACTCCCAGCCCCAGGACTTCAAATTATCCCGAGGCTCCTCCAAAACACACTTCAGAATTTTTGTCTGCTTTCCAAACTCATTACTTTAGTAGGGCAAATCAAACAGGGCGCATTAAACGGAACTCAAACGTGAAGAGAGTGGAGTGCAGGGGGAAGAAGAGCGTGTGTGCGAGTGTGTGTGCCAGAGAGAAAGCCAGTGGGCCTGCGTGTTAATTAGAAGGATCCTGCTCTAATTAATGGCCTATGAATAGCCGTGCTAGGTGAGGAGTCAAGGTTAGACACCTGTGGAGTCACACTGATGCCAAAGCGAACTTCTTCTCAGGGTCTATCAAATTACACACATTTAATGTAAATACAATATTGGCAGCCTCATCTGCTGCGGAGCCAAGAGAGGCAGCGAAGTGTATTTGTGTTAAAGAGACAGTGTGTGTATCCAACATGGATGATGTCAGAGCAATTAGAGAACACATGAATCATCACTGGGGAGGTAATGACCTCGGAGCTCCACAGAGGAGAGTCAATTACTCCATCATACCGGAACGTGGCAGTATTACATATTATTTATTACTCATTTCATAAGTGAAAAATATGACTCTGCCCTGCTCCTTGGTAGCATTAATTTGTTATAATCCTGAAATTAATACTTTTTTGCACCATTTAAAATCTGCAAATTGAATCCGTACTTAAACCAGAAGCACATCTGAAGATTTTTTCGACCTAACTGACTGTGAAAAGACTCACATATTTAATAGCTGACTTTCACGTGTTGCAGCCATTTACGTTCAGGTTTCTATTGTTAACTGGATTGAACTACAGAATGACCACATGTTGCTCGCAATATGGACATTTTTTTTTAAAAGAGCGGCAGCTTCGGTTGCCCTGGAAATCCTTCAAGAAGTTTGAGTTTTCAGTTGTAATCAAGCTAACATGTACCAGATGAGAGCAAAGTCTTTCAGGTCTTGACAATGCGCCATCATGACCACATCAAACAAAACTTTTCTTTTAAGTGTGTGTTTGACTTCACCTGGAAAACTACTGTGAAACAGCAAGAGATAAAACAACACATATAGCTTTTCCAATAACACATAATTCCTTTGAATGAAAGCTACAGGTATGGATCTCTATACGAGGAGCTTTGTATTGTTTCTTTGATCTGAGGTGTTGCCATGATGTGGTGTGACGTGTTGATCTACCAGCTTCTCCCAATTTGCCATGTGAAAACGTGAAAACAGACATATTTATGTGTTGCACTCATCTTTGGATCACACTCATATTTTGTAGGAGAAGTAACTTTTTTGACTGGAAACACTGGACAAAATATTTTTTTGTAAGCAAAGACAAACAGACTCACTTTCCTGACAGTTTTGAGGTTTCGGCGCCGTTAACCATGGAAGCGTTGCTCTGAGTCAAAACAAGACAAATCTCGTGGTTGCACTGGATTGCTGTCTTTAAGGCTAACGATGGAGGAGAAATTGAAACTTCATCTTCCGCTCTGGATTGCATCCTTTGTGATTCCTGGAAGTTGGACAGCCGAATGCTTAATGTTTACATTTTCGGCCACTTGAACATCCGCGCATGCAAGACTTTAAGACCGTAGAAAAGAGGAAATAGGCACACACATCCAAAAAGTGAATATAAGATTCTGGACTGAAGCATGAGCACAAACATCAGGAGCAGAGTCCGCACACTAAATGATGCTCCCAAACATTTAAACTGTGTCACCATGATGTGACGTTCAGGGCGTAGCCCTTCTATCGCCATTTCCAGTCAAGGCTGTTTAGCAAAGTTTGATGCTGTTCTGGTGCTTTTGATTGGTTCTCTTTTTTCAATTTGCACGTCTGCCGTTAACACTGCCTGGTTTAAACATTTGAAAATGGTTAACAGTTGAAAACATTTGTTAGAAATCTTGAAAAGTATTAAAAAATGTGATCAAATGTAACAAGTTACATTAGCTACTTAGATAAATTAATTGAAATAGTTACCATTACTTTTTACTTTATTTTTATCTGTAATGTGTAACCTATTACATTTCCAAAGTAACCTTCCCAATCTTGCACACTGGACCTGTAGTCACTTGTCTTCAAACAAAGTCGTTTATTCGGCATTTTGGACGATCAGCTCTTTATTTTAAAGCCTCCAGACAAAAGCAACCTGCATTAACACTTTCCACTTCCTGCACAAGTGGAAGAATTTCAGCGTCGTCACCTGTACGGCCTCTCTTCTTTCAGCGTGTGTGTGTGTTTGAACAAAGAGAGCATTCCCTCTGAAACAGATCAATACCCTGGATCCATTCTGGTTTGTTAAGAGTAATAGACATAGATTTGGAGAAAGGGGAGGGAGGCCAACGGGCGCTGATTTAGCCAGGCTACACCGGACCCATTTACTTCTCAGCTACAGCTAACAGGGTTTCTCCTGCCTTCAAAACACTTTGTTCTGCCATCACAGCGCTGTATACGGCGGAAGAAAAATTACCCCCATTATGTAATCTCTATAATGATTCCTATTGAGGAAGCAGAGGCTACAACGGCGGTACAGTAAATTACACTAAACATCATTACTCTTGACAGCTTCTTTTGAGTGTGTGCATGCACGTACGTGTTTGTTTGGTGTGTGTGCAAACGTGTTAGGTGAGTGAATGATTGAGTGTGTGTGCACGAGTGCGTGAGCGGCGCTCTCGAAGTGAAATTAAACTGGGGCTCAGGTGAGAAACAGAGCAATGCTTCAGCACGGAGAGAGGAAGAAGAAGTGGTGGTGGTGTTGAGGAGTTAAACACCCCAAGGAATTTGCAGACAATGTAGAATAAACCTGTGCGGGTAAGGGGAAACGGAGGGGAAGGAAGAAAGAAAGGAAGAGAAAAGGAGGGAGATGGGAAAAGAGAAGGGGAACAGAGGGAGCTGACAGGGAGATTGAGAGATGGGGAGATTGATGGCATGTAATGATGAAACGGATGGAGGACGAGACAAGAGAGACATGCACGTCAGAGGCCATTACTCATCTGCAGCGCACACTCGCGCACACAAACGCGGCAAACGCCACCCAAGGGTGCCGCAGGAACAGTCTACCACCCGCCTCTCTCTCTCTATTTCTCTCACCTTCTCTCTTTTTCTCTCTGACACCCTGTTCATCCCATCCTCCGTCTGTGCCTCCATCTTTTACTCACCGCCTCTTACACTTCAGAGTCTCTCTCTGGAGATCCACATCATTCATATCCAATCATATCCGTCAAGAAACTGTGAAACCTGTTTTTACCGTTTTTACATTTCAAGTGGAGCAGCAATGGACAAGATATCGCAGGCTGATAATTAGATGCAGTGTCTGATCTGATTTATCTCTGAAGAAACTTTGCTCATGGATGTTTTCCCTGAAATTTTTATGGTGCAAAGTAACAGAGAACATTTACTTAAAGTTGCAGTAACTTCTGCAAACGAGCTAGCAAGCTAACGTTAGCTGCAGCATGAGACTTGTTGGGAAGCAAATCTGCTGCAGCCGTTATACGTCGTCTCGCGCTTTATTTTGTTTGCTGCCTCTCTCTCTCTTTAAGTCCAAATTGAACTGAGACGAAACGGTTGCAGGGAAAGTTGCAGTTGAGTAAACTGGTCCATCTCAGCTCGAGCTCGAGCCGACTGACGGTGTGGCTTGTAAACACTCTGTTGTCGGCAGAGGTGAGTCAGAGCACGGTGAGCTGATCAGCTCATACCAGTGTCACCTGTCACTAAGAAGTGCAGCGTAGACTGGCGAGTTGGGACAGAGAGTACAGAGAGCATCACTGATTTTTCAGTCTTCTGCGAAACCCTCGTCCCGGTGGTAAAGAAAATATCACAGTAAAAACAGCTGATTGAAGACCAATTAAGTGGCGAATAATGTCATTTTTCAACCACTGTTACACTGTTTAATCAGGTTGTACATCATAATGACAAAGTTAAGCCAATATAGTTGTCTAGTTTTACTTTAAACGTACAACAACAACAATGTTCAAACCCAGAAAAAACCCTAATTTTATTCAATCATCGGTCGGGAAGCCCACAGTACAAACCTCATTTTTTCAGTTGAAGGATAAGCCCTTTTTGCTGCATTATTGAGGAAAGAACAACACAAGATTACAGCAGGGAAGAGAAGTGGAAAATCTGTGTATCTGAAGATGCCAAGAAAGGCATTAAAACTTGAGTCTTGCAGGCAAAGAAATTGGCGTGTAGGCTGTTCAAGGTGTTTAGACGAAAGCAGCTGCTCTTCGTGATGTGCTGAGCTGCAGTGTGCTGGATTGAAGCTATAAATGACTTATAATTCATTATACGGTGTATTAATGAAAATGTGTCAGTAATATGGATTACAAAAAAGCAGGAAATACCAGCACATGAAAAAAATGAAATGGGATTCAACTTAGGAAATTATGATTCTGTTACATTCCAGGTGCCTAAAATCATCTTCTGCAAGTTTTGTCGATCTAGCTCCATATTATTATCATGCAGAAAGTCAAGTTTGGACTCCATATGCTAAAATATGGATAAAGTCCAACTACTTGACCCCTTGGCTTACCACTGTCGTGAATTATGTGATTCAACGATGTGATGAAGGAAAAAATCTGGTCTAAATCTGGGTTGCATGTGTGTGTTTTAGAGTCTTGGTCTCTTTCACAGAGCAACATTTTCCATAATGAGCACCCAGGGGACTTGTTGCAGCATGCTCTCTTCTCAAAAAGGTTTGCACAGACCTCTGGGATACCTCGGATGCTCCCCAGAGGCTTAACGGTCATTTCCATAACAACACACACACACAAACCAGCACCATCACTTGAGTCCCACGGGCCTTTCATTCACAAGACGGATGGACGTATGTTTAACACCTGTGCAGGAGCTGAATGAATATTTCCATATCAAGGACCTCCCATTACAAAAATATAAGGCCAACAGGTACCATGTGATCCAATTTTCCCCAGGAAAATCACAGGTAGACTTTTATTGATTTGACGTAATGCCCATATGTCCCTTCTTACCGGCTACAAACTGTTGCACACCATTTAAAGTTGGGGTATGCAACGTCTGGAAATTAAGCTAGCTATAGCATGAGACTCCTAGGGAAGCAACTCTGCTGCCCCTTCCTCTCCCCGTTTTCGCTCCAACTAACATTTTATTTCATCTGGTGTCGCTCTCTCTTTTAAGTCCAATTTCCACAAAAGACTCACGACGACACAAAACAGTTGCAGTGGTGTAAACTGGTCCATCTTGACTCAAACTGGCTGACGGTGTCGCCTGCAACTCAGATTGTCAAACTGCCAGAGGTCAATTTTAGAACTTAAGGCATCCTACTTGTTTCAACAGGCAGTTAGCTTGTAGTGATGTTGCCTGTCGCTAAGTGACACAGAATAGAGCAGCCAATAGGAAGATGCACTCTCAGAAATTACAGTTGCAATGATTAATCAATCGATTCATCGATGGCCAGTACAATAATTGCCAACTGTTTTGATAATTGATTAATCTTTTCAGTCCTTTTTCAAATAAAAAGTGGAAAAAGCTGCTTGTTTTGCCTCCTACATGCGAGGATTTGCTGCGTTTCTGTTATTTATCATAAAAAAAGAGGAGTTATTGTGTTTTGGGCCATTGCTCGCACAAAAGACCCGATTTAAAGATGTGACATTGGGCTCTGAGAAATTAAGAGAACAATTTCTCCACTTTTTTGACATTCTATGGAATAAACTATTAATCAATTGATCGTGAAAATAATCATCAGATTAATCGATAATGAAAATAAATCATTAGTTGCAGCCCTGCCTGCAATTAGCCAAAAAGTCCCTGTCGTGTTCTGAATCCAGAGTCAAGGAGAGGTACAGAAGTCTGAAGTCTGAATTACAGTATGCTAAAAGATTACTATGGGATTTTAGCCAGATGGCACAGAGAATAAACTATCTATTCCTGCTTTAACTTCAGTGTTTAAGTACATCTATGGCTGATTTAGGTTTAACTTCTCTACCTTCAGGGCTAATGCTCGAGGACAACTTTCATTCAACATAATTTGTTCTTACTTGTTGGTGTTGGTCACCCCTTTTTCCTTACTTGTGGACTCGAAAAAGGCTTTCAGCTCAGTGTAGAAGAATTTAACTGGCCTGCACGGCACCCTGAATTCAGTTCCACCGAGCACTTGAGCTGGAGTGCCTCAACACCTGACATAAGTGGGTGATATGAGAGCAAAAGGGCAGCCATGTTCCAAAAATCCTGTGGAGAACCTTCAAAAAGAGCAGAGGCTGTTACAGCACAAGATCAATGGTTTTGGTATTCAAATATGTAGTGATGCCTGAGACAATGATCTATCAGAGGTGTGAAATAGTTCTTTCCACCGCACGCTTCTCTTCTGAAACAATTTGTCTTCATTTGAAAAGTAGCGAACTGGTGTTATGTAATTCAGGTGTGTCTCTGCAGGTTAAGTTAGACTTGTATACAATAATACGAAACCCAAAGTGGACACTGTGCTGTCAACTAAATGCTTCCTTTCTGCTGCTCTGCACTTGTGTAGGCCGTTCAAAATGAGCCCACTGTTGACTAAGCTGCATTCACAACTGCTTAACATCCCGCACACACACCGCTTAATACAATGAGCCGGAGTGTGTGCCGTGCTCTCTCCCCGTGGAGGCTTCAAATGCATCATGCCTAATCAGAGCGGGAGGCTCAGCTCATACCGCCGGCTAGTGCTGCATGCTAATCCTCTGCAGATGAAGACGCTAAGCTAAGCGCAGGCTGACAGCCATGCGGTGGGAATGGCAAAGGAGGCTAATGCTAACTGCAGTGTCACCGCTCCTTCCCGCCTTCACTCCACACAAACACACTCTCCTCAAAGCTCAATGCATTTGGGTATTTGTTGCAAAAGAGTATTTCATGACTCTGTGTATGTGCACTTAGTGTGAGAGCACGAGTGTGTAGAGAGTCGAGCTAACGATAGCTGCATTAAAAGCCTTCAACGTCAGTCTGGCCGGCTGGGATTTGATTTGGCTGTGAGCATCTGTGTGTGTGTTTGTGTGTGTGTGTGTGTGCGCGCGCGCCTGCGGATGTGTGCCAGCATGTTCATGAAGGAATTTGACAATAATACTAACAAGCGCCCAGGGCCAGAATGTAGGATGCAAGACAACCTCTCAGCATTAAGTTAACTTACACACACACACACACACTTCAGTGAATTGTTGTTGTTTACCAGCAGAGGTGAGACGGAGCCGTAGACTTCTCATTAAAACAAAAAACCTCGGGAACTTTTCTCATTAGTGTGTGTCTCTTCGGTGTATGTATGTGGTGTTGCACGCTAAACTGCTCACACCGAGGAATGATCCGTAAGTGGTTTTGGCCCAGACTCAGTTTAAACACACTTGTGAGTAGGTAAACACAACCAACCATCCAACCATCCATCCATCAGTGTGTAAGTGTTTCAGAACATCTGCGTGCCTTTCAAAAGATTTTTGAGAGGAAACCGCCCGTCTCAGAGGGATCGTAGTGGGGAGGAACACACACACGGAAACACACCGACTGGCTATAGTTGTGTGAAAGCACCCCAGAGAACCACAAAAGCCTATAATGTCTGCTGGTCAGAAAAGCACTTACGAAGAGCTGCCTGCCAATCTCAGCCAACCACAGCCGCCATAATGCCCACCGCTGTGCCCACTCATCGTCAATCACATTTCACCACCACATCCACCACCTGACAACCTGCAAAACGTCTTGCAAGCGCCCAGCCAGCACTCCTAATTACAACCACGTCTGCCAGCTACACAACACAAACCCTCCGCCGACCAGAAACCACAACTCGACATAATGTAACGCTTCCACCAGGGCTCCACAGCCAAAGAAACACACAGCCGTGCCCAAAACAAAAACCCTCCATGCCTCGCGTTACTTCCCTGCTTCCCCTCTGACACGTTACATCCCATTAACAAGGTGTCACCACTAATATTTAGGACGTTAATTTGTGCCGCTCCTGAAGCCGCTTTGATCCAAACAGAGTGTGACAACTTTAATGACTAAACAAAACAGAGGACAAACAAACCTAAAGACCTGCTGCTAAATCATGGTGGGGTGGTCTGCGGGGAGACAGCTTTTGAAGTGGAGCAAAACAACCAAAGGAAGCTTTTTATGTGGCCGCGCCATCATTACGCCGGGCGAGGTGAGGCAGAGGCCTAATTAGAGATGAGATTGATTGATGTGGTGTGTTCTTTTAAATTCAAACATTGGGAATAAAAGGAAAGAAAAGGGAGGAAAAAGGGGCTTTTAACAGGTAGGATTTGACTTTTGGCTTGAGACGTTTAATGTAACTTGCTGGGGTCAGTAAACTCTACTTTGGTAATGTGACTACTGAAAATTTAAGAAGAAAATATTTAAAGGAAGGTCTTACATGTTACATAATTATTTTTCTTTAAAGGGCAACTCTGCCAGTTTTCAGCTTTATTTCTATGTATCTTAATTAGGGATATAATATGAAACCCAGCAATATTTTTTTTTCAGTAGCTTCAAAATCTCTTCTTCCTCCTGGAACCAGTGATGTCACTACAAACTGTTCATCCCTCGCCTTTCCCCTCACACTCCAGATGAGCCAGCGCCATGTTTGTTTTGAGAAGATTTTCTGGCTCTGGCACACCAATAACCCCTCGTTATTGAAAACTACACAATATTAAATAAAAGAAATGTTTCGATGTGATGGATAACAACCTTGGAGAACCGCCAAGTACTATTTTTTTGTGATGCAATGCATTCTGGTACATGTTGGCACTGCAAGAACAGCTATGTGAGCAGGACAACTCAGAAAACTCAGCTTTCTCTGTCAATAGAGCACAAACAGGAATTTATTGCTTTAATTGATAAATTTACCATTAACACTGATTGGACATCCCAATGAAAAGTGGTGGATTTTCCCTTTGAGCAAGTGCAGACTGGCCAGCATTCTTGCATTGCGGGTCTTCTCACACTGACCTTGTTTAGCTTGGTTGAATTGAACTCTGGTTTGTTTTCCCCCTTTAGTGTGGTTTGTTTGGGGAGGTGTGAGCACAGTGATGAAACTTGGGTGTAGACCAAAACAAACCTGTTTTGGTTACAAACAAACAGTGGTACGGTTTGTTTGTTGTATGAACATGATCCAATCTTGACCTGCCCCAACTTATAAAAATTGCGCATTTTTGGACCAAACCAGTTCCCGTAGCTAGCTGCGCTGTGTATTATGGGCTGAAGACGACCTCGCATAGAAACAGTTAGCTGCTAGCCGTGACACAAACATAAATCAAGGGTTGACCTGGAGCAGCAACAATGATTCAGACCACTTGAACTGTACTAAAGGTATGAAAACACCCTTAATGACATCACCCTTTCAGGAATTCTGGGTAGTGAAGTTTAAATGGGTTCCAACAGTTAACTTCAGATGGCAGCTGTAGCTGACAGAGCTTTACATTGCAGCTTGAGAATTACAATCAGCATTACCTCAGGGGTCACAGGAATCAATTAACTTGTTAAAGGAACTTCTGACAAGATGGATGCATTGGTGCTAAGTTGAAGCATTTAAATGAGGTGCGATATTCATGGATACACATGCCTAGTTAAAAAAAATAAAGTCATTACGTTCTTCTGAAATGCCAGACGTCTGGTTTATCCCTTCTCTTTTACAAGAAGACAGCAAAAGCATCATCCTCTCATCCTCCTTCCCACTCTTTCTTCCTCTAACCTTCCATCTTCTAAACCAGGTTATTCTTGAGAACCGGGGCTCCTGTCAGCTCCCACCAGCTCTTGCCTCTAAATGACAGAGGAAACCCTCTTATATGAGGAGCCACCGTTAAAAGCATGTCATTTTCTCCTGCTAATGTCAAGTAGGAACAGATCAGAACAGGCAGGGGGAGTTAATAACACTACGTTCTCTCCTCTCACAGATCCCTCAGGTGCTTCTGTTGACGTGAACTTAAATTTCATGCATGACCTTGTAGATGTGAATTGCAGGTAATGCTCTGAGGTGACCTGTTCTTCTGCTTCATCCAAATCTGACAGTCTCCTAAAAAAAAACTCAGACTCATGACAACATGGTAGGATGAGGGGTGGAGATATTTCCTTTTCCTTCGCGCTGCTTCCTCTAACTTCAATCTTTAATGATCACGCTCGTCACTGTACCTCTTTTTTTTCTTCTACATTTGCTTAAGAGCCACTACATACTTTAAATAAATCCACCATTTGTGTAACTGTGCTGTAGATATATGAACCACACACAGCTACTTATTTCACAAAGCGAAGGCATACACATCGAGTGACCTTTCCCACTGATTCATACATTAGCAGGTTCTTAAAAGACGTTGAAAGAAATAAAGTCAGTCTGATTGGCCTAAGAAGGGTTTAAACACAATCACAACAAATCCATACGACTATTGGCTCAATGGGCTAATTAGAAACAAGTTAATGCTAATATGCAGCTTGAAAAAGACATATTTGATAAGCTAGATGGGTGGAATTTAGCACCACTAACTACCTTAAACTTTATGATGACGTAAAATGGCACTAAAATTCGTTTGACGACAAGGAAAAGTTAGCTGCAACAACAAAAGCAGGCTGATGCAAAACAGCACCGCAACCTTTAGCTAATATTTCAAGCTAACATGTAATGCATTTTCTCAAACACGTTTTACCACAAGACCTTTAATGCTGGCGGGAAGATATTGTGTCATAAAACATGTACTGTAGCATTCTTTGTGAGTGAGCAGCCAACATTTCCGACATTTTCCACCAAGAATGCTAACAGCTAAGCAACACTGACCTGTCGGCATGGGGTTTTAAGAGCTTTATAAAGCTGAAGTAATGCTGTGAATGTTGTCTTAGCCTATATGCTCTCATCTTTTTTTACACTTTTTTTTTTTAAACTCTGGAACCAAAGCCGTTCATTGCAGATGGAAGACTATCTCACACACACCTGTTATTAGCTGCTGCACACACTGCTAGGTTAGATGATGAGAAAAGGCTTAAACAAAGACTTTTGTAAAACTTTAAAATGGGAGTTTTAACAGAGTTTCTCACCGTTTAGTAAGTATTAGAGTATAATCTGAAATAAAAAAAGGTCAGTTGCAGCCGCAGGTCAGTTTATTCATGTATTGTTATATAATTTCAAAGTTATATTTCAAGAACTAACCTTTTTGTTGCTTAGGGGCAACATTTCCTCAAATTAAAAATGGTTGAGTTTCTGCTATGTATGTGTATGTTTGTGGTGCAGTATAACCTGAATCACAGCTATGGGTGACCAGCAGATGTGTAGGTATGTGAGAGGCTATGCTAAACTAAGCTACAACCACTGATAGCTGCAAACCAAGCTAGCATGCTAACTTCAGTAGATACCTCTGCAACATAATACAGTGAACATCATCACCTCCATTTACCTTTTAGGGGCACAGAAATGTATCATTTGTGATGATACACTTCAATCAAGGCTCCATCTTTTCTGCTGATGAGAAAAATAAACCCGGCTTCCCACAGTGCATTGCTGGGCTGCCTGTAAAAGAGGCTGGGGCTGTTTCATCCATAACCAACAGAGCCATCAGCAGGAGAAACAGCGTCTCTCTGTATTCCACTCATGCCCCCCTCCTCTCCACTGCAGAGGCTAGAGGTCCACACACACTGTGGCTCCACTCATTACCTTGCTGCTTGGATGCCAGACCCCGATTTACCCCGCTTGCACACACAGATCCATGCGCGAACACACACACTGACACCCACACACTGCAAGCCCACTGATTAATCATCTCTTTTTAACCCCTTCCTCTCCGTGGAGCTTCACACCCACCTACTCGCAGGATACAACAAGCTTGGCGAGTGAAACGTGATCCTGATGTTGAGCGGATGCTGGAGCAGGGCAGCTCGCATGATTTGACCCTGCCTGGCTGGTTCACAACAGCGCTGCACAGAGCTGCTCTTTGGGCGCCTTTATTGCAAACATTTATCTGTGGAGATCTGATCAAAATGTGATTAGAGTCAGCTAACAGGACATTGTGGGGTTTCCTCAGTGAGTAAACAGTAAATCTGCAGTCAATCAAACTCACATCAGAGGTGGACAATATGAAAACGACCAATTTCAGCCCTGTATATAAATAATTTCTAGGATTTGAGCAGCTCAAAAAGAATATTTCACCCCCTGTGCAGCAGCAAAATAGACACCTAACCGTGATTTACATTTTCTCCATTTTAGCCTATTTGAGGGAGGCAGGAGGTTGCAGACATTCATTATAGCACAAAACAAACATTTGCCACTGACAGAAAAACACAATAATTCACATAACAAATCTGTATGTTGCTGATGCAAAATACATTTCTTTTTCTAAAAGCTGCAGGATGGTTTCAGTTACCTTTGACAGCCTGCGTATAAACATGGTGAGAGGTCAAATGAAGCAATATGACAATTTGCCCCACATGGCACCTGAACGCACCGTAACGCAGTGATCATTCCACTGATTTTAGGCAGTAAATTCAATATCGACAATGACAGTCAACCGCCTCCCTGAGCTGCAAATCTGAGCGTCAAGATTTAAATTAATGTGATGTGCGATGTGACACTTTGCACTGATATTAAATTAGTCGCTGAACACCTGAGCTCAAAGAATTTTTGCTTCAGGTATTCTGTCCAAATGAGTTTTATTTCAATGCATGACTTCCAGCTGTGAATGAGAAAATGTCCTCATATCCTGCTGAAATCAGCCCCGGCTGCTGTCACTGTGCCCTGGGAGTCCTTCCATTATTCACTGTCTACAGAGCAGCTCCAGGATTTGTCTCTAGATAAAATCTCACACTCTGTCTCTCTGGTGGTTTGTTTATGGAGGAACTCGTTCAAATACACATATTAAATCTCAACTGTTGTGCTGTGTAGCCGACTGGTTACTGATGATGCCGCATCTGCGCAGCCCTCTCTCTCTCTCTCTCTGTCCTCTACGCTAGAGCTGAAACGATTTATCACACAATCAATCAATAAAAGAAATAATCAGCAACTATTTTGAGGATTGACTAATCGTTTCAGTCATTTTTCAAATGAAGAAGGACAACGAATTGCTGGTTTAGCCTCTTAAAGGTGAAGATTTGCTGCTTTTCTGTGTCATTCATGATAACAAATGAGGAGTCGTTGTGTTTTAGGCTGTTATATGGACAAGAGACACATTCTGAAGACATCGCCTTGGGCTCTGGGAAATTAAGAAGAGCGTTTTTCTCTCTTTTTTGACATTTAATGGAAATGATTAAACGTGAAAGTAATCGTCAGATTAATTGATCATGAAAATAATTGTCAGTTGCAGCCTTACTCTACGCTGTTTCCTGTCTGATTCTGCTGTCTAATGAAGGTAAATCAACCAAAAAAACAAACAAAACATATTCATATCTGAATTGTGCAACAAACACTGTACATTTATTCTCCAGAAACAATTAGTCAATGTTTGATGAATAATGAACCTTTAAGTCATTTATGGAGCAAAAATGAGAAACAGTCAGTGGTTATAGCTGCTTAAATGTGATAATTTGCTGCATTTCAATCCTCATTGATTACAGTTTCTTAAATACCACCACTTCGAAACCTCTCCACAAGACAGTAATTGGCCTATCACAGCTTAAACAACTTATCTGCAGCACTGTGTTCCTGTCAAGCTTTGGACTTTTCTCATATGTTAAAGTTGAGATAGTCAGCAAAGAGTTTGGTTTTTTAAAACTTTATTCTGCCCCAACCGACGTTGCCTCAAATGACATCACTCTAGCGCCACAAAAGGGCTTTGTGTAACTTCTTTCACACATGCAATATGAGTCCCCAAGGTCAGTGAGCAGGCTTTGATGTGTAAAATCGGTGGAATTCCCCTTTAACAAAAGCTAACTTAACAGCAGCTAAAAACTTGTTTCTCTGACCTCATGTAGCTTTACTTGTACGTACCTTTGCTGGTGTGATATAGAAGTGTGTGTGTTTGTGTGACATTACCGCTGCATGTCGTTACAGGTACAACAAAGCACACACCTGACCACACCCATCACGCCATAATGGACATAAAAGGGATGAAAAACTCTGCTTATTATCTTGTTTTTAAGGATTAGGGTTAAGACTGAAATAATCGATGTCAGTAGCCCCATTTTGAATTTCAGAGCTTTAGTCTGTTTTTTAGCAAATAAAAAGCAGCACAAAAAGTAACCAAGCATAAGTAAATTTACTCAAATAAATCTCCTTTCCCTGTCTAGACTCCACATCCTCTTCCTCGCTCCTTAGTCTCCTGTCCTCCTCTGTTTCCCTCTGCCTCACTCTCCTCTCCATCTCACTGAGACCATTAGGCTTAGCGAGGACAGCCAGCCCGGGTTAAATACACATAACCTCGCACTGTTCTGTCAGGGGGTAGAGGCATGGCAGAAACCAGCTCACACACACACACACACACACACACACACAGAGGCTTGAACACGCAGAGGTCCTGGCTGCAGCTTTGAGAGCAGTGATTGCTGTAATAGCCCTATAGAGGAGAGAAAAAAAGACAACAGAGAGCGAATGAAAGGATTGAGAGCAGAAAGAGTTGATGGATGGGTCTGCTTTCCAGGTCACTTAGGGGGCTCCTCCCCCCGTGTCAGACACTCTCCCCAGGGTCACTATTACTGGGCACACACATACACGCGGACACACACATAAACACACCGGCGCATCACCGAGAACAAGAGCAGAGGCGAGTCGCACCACAATGGGCAACATCGATTTTACAATATAAACTAATGAAGCAGACCAAACTCAATACATAGAACACAAACACGTACACAATGGAAGCATGCGCCCACACACACACACACAGACACACACACACCTTGTAAACACATACCAACACTGTCCCTTTGTTCCTGTTTTAACACTCATACTGTAATTGCTGATGTGAAGATAAGTGTGTACATTACTGAAACACAAACCAATTATAGTCACATTGCAGCTCTTCTCTGGCTTACAAACAAACATGCTTAAGGCACACACACACACACACACACACACACACATACACATACATACACACACAACTTCGAGGCCTTGACTGAGAGAGTGTGTGTTCCCTTGAGGCAGTGTCTCTTCTCTTCTCCTCCTCCTCTCTCTATTTCCTCGGTGACAGCTGTCATCCTGTCAGGCCTATGGCAGCCTATTCTGCTCACTGACACACACACACACATACACACACACACACACACACACACACACAAACACATACACACACACAGCAACTCTCAAACTTCACAGTCCCTGTAGATCCAGCTCTGTACCTCCCAAACCTCTACTCAGCTCAACCGGTCCATCAAGAGAACACAGAAACACTGGACTCAACCCTGAGCGCTAACTAGCAAAAAGCTTCTCTTCTGATGCTTCCTTTAAGAAACAGACACATGTGACAGGAACAAAAATGACATTTTTTCATATCCACTTGTTTCGTCTCACAAGCACAGTTCCGTTTATATTTTTGTCCAAGTATCATCAGTGAGTATGGCACAGGAGTTAGTCCAACAGGCTATTATCGTAGCTTAGCACAAAGACTGGAAGCAAAGGGGAACTGCTAGCCTTCCTCAAACAATCGAACAAATGCAGCAAATGCTAGCAGCTAGCATTTTCTTTTTATCTCATTGTTTATCTCATTTACTGTTAAATCTTTACGTCGCCCAAAAGAAAGTAAAACAATATGGAGGGATATTCTGTTTCTATCCGGGTTAGGGTTAATGAGTTTTAATTTTTTGCTAGATTGTATAATACGTAGCAGAAAAGTCACCCAGCGGTTTGAGGAAAACGGCTTTGAACCCTCAAGTTTGGCATTATGATTGTTGCAGTTGTGGTTTTTTTTTAAGCCAGAGCGGCCGCATTTGGATAATGGGATTGCTTAACTTTTAGCCTAAATTTCTTTACAGTTAGACAACTTTTCTACACCTTATCAGGTTCCTGTTTTTAGCCCTGTTTTTACCATGATATTTTCTTTGCCTCTGAAACCAGGGTTTTGTGAAAAAAATGAAAAATCAGTGATGCTCTCTGTACTCTGTCCTAATTCGCCGGTCTATGCTGCGCTACTTAGCGACAGGTGATGTCGATATGAGCTGATTAGCTCACCGTGCTCTGACTCACCTCTGCCAGCAACAGAGTGTCTGCAAGTCACACAGTCAGTCGGCTTGAGCTTGAGCAGAGACGGGCCAGTTTACTCCACTGCAACTTTCCCTGCAACCATTTCGTCTCAGTTCAATTTGGACTTAAAGAGAGTGACAACCAACTAAATAAAGTGCTAGCTGGCACAAACAGCCACTGCGGATTTGCTTTAAAAGTCTCATGCTACAGCCAATGTTAGCTTTCCAGCTTGGTATCTTTAAAATGAGTGAGAAAACATGCCCTTCTTACAGTTTTAAGTCAAATTAGAGCTAGAGATTTAAAAAAAAATCGTTCTGGCTGTAAACAAGTTTCTTCTCCTGCAAGCTTGTGCATTTTAATATGGGGGTCTGCGATGATTGACTCACTCTCAGAGCTGGCAGCAAGTGGCCATTCGTGGAACTGCAGTTTTTGCCACTTCTGAGTTGGCTTCATTTTTCAGCCCCAAAGATTATTGCTTGATTTTTACAGAGACATATCTAAGGGTTTTGAGTTTATATGTTGCAGTTGCCAATGCATTCAGCAGATTTGCAACTTCATGAGCCTTCAGCTCTGTTTTAGTCTCCACCAACTTCAGAGTGGAGATATCTGACTCTCTAGCTGCTAAATGCTCCATGTCGTTCACCAGCTACTTTCTAATGGTGTCCGTCTGCTCTTTGCCACTGAGCAGGTTGTGCAAAGTGAGATTTTAGAGCTTTTTCTCTAAAAGCAGCTGCCTGTGAAAATCTAGAAATGAGTTTTATGACAGTGGTGAGAATGAACTAAAACACTGACCCCTTTTTAAAACGAAAATATCAATTAGTGCAGCTTTAGAGAGACTGAATCAGCTCCCCATTTTTATCTTCACATTCTAAAATAAGGTGTTACTAAATTGTTCTCTTCACCACATGTGCTTATTCAGCATCTCCTTCCAGCAGGAAACACAACAACTTTTATGTTTATGGATGCAGTAAGTCACGGTAAAACCTGGTTTGCACTGATTCGCATCTTTCATATTTTTACTTTTTTCAATTATAACTAAATTACTTCCCACAGGACAATTAAATCTGATTTCATGCAAGCAGGCTGCAGCACATGCCTCGGCGCACCATCTTGAGTTTCAGTGGAGCGTTGTAATGTTGTAAGGCCTTCATGCTGCAACCCGACCAGAATAGCCTCCCATCTCAGACGCTGTTTACTTGTTAATTTCTAAGATTTTGCTGGCAGAGACAGAACGCTGAAATATCGGCTATTGGCAGCTTAAATCCAAAATTAACTGTGCTGGCCTTTAACAACACATATTGGTGCAATCCTGGTCTGTAATTCTACACCAGGCCAACACAAACCTGCTGCTCAGACACATTCCAGTCATGTACGCATCTACTGCAGCATGCCAAGCACATCACTCTACCCACAGTACCCTGACCCAGTGCTGTATTACTGCATTTAAAATCTAACTTAACAGCTACATTTACTTTTTTAGATCCATATCACTCTCATTTTATAACCACGAAGGCACCTTTAGTAGAACGTTGCATCTACTCTAGAGATAGACAACAACTTCACCCATCGATGATCCGTCAATGATCAAAGAAAAATTAGAAACAACTCCTGGTTCTTGCCTCTGAAATATGACATTTTGCAGCTTTTCTCTCTTCTCAAAGGTAGCGTCAGTAGGATTTTCCTACTGGGGCGTTTTCCCCTGCCAATCACTGCATGCATCGGAGCACAGTGACTGGACGCCACTCAGACCGGAGAAAGTTGTGGATACAGACATAACGAGAAGAAAAAGAAAAGTAGCCCTAGCTAGTGAGGTGAAATGGCAAGCGGATAAAGCTCATTCAGAACGAGAATGACTCTCGATTTGGCTTGGAGGGGATGAAGAGCGACAAACAGCACAGTTGGCCTGCTTGCTGTTGGACAGGTAGTTGTCAATCACCGGTGCTTAGCTTGTTAGCTTGCTAAATAATTGGCTTCTCCATTAAAACAAATATGATAATCTTACATAGCTTGTTGTGTAAGACTGAGCACAAGCAGTATAATGATACACATAGTAAACACTAAGTTATGATACATCTGACACATTGAGCTCAGGAGGAGGGGCCCAATTTGAATGCTGTGTGTACAAACCGCAATGAACATGCTACTGACTCTGACTCCTTTAATAAATAAATCAGTGACAAGACAATTTGTAAAGAAAACTACAGGCATGACCTCAATAATGTGCTGTTGCCAGCCTCCCTCTTTCCCAGACGAAAAGTTAGATCTCAAGTTGTCCCTCCTAGCTCCATTACACTCAACACGGTGGCAAAGATTTTTTTTTAAAAAAAGGAGAAATATGAAAATCCCTCCAGGCAAGTTCCAGTTTGAGCCATAACTTCACTTTCAATGTTCTCCGGGACACTGGAAAAAAAACTGCATGTATAGAATCAGCAGTCAAATCTAAAAAAAAAAGCTTTAGGAAAGTTTGGTGACTTTGCCTCAGAATAAGGTTGAAAATACCTTTTTTTTAATCCACTGTTCATATGCAAAGTTGTATGACAGCAGCATCCTCTCAATCCAGAGTGCTGAGATTTTTGGCTAATTTTAAGCAGATGATTTGCTTTTTTGGGAAAAGAGATGGGATACATGCCATCCAACCATCATCTCTGGTGTGGTGGACTTTTCTGATAACATCTCTGGATATATTCATCTCACTGTGCCTCACTGTAATGGGTCAAAACATATCGAGTATTGAATTAATCGGCAGATTTTCTGGTTCAAGATGATTGTTTATGGCTGTTAACCGCGGACAGATACTTACACAAACAGACACGCACATGCACACAACCAAATGCACGATACCTACCATTAATTTCAGCCAGAGTAGTATTATTTATTTTACTGCTGAGTCCACTCACTAATAACCTAGATCTGAAACAAAATGCATTTTTCAAGCTACAAGAAGTGTAAATGAGCAGACTGTAGATCAACCTCAGTCTTTGTGTATTTGCATATTTATTCATTTTGCCTTGAAGAAAAGAAAACAAGAAATGAGTCACAGCTTCAGCAGCTACAAGTCCTGTGCTCGACTACGAGTCAGTGTATAAGGTACAGTACATGTCTTTATACGGTAACACACGTAAAAAACAAACACAGATGCCCATATAAGCAAACACACAAACACACACACACTCACACACACTCTCTCACACACACACAGCCAGAGACTGTTTGGCAAATGGCACCCAGTCGGAAAATGTAATTGCTTGAACTTTAGAGAAGCGACTGCAGCTTCTGAAATACCCAAGGGAGCCATCAAACCAGTGTTTTACAGCACACACACACACACACACACAGACACACACACAGCATTTAAGAATGCAGAAAACTTCAATTAAACACAAACAGTTGAAATGAAACTCATTGTTATTTCTGTCCTGGCATGCAGGGGGAGCTGATTTAGACTACATCAGGAGTTTGTCTTCCTCTGATGTCAACATGGACATGGCTACCTTTGTCA
>JAQLOL010000015.1:19832392-19842493 GCA_029783665.1 Naso thynnoides | reverse complement strand
GAGGAGGTTTGAACAGAGACAGTAAGACATAGAGACAGAGCAGGAGAGAAAAAAAAAAAAGGAGAAGTACAAGTGTTGCACGTTACGCTCAAGTGAGCAAACAGTTGCAGGAAAAACGGGGGGAAATCTCCCGCCATCGCACAACAACACTGAGACAGAGCACCAGGTAGGAGGCATTACAGTAAAACCTGTTAGGAGCAACCATCCCAGACGCTAAATCCTCTCAAATGAAGGAATAAGCCAGCACCTGTACTTTGTTCAGCCCCTTTCGCCTCCGCATGAAAATGCTCACAAACCTTGCTGATACGAAACCAAGCATGTAACTCTGCCACACCTTAGCAGGAAGTGTAACAATCCCCAGGAGAGGATGCACAGACAGCATCTGGGTCAGAAAAACGGGTGATCATGTGTGTGTGTGTGTGTGTGTGTGTGTGTGCAGAGCTTTGTATGCATGTGTGTACCTCAGCAGCAGCACGTCCGTCCTCATGGATCCTGCGCTGGCGGCTGCAGGAGGGGGGCAGCACACGGCGTCGACACACACTCTCCCCACAAAGCCCAGCTCGGACGAGTGTTCCAACATCACAAACAAACACGCACGTTCGCGGGTTGCAAGCTGCACTCTCTGTCTTCCTCTTCTGTGCTCGTCCGCTTTCTCTCTCTTCCTTTTTTTTCCACTGCTTGTCGTTCTCAACAAGCTGCCTCTCTTTGCTTCTCTGTCTCTTGCCTTGTTCCTCCCAGCCTCTGCCGTTGTTCCCTTTTCTCTCACACAGAAACAAGTGCGCCCCCCCCGTACCCTCCTCCCCCCTCCACTCTCTCTCTCTCTCTCTCTTTGGTAGAGCAGCAGAGCAGTGGAGACCCCGCTGGCTTGCCTAGCTGAAGTAATCCCCTGTGACAGCTCAGCTCATGTTGTTATGTTGTGGGCCTATTTGAGTCTAATGCTACAGCTCTGGAACAGCCTCGCCTCGGTCCAGCTCTGGACTGCCTGCAAGGCCGCTGGGCTCGGCACAGTCCGGCGCAGCGCCATGCCAACAATGCCCACTATTCACATTTACTGCACATCGTCTGTGTGTTTCTGGCACAGCTCAGCCGGGCCCAGACTTGTGCAGCTGGAGTGAAAAATAAACCGACCTTAATGCTGCTCTGCCATCTTCTCATGAAGTTTTTATGAGGTAAATAAATCGTGTACATCATAGCAAAGTTGTATTGAACAGACGCAACGGGACTGAGTTCAACATGAAGTCAAGCATGCGCTGAATTTTTACAGTCTATTGAAGGATAACCTCAAAACAAGGTATTAGTATTTTACAGAAATAGAATGTATCCAATCCTTGGTTTATTCCCACATGCCTGACCACCTTACAGCCCCCAAAATATTCAGTCACGTGAAAATATACTCAAATTAACCATCTAGACTTGGTATTTTAACTAACTGCTGCATTGATGGCTCTACAACATGGATGCAACAACATCAACAAGCCTTTCCCAACTCAGGCATCCCAGTCGCAACTAAGCTTTCCACAAACACAGAGCGAATGGTCGGACCATGTAAGTCTTTTCTCCACAGAAAGACACTTCCGTGGAATAAAAGATTCCAATTTATCGTCCCCAAATTCTAGGCCTCTATTAGTCTGCTCCAGCCCCTCAAGCTCTAAAATATCCAGGATTCCTGGTATGAATCTGAGGCCCCTCAGTTCCACCAGCTGGTTTTTGGTTAAATCTGGCGAAATTAGATGAAGCCAACAGAAACAGAGAGGATATTCTCAAGAGAAAAGGCCATCATGGAGGAAAAAGGCAAACATCACTGTTGTTTAAAAAAAAGGACTTTCAAAGTTTTTAAAGGCTAAAAACAACAACAACTAGAAAATCTATTCACTTTCTCCCAGTTCATAAATAATAAAAAAAAATCAAATGAAATACAAAATGTATTAACATAATAAAAACATGAAAATGATAAAGAGCTCCCCTGGTGAAAAAAAAAAAGCTACTATTTTGAGATGAGATCTTTTGTTTTGTGTGCAGCAAATAAATATATATTTTATCAGAGCTCCTGAATTTTGATGAACACCAACAGGTGATGGTGAGATCGATCGACACTTTTCACTGCACCGCCTCGATGCCGCAGCATTACCGAACCTTCCTCTGCTCACATGTCCCATTCTGTCTGGACTCGAGCCTCCTGCAGGTAGAGACGCAGCGCTTCAGCTGGGTCAGTTCGGTCTCCGGGGGGATGGCCCGATCCAGCAGATCATGCCCAGGAAGAGGCAGCCCAGACAGGCATGTCTCAGTGAGTAGCCCTCCCGAAGGAGGCGCTGCCAGATCCTGCTCCATATACCTGGCACATCACAGCATCTCCTCCCCATAGGAGGCTGAGGCTGAAGACACAGGCAGGGAGCTGCTGATTAAAAATTCATCTCTCTGTTTATTATGATTTATGCATGTTTCACTGAGCCAGGAACGAAAAAGAGAGGAGAGGAGAACAGCTTCATTAGTGCATATTGTGTGTGTATTCGTGTGTGTGTGTGCTCTGCCTATGCTGTGTGTGTACTCTGTGTAAGTGTGTGTGTGTGTTTGGCTGGCTGGCAGGTGGGGGATAGTTAAAATTATGGATTGTACGTGAGGTTCATTAGAATGTTTGGCATATAGGGCAAAATCGTCTGTCTTCACAAAACACCTGCATTTCACTGAAAAACAACAACAATTGAAATCCTAAATTATCCACCGTGCACGGGCCACCGCCATTAAAATGCAGCAGACACTTTTGCTAACTTCTAACTTAATTACCCATTTCCGCCTCTGTTGTTTTCAAATGGGATCGGCCTCTCAATGCACTCTGTCTCAGCCAAAACTGATGGCAGGCGCGCGGCGGTGACAAATATTGACACATGGGGAGCGTGTCGACAAAAAAAGTGTTGAATAAGAGCAGAGAACAGGCCACAGAACTCACCAGCACACTGATATAATGAGCTCATGCTTTTCCTCAATTCAAACAGATGCTGCAGCCACTGATCATATGCTGCTCTCTGTTTGTTACAGTGAATGCATAATAATATGGAGCGTAAAAACATGAACAAGGCAATGCTCAACGATAATTAAAATGTACAATCAAGTTCTACAAATGTTTGGGTTTTTTAAGGCTGATAATGATGTCGGGTGATTTATCATCGAGCGTGACAATAGCTCGTATTTTGGCAAACATTCAGCTATTAAAGCTGCAACCAGGCAGTGTTTCTTCATACAAAACACCTGTTTTATCAGCTTAAATTTCAAAAATGGGGCTACAATAGTCCTGTAAAGGATGTAAGCCAAACCACATTTTTCTAATTAAAATTCTCAGGCTGGTTACATTATCAGCTGTGGTGCATTGCTCCACCCACAGGAAATTAAAAACTAAACCTTCAGGAGAAGACGACAATGTCTGCAGCTTTAGTCACTTATGGAAAGGGCAACACAATTTTTTTGCTGTGCAACCTGCATCTAAACACTCTTGCCGATTATGTCGCATGAAAGGCCACAACCCAATGACGATAGCCGCAGCAGCATCATGTCCTACTTCCCAGTGTCAAAAGGATGATCGTCTTGTGAGTAATTCCACGACATGACACCGCAGAAAAGCATCAATCTTATCAATGTCGCTCCTTGGGCTGGCTCACGCCGTCTAATGCACCTTGATGACTTCTTCCGTCTGCGCCGCACGTCCAGTGTGTCGTTCAGGACGTGATGCTCAGTGACACAGCCTGTGTGTTTTGCCCTTTAGACTTTTTGCCTCTCTGGAGTCTTTTGAATCACTTGTCAGACGGGGATGTAAACACGGACAAGTTGCGTGCTGTTTCCTGACATCATCATTGGTGATAAAATGCTCACGGAAAAAAACTGACTGCATGTACAGCTGACATGGACAGTTGCTCCTCTATGCACAGGATTCAGTTTCTTTTTCCTCGTCTGGATAGAAAAGTACACTGTACTTTAATTTAGCGTGTTTAGAGGATTTCTCCCCATAGCTTTAATCAATCAAAACATCTATATAACAGAAAGACAGCGACAGCTTTGAAATTTACACGAAATATCCTGATTCACTGTGTCATTGAAAGTATAGAACTGCTAAGTGAAAAACGGCAAATCCAATTAAATGTATATAAATTGCAGCAACTTGTCTGCAAAAATACTCGAAACCAGGTTTAACTCATTTCAAACTGATCCCATCCATCCTCTGAAGGCCCCTGTCTGTCTTAATAGAGCGCCTTAGTCACGCCCCTTCCAGTGGACCCATGGGACATTTGTACTGAAAAAATATGAACAGTTGTCAACGGGGAAAGAAATTTATTTATTTTTTTGATCCTGTTTGACTTGTGCCCTGAATTACATGTATGATATTAATCAAATTAAACTATAATTTTTCACATGAGGAAAGTCTATATTTGTCGTCAAACAGTCAATGTATTAGCTTGTGAAAATACTTAATTATAAAGGCTACAACACCAGTCACGTGACTGACGTCATAACATTTTCCCTCCTCTGTCAACCAAGACTCCGAACTTCCCCTTCGAGTAGCTGAAACTCTCAACATGACGCGATTTATAATGTTTTCACCTCTTTTAATATTCGCCCCTTGTCCTGGAAAAACGCTGTGAAAGCTGCCAAGCTGACGGCCATGTCTGTATCGATGACGTATATTGTCTGAGACGAGACATGTAGATCGCTAAGTGTTCTCACAAAAAACGTTCTTTTGCTGTTTGACGACAAAATTTGACTTTCCTAATATGAAAAAATGATCTTTTAAACTGCCAACCATCACATGTATGATTCAGGGCACGAGCCAAATGGGACCAAAACACTTTGTCCCTCTACATTGACTACCGTTCATATTTTTTCTGAATTAAGGTCCCATGAAGTAGAGGGGCGTGACTTAGGCACCCTATCTGCTGGCACGTGCAGTGAACAGGTTTAGAGGGCTACTGTAGGAGAA
Source organism: Naso thynnoides (assembly GCA_029783665.1). Classification (NCBI taxonomy): domain Eukaryota; kingdom Metazoa; phylum Chordata; class Actinopteri; order Acanthuriformes; family Acanthuridae; genus Naso; species Naso thynnoides. The sequence continues at coordinate 19,837,530 of JAQLOL010000015.1, read as the reverse complement.
CAGAGGACATATGGCAGCATCTCAGAGAGGAGTCTCCTATGTGCAAACTGCCAAATTCAGATCCATTTGAAACCTTGTTTTTACATTATGAACATTTGGAGCTCCCTCGCCTCCCCAAAGTCGCGACATCATGCCTTGTGACGACAAGCATCTTGTTCTTGTCATTCACAGGAAACACACAAACTCTAGCACTGACGTCACAGTAACTTGAGGCCACGGCTCAAACTGAGCAGCCTTTTTAAATTGTGTTTACAATTTAATGACCTATTTGTGTTTGTTGTTTCCAGCGAGTGCTTCCTTCGCTCGCTCTCTCCTCTCCCGGTCGCTCTCGCTCTCTCTGTCTCTCGCTCCCTAACACGCTCTGACAGCGAAAGGTCAATGCCCATTGGCTACATGGGGGGCACTGAGTGATGTAAGGGGGGTTGTCATGGTAACGTGCAGGGCTCCGCGAGGACGCAGGATGCTTTTTCTGCCAAACAGCGAGGCCGGGACCCGAGCGGGATCAAAAGATTTGAGAGCTCGACTCGCCGGGCGGAAGTGCACCGGACTGACTGCCTGAACGGCGCTTTAATTGACTGACCGTTTACTGGCCTGGCAAACGGGAGGGGTGGAAGTCAGTCTAGCCAGTCATGCCACTGAAGTCAATCTGCATGTACGAGACAGACAGCAAGGCCTAAAGACAGTTAGTTGTGAGCAGCTCTGTTATGTCTGTGAGCCTGCATTCTGCTGAGCTTGGCTTCACATTAATAAAAGAGGGATTACCAAAGTCTGCAGGCTCCTCTTTGGCCCCTCTCCAGCCGAGAGGCGAGCGGGGGTTCACTCCCTCTACCCCTCCGCCTCCCTCCTGCCATCCTTCGCTTCCTTTTCTTACTCTCCTCAGCATGCCACTCACGTTCATCCCATTCAAAAAAAAAAAAAAAGAAAAAACACTCTCATCTGCCTTTCCTGCTGTCTGTCTCTGTTCCATTTCTCTCCACTCCCTCTTAGTACAGGAGAGGAAAAAATGCACCAAAACACAGATAAATTATTTAGATTTTTTTTTTCTCCCAAAGAGAGAAGAAAAAATGCTTGACTATGCAGTTTGAAAGAAAAGGGGAAAGGAGGGAAAGGGGGTGGGGGGTGGGAAATAAAAATTGCATTAGATACAAGATTCTGCAATCAGCCGGCGATATGAAGAATTAATCTTATCTTTCACCGGCACACACGGCCAAGAAGGAGAGTGCCTCCAAAGACTTCAAGATGACAACAGGACGAATTCGCCTTTCCATTACGCTGCCATTCAGCCATTGTGGCCGCCGACACCCTGAGATAAGCGTACGTATTGTTGCCATTGACAATGTCATTATGGGACAGTAAACAAGCGATGCAGCGGAGGGTCGCGATGAGCCGGGCGGGGCCAGAAGGTCACCGTGACAATCTGGAATGAAAGGATGCCAGACCCCAGGGGAAAGATAAGAGTCCTCTTCTACTTCTTTTTCTTGCTCTTCATCTATCTCCTTTTTCTTTCTCTCTCCAAAGCCAAGGACAGGCATACGCTTAGAACAAAGCCGCGGCACTGTCGCGTAATCAACTCCTCTGTACTCCGATGGCAACAACACAATCTTCCCTGGAGGTCATCCACAGGAAGAGGCTTAGGAGGCAGTCGGCTGCCGGATCATGAGCTATTAAGATGGGAAAATAGGATGACATTCACCCGGCCTCCCACCCCGTTTTTCCTCCGCAAGACAACGTGAACACGTACAAACATCAGAAGAGTCTGCAGTCAGGTTGATGCCATGCAGTTGTTTGAAGAACAACTTGATTGCAGAGATTTGACGACTCATCCTCAGTGATCAGGCAGTTTAAGCCAGCAGTGTTGACGAAGTCACTGAGAGAAGGTGATACATTCCCAATTAGTTTTTTAGTGCCTGCTGCTAATTAGTTATTAAAATGGCTGCTTTTTTGTTGCGGAGCAAAAGGCAGGGCTGTTTTTAAGTCTCAAGTCCTGAAGGGCAAGTTTAAATCAAAACACAAGTCTTTGAACATTTTGCTTTTGGTTTAAAATGTGTGTAAACAGCATTAGAGAGGTGATATCAAATCCTTACAATGCATGGGCCGAATCCTTTGATATTCAAGGTGTGTGGCGATGCAAGACCTGCCTGTGGCTGCCTTATTTATATTTTATTGTTCTGAGATTTTTAAAAGTTTACACTTTAAGTCTTTCGAGACTCAGGTGAGTCTAAAGTAGAGCAAGTTGAAGGTAAGTTGCCTTTCCATACCACTGAGATGAGGTAAAATGAGTTGAAAATAGTTTTTAAGGCAATAAGTAACCATTAAACAACAACCAATCTGTAAAAAGACAATCTATAGTCCCACTTTTTCTCTGCAGTTGGATTCCCTGTCCTCTTTTTCTCTCCTGTGATGCTTTTAGCAACTGCAGTACATCTTCCACTCCTCTATTTGAACCAAGAGCAACTAATAGTTTGTTTACCCTAAAGGCAACAAGGTGTACATTTTAGCATCAGCCAAAGTCTGTGACAGGCCGACAACACAGGTGTCTTTGTGTCTGTACGTTAGCCTGAATGGCTTCAAGGCTTAAAAGCTTGCTGCATGCACTGTGTGTCTCATGTCGCGTTAGACTTTCTGATTGTCCTTCATTTTGACGGACAGGGAAGAAAAAATCTGTCATAATCAGTAACCATCCATCATTGTAATATTGTTTTTTAAAAAGACAAAATAGTTTTCATTCACATGTCCACTCTTCACATAGACACAAACTGGCCACTGTGTTAAATACGGCACTTCCCTGTTTTTTTTGGACTCTTACTGCTGCGTGAACTTAATAAATCACCACACTAAGCACTAAACTGGCAAATGAAATTTTACAAAACTAGACCGTTAAATTTAAATCATGAACAAACCACTGACAAAAAAAACTAACTGAATTTAGCTGAACTGACCTGCTGTGGTCTAGCCTGATCTCAAACCTTCCCCCTGGTTGTTATGGGTCTAAACTGTGCACTCGCTTGAGCGGAATCAAATGCTCCAGAGGCTTGTCATCGGGTTTTGTCTTTTTCCCTCTGACAGACGACTTCTCATCTCCGTTTTAAGTTTGTTCTGGAAGCTGAAGCTGCCGAAGCTGGAATATATTTGGTTAATGTGACATGTGCTGTATTTATGTATGCACTATAATCCCATCATTGTCTTAGTCCCATTGAGCAATCACACACATTGCTTTATTTAAGTTTTCCTTTTCATGCCAAATCGGTGATCAACATCAATGATGCTGATTTAATTCACAGTATCCATTGAGTACCTATCTGATCTGAAACCTAAGGCTGGGCAATTTATTAATATTGTATCGTATCGTGATAGGAGACAAGATATCGAGACAGATTTTGGATGCCGTTATATCGTGATATGGTGTAAGCGTTGCCTTTCCCTGGTTGAAAAGACTTCATTACAGTGAAGTGATGTGGTTTTCAGCGCTTACTACACTGTTCTCACTGTTTTCTTGTTTACCTTTACCCACTTATCCACATTACTGATGATTATTTATTAAAAAAATGTCATTGGGTTCATATTTTGTGAAAGCACCAATAGTCATCCTTATATTACTGTCTTAGTATCAACGTATTTGGTCAAAAACATTGTGATATTTACTCATTTTATCACCTTAGTTGCTCCCATCCTTTAAAATGGACAACAAGTCGTCAGTCACAACCTACATCAATATTTATCAATATCAACTGATATGAAACTTCCCTATCGTCATAGGTTTTTCAGCTGTATTGTCCAGGCCTACTGATACTAGTACTTTTTCCTAATTTAAAACAACAAATTTCACTTTGTGGAAATCATCAGAAGCATTTTTATGTAAGGTGACAGTAAGTCAGTGATTGCTGGAACTTGGCTCAGCTGAAGCTCTTAAATTCTTTCCTGGAGCCCAGGAGGACATAAATTCGAAAATATTTTCAGGTGTGCGACCATTTCGGAGTCAAACAAGCTGCATCAAATCCATCATCACATACATCAGCCCTCAATTCACTCTCAGCAGGCTGGTGGAGCATGGAGGTGGCAGGAGTGGTCCTGTTCCATTTGCAGACATTAGCACAGGGAGATTAATTTGTCCCCTTCCATTAGGTGGGAAAGCAGCCGTCATGGCTGCTCAATTATCCCTTAACAAAAAGAAAAATACACAAACAAACAGGAGCCATCCGAATAATTAGCACTCTGTGAGACTGTGTTGCATCATATAGATGCATTCGCTTGCAGGTATAGTTGGGTAAAGAAGCTGGAATGTGTGGGGTCAGCTGTGTTTTCCACAGAGGCTGATGGCTCATTAATGGCAAATTCTGCATTTTTTACGTCTCATATTTTGCTATTCACTGCTGAAATGGAGCGAAAGGGATGAAATGAGAGGAAAAAGAGGGATAGAAGGAGACAGATGAAAAGAGAAAGGATAGATGTTGTTGTTGTTGTTGTGTTTAGACTTGCCGTCTTCCTGCCGCTCTCCTCTTTTGTGAAGATTTCGACTTCATTAGAATTATAATGAACATCAGCGAGGCTCGCTGAAATATTTTTGGCTCCTTGAAAATAAATGAATACACAAGCAAATCAATTCAAATCTGCCCATTATGCCTGTTTTCTGGGTCGTATGAAACATGCATAATGGGCCACACTATAGGCACACAGCGCTGTATGTTGCAGGCGACCATGATAAGAAGCTAAAATTAGAGGATCATTTGTCATCATTCCTGACATCGTTACATATTGTAAAATCAATTTCATCTCCGCAGCGACGAGCTCATGATGGCGTATTGACGGAAGGAGAGACGCATCAGAGCATTATGGTGGTAATGTTAAACACAACAGCGGAGTCATGTGGAATGTGGGTATGTTTTTTGTGTGTGTGTGTGTGTGTCTGTGTGTATGTGTGTGTATGTGTGTGTGTGTGTGTGTGTGTGTGTGCGCTTATGTGTTTGGCTGTCGTGCTCCGCCGGTGTGATGATGTTTCTGTGTAGTGAGACTCGCTAATTGGCTCACCTGTCTCTCAGCCATCTGGAGCCTCTCGAAAAAAGAGAAAAAAAAAAACGAAAAAAAAAAAAACGTCACACCAAGTTCCCCGAGTAACACACACACACACACACACACACACA
>JAQLOL010000015.1:19784399-19806715 GCA_029783665.1 Naso thynnoides | reverse complement strand
TTTGTTAGTGCTGAGAAGGAATACTGTTACTGTTTAAAAATATTCAGTAACAATATGTGGCAAAAAAATGATTTCTTAAACAAAACTATTGGTAGTAAAGGTGGGGGGCTATGTTGTCTAGGAGGCAGCCAGGAGTTACGCTGCTCTAAATTAACAGGTTATTTGATAAATAACATGTTTACACAAAGGTCATCACTTTCGAAGCATTTCAACCACACAAACATAGCCCGAGATACGGTATTACCGTATTACCGCCAAACCCTAATGGGAGTTTTTAACTGTATTTCAACTCGCAGTTAGAATGTGCTTCACATGGACACACAGTCTTTTTAAATACAGTTGAAAAAAAGGCCATGACATCTAAAAACCTTTTTTCTTCTAAAATAAAATTTGTCTGGTTTTCAACTGGATGGCTTCTGACCTGCAAATAATCAAAACAGTGCTAAGTGTTACATTCACAGTGGCCAGAAAATAGTTTCATAGTTTGTTTTGTCTGTCTTTGCTTAATGGTTCTAACTAAAATATTATTTTAGACAACTGGCCTGTGAGTTAAGAAGAATTTTTTGTTTGTTTGTTTTTTTTAAAGATGTGCTTGGTGTATCTAGGGCAACAATACACAAATGCAAAGGCAGCCTTCGGTGATTTTTGTGTCACTACATCTCCATGTGTCTGTTTAAACAGTTTTAAAGAGCATGAACATTTAACAGGACACTCATTTTTTTTACATTTATTATTATAACAGTCAAAACAATTTACAAGATTCTTTACACCAGTGGTTCTCACTTAAGGGAGATGCAGGAGGATTTCAGGACGTAATGGCAATATAAGTGACTATTTTAGTCATGGGTTTTTAACACTTTTGTGATTACATATTTTAAAGGAAATTTATAACATCTGGGGAACCTTGAAACAAAAATCAGAGTCTTGGGTCTATTTTGTGTCAGTTACGAGGCTTTTAATGTGACAAGGTTCGAGAATTGCTGCTTCACACGAGCCATACAATCCTAAAGTTTGGCACAGAATCAAATAATTAACTGTGCATTGTGTTTCTAAGTTTCACTCCATATGTACTGTTTATTTTAATGGCTTATTTTTGTTGCATCTCTCGTGATGTACTTGCCAGTTAGTGAATCACTTTAATTTTTTCATCAGCAGATTATGGGTTTATTAATTGATCAATTTGTCTTTCCCTTTGCGTCTCTCTCTGGGCTTCAGTCAGACATTACAGAAGCACTCAAAGCAGAGCAGACCATTTCTCTTCCAGCTCATCCCTCCGGCTCATTACTCCATCTTCCTCACGAGGTCTCCTCCCTCCATCTCCGCTGCTCCGTCTTTTGCTCAGGTAACAACCCAGACTCTCCATTCTGACTTCCAAATACACAATTTCCCGACTAATAGAGTGTACTCAGAAATGACTAATCGAATCGGAGCTACCAGGAAAATTAATTTACCATTATGTTCTTCCAAAATTGTAACAGGGAGGGCCGGCAACCTTGTGTAGTACCGCCGCAGGGGAAAGTAAACAATTAGAGACTCGGTGACTAATGAATTCTGTGATTAACGAGTGTGTCGGAGGTAAATCTCTACAAGACAGACACACGTGTGAGCACGTATATACAAACAGTAACACACCCAGAGTGAGGCGCTCCTTATCTATACACAGCATTCATGGCTGAAGTGAAATATTCTGCGCCTCTTCCAAATTCTTTTTTCCCCCTTACCGACATCTCTGCATGGTTAAGTGAAATAGCTGGCATATCCACTCACAGATTGAGGCTGATAGCACGTGTAAGCTCGAGCAGTGTGTGTTTGCGAGTGTTTACATACAGAAGCAGGCGCGGGAGTGAGAGTAGGGCTAGTTTGGAGTGTGTGTGTGAGAGTGTGTGTGTGTGTGTGTGCGGTGAGAGCTGAGATAAGCCCAATCTGGTTTGTGTTACAGTCTCAGATAAAGAAAGAGAGTGGTGAGGGGAAGATAGTGGAGCGCTGCGGAGGGATGGCACCTCGGTGGCAACACACTCGCTTAAATCCCCGCCACCGTGGCAACCAGAGAAATGCACTGTGTGTGTGGAAAAGCTCATATTTCTGATGAATATGTCCCAAAACAACAAAAATATAAAATGCAAGAAAAAAAAACTGCCGCTGAGGATAAAGTGTCAGCTCCACAAACTCTGCTTCTATCACTAAGCCTCTAATATATAAAGAACCCAATGGGCCGAGTCCCATCTGGAAAGAGGGTAATGACAAATACAGAGGGAACATTAGGATTAGATGAGTGTGTGTATGTGTGTTTGTGTGTACATGAATGTGCATCAAATCCACGAAATGACGGCCACAGGCTTAATTGAAGGCTGTAGTGACATGGTGATGGATAGAAAGAGACAGAGGAGACAAGTTGTGTGTTATTCTCTACATGTGTGTGTGAGAGAGAGTCCCACAGTGCTGTAATGACTCCCCAAGGGAGCAGGACCCAAGGCTGAGACTCCCCTCTGACTCCCCCCTGCCAGCTGAGAGGAGGTATGGAGGAGGAGGAGGAGGAAAAAGAGCGATGGCGGGGAGAGAGAAGACTATGGTGGCGACAGCTGTCGGCTCCTCGGGACAGTAATTGGTTGGCTGAGAGAATGAGGATACACACATTCAGGAACACACACACACACATACACACACTTGCATGCATGCACCTAAGGCTGCACAAACGCCAAACCCGCCACCCGAAATCGAAGATGGCACTCCGAGATGGTCATTAGCCACATCTCGCCTGGCACAAACACTCTGCCACCCAACCATAGCACCCACAAGGGTTTCCTGGTTGTGCAGAGAGCAGAGGGGGGTTTGAGGATGAGGAGGAAGGGGTGAGGAGGGTGAGGTGGGCTTATTCAGCGTGACACCTCCAGTCACATCTCAGTAAACAAGCCGTGGAGCCCCCATACTGGAAGCCCAGAGCTGGAGTGACAGCTCCAAATCACACATGACAGCTTGACTGACAGGTCGGTATGGGCAGAGGGAGGGATGGAAATATGAAAAATAATAAGCTGTAATATTATCCAGACAGGAGAGAAAGGAGGGGGGGTGTAAAATAGAGGGAGGGAGAGAAGGTGATGTGAAGAGATGAGCGTGGCAGGAGTGGCTGCAGAAAAATGAGACAACACGATGAAGCCACGACTTCCAACATTCGAGATCATGAGACAGAGTTAAACTCGTGCTTCCCTTTCTTTGTGTGCAGAAATTACAGACAGGGATTGACAGTGAGGCAGAGAAAAGGTCTCTAACTGTCTGTTTTTTGGATTTTTATGTTTTAAGAAAAACAAAATATCCTGACACTTGCTAGCATTTATTTTGAAAATCAATACTGGATGAATAGTGAATACAAAATACCACTTTTTTGCCTTTTTTATTTGTACTTAGAGGAAGGCGGAGAAGAATCAGGAGATCTGTTGTGTTTGTGTTTTTTGGGGACAATGGACATAAGATATGGTTAAAAATCTGCTAAACCAAAACTGTCTAAATTATGTTTTGGCCCTTTTAAAATGGCAAGATTTTCCTTTTAAAATTGGATAAAACAAAGACAAAAATGCCCAAGCAGCAATAACAGAGGCTTAAAGCCCCTCTGAGGAACTTTCATTTTGTGTTTTGGTTCTAGTGCCGCATGTGGACAAAAGCAGGACTGCTTACTGTCGTGAAGATCTTGTCTAACGTGAGGATTTGCTTTGGAATAGAGCGAAAGAAACATGCCACTTACATGCACAATATCAGTTGGACCATTAATACAAAAAGATTCCCACCATAGGCGGATTGATCATGCTTGTAAACAGCAAATCATCTCTTCCGGTCTGTGTGCTGCAGAGCATTTTGTTGCGTTTTCGCTGACCGAGTGGACCGGGCAAAGGCGTCGTAAAAGACATGGGAGTAATCTCCAGTCTCCTCACTGATGGTCTCATTTGCTGATGTAGGTAAGATATGAGGCATCGGTATGAAATTTAGACACTTCATAACCAGTTAATTATTAGCAGTATCATCACTTAAGTTTTTAAACAGCATATATCCTGATCTCTGCACTGCAGTCCTGCCGATGAAGGTTAGAGGTATGCTCCGATTAGGAATTTCGGAACCAATCAATGATCGCGGTCATGGGAAGCAGTACCTGCCAATGATACCAATTAGCCGACGAGATGATCAGCCTGATACCAAAACCTATCAGGAAGTTCTACTGATACAAGTCAGTGGATTGTTTGCTGCATTTTCTGTCTCAAATACTGACTGCAACAGTCATTTGTAACTGTTAACAACATGATTCCAATTTTAATTGTGTTATTTTGTTATTGATATTTGTTATATATTAGGGATTTCTTAATCTGGTCTGGATAACACTTAAATGAGGCGGAGAACGCTAGACAGTATGTGAGACTAACTGCTTTTATTTTTTAATAAGACCCACTCAGAGTGCTCATGTAACGTCTCTGTCTCTGCCTGTACAGACTTCGATGCTATCTTTGAGTTTAACAAACTCCGATATAAGTGTCCTAAAATGCCAGAGACTAACAACATAGCAAAACTGATGCCTTTTAAAATAAAAATGAGAAATACAGAAAGAGAGAGAGAGCTACATAATAAATTAAACTGTCTAGCTTTGTCGTCCTATTGGCCCTTCTGACTGACCTTTTTTGAGACCACCAGCCGATCACAGATCACTGAAAATCGGCCAATAAGGATCAGCGGCCATTCAATCTAAGCATCCCTAGAGGGTTGAGTAACAAACGTGGTACATTTGAGAGTACCAACTGAGTTTCATCTGAGCCATTAAGTATTGATTCATGTTAAATCAATCAATTTAAAATTTCAGTACCGCATCTGGGGGGGAGAGAGAGAGAGAGAGAATGCAAATGACATCACCCTGCTGCTTGCTGAAGTCACAGTGAGTCACGACAATGTTGAGCCCAAAGTGCTCTCAGGTGTCCACAGTTACACTCTGAAAAACTTCATGCAAACATCACTGGCAGCCTTGTTCATGCACAGCCGGTCAAAGCAACACGTCTACCCTGAAAAAACACCTGATCAAACATGAAACATTTTTAAAACCTGAGGGATCCTCATTCCAAACACTTATTGGCTGTTATATCTATTCAATTAATACATGTAAAATATTGATGCCGGTATAAATTCTTCATAATCCTGTATCAGCAGGGCTCTGCCATTTACTGACTTTTACAGCAAGTGCATGTTTCACATCTATTTTTAAACTTTCTACATATCATCTGCACATGATAGCATTTCATGCATACTAATGAACACTTTGTTAAAACGAAATCCATCTCGTCCCTTTTAGCAGGTTGGTCATGAGACAGAACAGAGAACTGCACTTCAAATACGTCTTTTTCAATACATCACCGTGTCTGGGTGTGTGACGACGAAAATTAGTGTTACTCTGCAGCAAAACCTCCCTCTTAAGTAGCTTTAAAAATTGTTTTCACACTGTATGACATCCTACCTGCAGAACTGTTTTCCAGATGGTATGGAAAAGCCTTTGAAACGACACTGAAACCACAACCGTGGTTTTAATATTAATGGTAAAACATATCAATCATCATTTTATCATCTGTCTTACTGGGGGCGGATGATATGACTGTCCCATATCTCATTTTAAAAAAAAAGCAGCACCAGTGAGCTGACATCAGTCAAAGCCGGGATAATAAAGTCACAGAGGAAAGAAGAAGAGCAGGTGATGGGAAAGCAAGGAGAGGCCAGAGGAGGAAGAAGGAGAAGAGGCAATAAGTGGAGAAAGAAGGGTTAAAAACGTGAGAAGGCGGGATGAGAACAGGGGGAAAAAAATTCAATATATTTTTAATCTAGCGGATGTAATCAGATTATGCGTCTGCCAGGAGCGACGTATTTCATAAGGAATAACCAGTTTCGGGGAGGGAAGGGGAAGCGGAGTGTCGAGGAGGAGCGGTGGAGACGTGCACTTTGGCTGGCCGATCTACATTGACACTGACAGATTCTAATAAATGCGCTGGGAGGCGCCCGGAGAAACACAATGCCGTGTAATCATTTTATCATGACAAACCGGAATTCCAATGCTGTCCCATGTGAGCCCAGCCGGGGGAAAATTGAATTAACTGTGAATTGCTCATGCTTGGGGAATGGGGAAGAGGAAAAAAGGGGGACTGAGGGGGAAGAGGATAGACAGAGAGTAAGTGGAGGGAGGGAAAGAAGAGAGGAGGATTTGGCCCGCTTTAGTTTTGGCAGTGTCTCTGGACTCTGGGGGCTCAAGCGGTTTCATAGAGGAGCTCTGATTTCAGCTTCGAGCTAAGACGCTAACTCAGAGATCCAACACTGACGCACTCGAGCCGTGCATGACTTAGCAGAGCAGAAAACACATGACACACTCGTTAAATGAGACGTGGACGCCCGATCGGAGGGAGGGGGCTGTTAAAGCAATCACACACATCTGCAAACACACAATCGACCGCACTCACGCCACATGCAGGTGTTAGCGATACTGAGCTTGTAATGAACTTGAAACAACTATAGTTTATACTCAGAGTGACAGGAATAAGCAGATTTTAGGAAGACTGGTGTTTTGGTAACCACATAAGCCAAAGTTTTCCTTGTGGCTTTGCTAAATTATTGCCTTCAGCTGCCACTCAAATGACTGTTTGCAGTGCTAGCAATTTGTCACTTTTTAGCTAGCAGCTTGTGCTCTGAAGCCCTCTTAAGACGACAATTTGGGTTAAGATTCAAAAAGCCCTGTAATTATTCTAACTAGTTGCTTTAAAAAATTACTTTCTCTCAACTTTCTGCAACTCTGAAGTGTGAAAACATGCCCATCAGCCAACAAACCTGCAGTGTGACTGTATGATATATTTACACAAGTCTCAGCAGCTCCATGCAGATTTTCATTAAGACAACATTTAGACAATAACAGTTTAGCTTGCTGGCCAACGGCTATCTCCAAACTAATTCACACATGGATGACTTGCCGAGGGTAAAACATTTTGCTTGTCTTCGCAGCCTCCTTTTTATTACATTTGCTGTGGTTTGACTATCAGAATTTAAAGTGATATTTCACCGCAAAACTAGTTTTTGTGTATCAGTTACTCACCCTTAGATGTCTTGAATTGAATTGAAGAGCATGACTTTTTCTTTCCAGCGTTCCTCCACGGTAAACTGACTTTTTTTTCAAACATGCGAGCCACTCACTTTAGCTGCTTTTGCTGGCCGTCTATGGCGATACAGTTTCAAAACATCAATACCATCTGAAAACGTCCATCCAAAACTCTAAACAGCTTCGTGTGGTATAATCCAAGTCTTCTTTGAAGTGTTGTATGTTCAATACTTCCAAAACAGGGAGGCAGGATTTATTATTCAAGCCGGGTTTGCCAGGTTATTGGCTCAATACTTCCTGAAGACTTTTATTTAGGCTAAAAAGCTACTAAATCCTAAACAAATCTAACAAATCCAGTACAAGGCTTTTTGTTGAGGGCTCGGCATAGTGCATGCATTAGAAGTTCTCGAGCTTGAATGATAAATCCTGCCTCCCTGTTTTGGAAGTCTTGAGCATACGACACAATAAAGAAAACTTTGATCATACCACAAGAAGCTGCTGAGATTTTTGGGATGGACCTTTTTAAATAGTTTTTTAAACTGTATTTCCATAGACTGCCAGCAAATTTGGGGAAAGAAATCTGTTTAGTGTGGTGTAGGCTGAAGGCTGGAAGGGAAATTTTTTTTTTCAATTTAAGACATCTAAGGGTGAGTAACCAATACACAAAAAGTAACTTTGAGGTGAAATATCAATTTAATCTGTTCTGAAGAAAAATTTAGCATAGGCCTACTGGTTGTATTAACATTCATGTTTTTGGCAAAGAATAGCTTGCCTACTTGTTCCACCAAAGAAACAAGAAGTGTTTCACTATAAACAATGTTCAGGCCAATAAAAACTTTACAGTTTTTTTTTAAATATCCATTTCTGTAGTGGATTACTCCATGAGGCAAATAGTAATTTAGGATTAGGGGGCACATAGCCTAAATATATGGAAAAAAAATATTTTGAAAGGGTTGTACTAACCTAAAACAATGCAATATTTTTGCAAAGTGGTATTTTGCTTTGAGTCTCAAGTTTATTCCCAACACAAAATGCCACATTCTGCTGCAGAATTTACCAGGGTGACCATTACATTTAGCTTGAGAGTAAATGCATTGGGCCTTCCTTGTATTTAGCATTATTAGTGGCCATGCTATTAAATCTTACACACTGGACCTATAACAGATGAATTAACTAACAAGATGATGCTAAAAGAGAAGCAAACTCTGTCTACAACTGAAGTCACCGGCACAGGACGACAGCGCCTGTACCATATATTTCTTTACATGACACTTTTGTGTTTGGGGAGGAAGAGGAAATGCGTTGTCCGTCTTTGAATACAGTCAAAACCCTCTGCCTCTTCTTAACTTTGTTCCTAAATTCAAGCCCCATGTAGCAGTTCAGCAAATGTCTCCAATTTAATGGAATATGTTCATTTTTTAAAATCTCAGTGGAGATATTTGGTCCTCTTGAGGACAGATATAAAAGATCATACACACAGAGGGAGTACAGAATCTGCCCCGCTGTGGCCTGTGACTCCAGATTAGGGCCTGTCAGGGTTCTGAGGTCGCTACGGATACAACCCAGATGCTGCAGCTACGCAGCAGCTTGTCGCTGTGGAAACGGAAAGTGTTAACTGCTGAGAGATAAAGGACTTGATTCTTCCCCCTGCTGAACACATGCCAGAGAGGAAAATCCAAGTACACACACATGATGTACATACCAGTGTGTTCAGGACATGTGTGAGTTTATTGTGGTACATGATTGTGGAAAAGGAGCCTCTTCTTCTAATCCTCCCACACTATCCCTCTTTTTCTTTTCCTTCTGCTGTCACTCTATCACTCCTTAATCATTAATATTACAGCTTTGACCCAGGCAAATGAGGATGAGGCAGGGATTTACATAATTAGCCCCACTTGGTGGACAAGTCCCACTCCAGACCCCACGAGAGCGTCTCTAGTGGGCTCGCTCTGTTTCATATGTAGGAGACTGCGAACAGTTAGATAACCACGGCGGAGTGGATTGAAAGTGCCAAACAAACCACAAGAAGACAAAAGAGAGCATGTTGTAGACTTGACGATGAAGGAAAGTTGCCCCAGGATAAAAAGATGAGACAAAGTAGAGTAATGGCTTCAGTCGAAATGTCAAGTTAATGAGATTACGCTTGGAATTTTGAGAAATGAGAATTACAGCAGTGAATGTGTATCATACTTCCGGGTTTCTGAACCAGAATAAAAACTGAGAGCTGCTTCATCTTGCTTAATTCTGGGAAAACCAGAAGCCCAGAAGGTTTTGGATGCCTCATAATGTAAAAGTAAATCAGACATGCATTTAGGCCCGAGTCAGTTAAGTGCTTTATTGACAAGTAATAGGATAGAAAGTCTATCCTTTGACACCAAGAAGCCAGTGCAGTAATTTAAGCTCCAAGATTTGTGAAATTGTCCTGCCACTGTAAAGTTTGACAAACCCCAACAAGACGTGACATTTCTGGTGAAGTTGCAGTGGACGAGTCATTTCGGTGTCATTTCCCCGAAAGCTCTTGGCTGTAAATGTCGCAATGTCAGTTATTTGGGAAATGTAGTTACCTTGACATTCATTACATACTTTTTGTATTGACAAAAAAAAAAAACAAAAAAACAAAAACTCTCAGCCAGGCAAATGTTTGAATGTTTTTTACAATATAAGGAAGTTATCTAGAAATGTCAGACTCTGCATTCAGGCATTACATTCAATAATGCTCAAAAGTCTTTGTTGAGTATTTGGATGGCAAGGCAGCTGTTATCACTGCAGTGTAATGGACAAAGGACCAAAGACAGGGAGCCGAGCAAAAAGCGCAGGGTTAAAAATCTTATTTTGAGCGTTACAGAATTATGTTCTCATCCAAACCACCCAGGACTCCTGGATAGATTACAGCTGGACAACTAACAAGGCGATCAAAGTTCATGTACTTAAAGCAAGCAGAGCAGAGAGAATGCAGAGGTGGATGACTGAAGGTATGAAAGGATGGATGGGTGAAACAGAGAGTAGATGTGCAGAGGGAAGGCATTAAAGAGGGCAGCGCTGCAAGAGCACGTCCAGACAGAGTGGTCTGAAGCCCAGGGGATGTCAGCCTTTATCAAGCCCACACACACAGAAACACACACTCAAACTGAAGCCTTGTCTTGTCCGCCTGACAATCCCCCTCACCATTAGCTCTTGCAAAGATTTCTTTATTGGTATATGTCATGCCCTGAGTTTTCCTAGAAAACAGCAGTGCCTAGTTATGAAGTAATAGCCGTAATCAGTAGCTGGCTCCGAGCCTGAACCCATACTCGTAGCTAAATCATCACTGTTTGGTTTTCTCCATGGATACAGCAAAGACGTCCCAAAACACTCCCCTTTATGACAACATGCCCCAAAAGTAGGAAAAATAAGGCCCAGCATTATGTGAGAAGAACGAAGGGGTTATGTAAGTTAAAAACAGACAAGGCGAGCGTCTGTTGATACATGAGAATCGCATTAGGATGATCACATCTTGTTTCACTTCATCCTGATACAGCTGGTGTGCAAAGATAATGAGTGATGGAATGAGGCGAGCAAGAAGGAAAGCAAAAGATGCGCAAACCTTTATTATTTCCACTGTCAAGGACAGTTTCCGACCAAGTTATTACTTAAGAAGGGGGAAGACAAATGACCAAACATCCTTTTGTACAGTAGAGTTCAGAGAGGGAAGGTAATCTGTGGCGAGGTATAAAGAGAATTTGTATCACGCTGTGCAGTCTGTCTCTTTGTGTCTGCAAAACAATTAACAGCAGCCATCCAGACACATACAGCTCTTTTGCTACAAAAGCTTCTACAGCTATGCCAACATGTAACAAAAATTAAACATCAGCAGCAAGAAAAAAAACTTTCACTGACACGCCTGGCCGATGCCTGTGAGGGTCTTACACAAGGTTTGGGAGAGCAAAGCTGCAAACGTCAGGGTATTGATTTATAGGTACTTTTAGAGCAGGAATGGTATGTTTAACAGTAAACTTGAGATTTATGATGCTGCCAAATACCATTGGACGGATGTGAACATTTGAGACCCAACACCTGCCAGTGCAGGCCTGCTTTAAAACAGAGGGGCCATGTGTGTAACTGGCACATACAGTACTTTAGAAAGAACACTGGATCCAAAAATGGCAGCTGGCGACAAACTGGAAAACCTTGCAGATGGCTGGAAACGGAGCAGTGTAGGATTCCTACGAATTACTTTTCTATGGGATGATTCTGTGGTCCATGATTTACATGTGATGCCAACATCTGGTGCCAACACAGGAAGTAGTGTGACCTTTATGGAGCAATGCGGGGTGTGGAGATTAGGTGGTGGATAGACAGGTGTGGAGTGTTTCTAAATATCATGGCAGAGATACGTTTCGTGTCCCTTCATAGATAAACAATTAATTTTCATTTCTGCACAATGACCATATTTTAGGAAAAAATCATAAACATGGTTATGGAGACCTTAAAGGAGCATATCAGTCTATTTTTGACTTGTCACCATCAGCAGAAATCACCCCTATCTTCTACATATGTTCTTAAAATTTGACTATGTGCAACTTCAGTAGATCTCAGACTGCATTTTTAAAGCCCATTCACTGCCAATCATGTTAAAACAGGGTACAGAAACACTTTAGGTCACATGAAAGTTGCCTGGTGTAGGTAATTCACCCTTCTAAAGACTAGTCTGCATTTATTTGGTCAAAAGTCAATGAGCGTGAGAGAAAGAAGGAGAGAGAGGAGCCGGGAGCAGAGCAAACTTTGGTTATTTCGCCTGGAAAAATAGTTCCTTGCAAGTGCTGGCTTCCCAGCTCGAATGTTGGCGTGAGCAAGGTCTTTGACACGGAAGTTCCTTTTAACTAATGCTGTCACACATTTTCAGCTACTTTTCTGTAGCATTTATTGAATATGGACAAAATGTAAACAAACGCCATATCTCATAGATTAAGCTATTTTGGGGAAAAAAACTCTTGGCTGTTTATGTATCCTATGTGGCTGATGGTGATAAAGGACAAAGACATGAAGCAAAACTGGTGTGGTACTCACAGTTTGATTTGTCATTCAAAGTCTCTATATTACAACATGAAAATGAGAAATAAAAAAATTGGCACTATCTGTTCAAAAACTTTCGAACCTTATTTGTTCAACTATTCTATATTTGACCCAAGACTGTTTCTATTTAAAAAGAGTTGTTAACTTCAGCAACACAACAAACAGTAGAAATATCCTCCATAGATTTGATAAAGTCGCCTTTTCCTTGCAAGTGCTTTTGTACAGAGGCTTTTACATTTGACCTTAGAGTCTGAAAACCTGATATTTTCTAAAGCAGTAGCTCTTCTTTTATGTTTTTAGTGTTTCGCTCCCATTCAAACCTTAAGTGCTCCACCTGCCGGTTACTTCATGGCAAAGTCTATAAAAGCAATGTACAGGGTTTACTTCGGCATACTTCTGTATCCCTGGATGCCTGACATGCTCGCTTCAATTTTCTCTGTTTCTCAGTCTGTAACTCTCTCCGCAACACCTCCATCTCAGCAGCTGCAGACTCAGGTTGAGGGACTGCCGTGGATCAAATGTGGAAGTGGAGTGTGAATGGAGGAGGACTAAAGGGTAGAGTCTTAACTGTCTCTACCTCTCCTCTCCGTCTCTACCTCTCTCTGCTTGAGCCACTTTAGGCCGATCAACCTGCAAAGGAGTGTGAAATAACAGCACTGGGATCTCATCCATCAAATCCACAACGGAAGGCCCCAGAGAGCCCCCTGTGGAGAACATTAACCACATCCAATACTGTCTCAAAACGATGAGAGAAAGAGGGTTCTGTCTTCAGAAAGATACAATCAAATTAAAGATGTCCGTCATGGATCACCTCACCGGCTACCGACGTGGTTTGACAGATCACTTCAGAGTCCGCTGCCATCAGAATGAATCTATTTGTGAGATTAATGGCGATGAGCTCGACAACAAGACCTACAATTTGCCCATGGATGGTTTTTTCTGTTTAATATGGCAGCATTGAGCTCATAGTGGTAGTCTCCTCCACAGCCCTCTCCATCCCGAAGAGCTTTAATCTCCCACTGGGCCTCTGGGCGACCCATCCAACACACATTTGCATACATCTGCATATTTCCCATTAGGCTCCACTTGTTGCCTTTTCATGGAAAACTCGGATATGGTGATGATCACCCTCAACGGTAATGGTCCTATCTTTCTCTGCCTCATTCTTTCTTCCTTTCCCTCCCCAACTTTCTTCCCCCACCACCTCTTGATCCCTTGTTTCCACTCTCTCTCTTTCTCTCTCTCCCTCTCTCTCTGTTATAGCTGCGATCAGAGTGCAGTATGGAAGTCTGATCCGGAGACAAAGGGAGAAGCTCCCAGTCAGATCAGCGGTGCTAGCTATAGTAAAACCATCTGGGGCCACTGACAGCCTCCGGCCTGAGAGAACACAATAACAAGACAGAATAAATGAATTCAGTGCACAATGACCAGGACTGAACCAGACTAATTAGATTAATATGTGATCAACTATTCAATTAGGCTCATTCAGCTGCAGAGCTCAAGAGGTATGGATACATGCAAATTAGATGAGTGAATACAAATTGGGGGTGGGGAGCGTGGGGGGGGTGCCATCATGAGAGATGAAACGAATGGATAAAGTGTTTTAACAGCTTTCATTTATTGAGCAGACTGTTTATATACATTCAGAGGAGTGGATTAGTGTTTTTTAGGAAAGTCATAAGCGCTGGATGCTGAGTATCGAATGGCACATCACTATGGAAGGCCAGCTGTTGAGGAGCAGCCTACCGTGGTGGAGCTGAGTTAAATCAGCGCTGGGCTGAGTTTAAATATTCTCCGAGGTGAACTGATGCCAATGTTTATTTATCTTTGAGCTAATGTTTAATTTTGCTGCGGAGTCTCTCGATTGCTCGTTAAGTTCAGATTTATGCCAGACAGGTGGACGGAGTGTGTGGATACGTGTCAGCATCAAGCTTTCAGATCGAGTGGAGACGCCCCAAGGGTGTTTTTCTGTCCGACATTGAGTGTGTATGCTGGAAAAAGACTGCAGCTTCCAATAAAACTTAAGCAGTAAGTTCATCTAAATTACAAGAAAAGAAGCACTTTTCTACGTGTGGTGGCATCGGGCCACACATCGAGATAGTTTTGGTCTTATTTTGTCCAGGATTTGAGGTATCAATGACAGTGACAGGACGGCGTCTCTCCAGACCGTTTATTTTTTGCCAAAGTAAAAAATTCCTTGACAAGAATTGTGGATTATCCAAACATACAGTGACTTTGTTTCTAAAAAGAAAAATTGCATCAAATTTTTACGAATTAAATTTGATTCACTTTTAATGTACTGGGTTGCTTCAGAGGCAGCTTTCTAATCTGGGCAAATTGAACCAGAACTATTTGCACGGTTGGATCCTTCCAGGGATAAATTAGAAATATGTGGGTTTGACTGATCTAAGGATGTGTAAAAAATGAATTCATGACTACAGAATATGAGATTAAAATTATATTTAGCACCACCTATTGGACAAAAAGCGGTCTCTGAATGAAATATGATAGCAGAAGCCTTTATTAGCTTCCTATTATCAGGACGAGTGCTTTGCTATCAAAAGAAAGTGCACTAAAGAAGGTTGCACCCAGCAAAAAGCTCAGCATCACCTTTCCCCAGCTGCTTAATTTTCTGCAGGGTGCTAATCAAGCGCCTGTCTCCGCTCATGAATGTTGAGGGAAACCTTGCGCATTTAAATGTGCATTTAATTGCGTTGGTTCTGGAAGCGTCGTTAAGTAAGAGCAGGGAAATACATTTCTTAATGCGACTTAGTGATGCCCGGCAAATCAAAGACCATCAAGCGAATTAATGAGGGTGAGCGGCAAGCGCATTAAGAGTAGAGATGGAGCGCCTCCATAAACAAATACATATCTCTCAACTAGACAGCGGGGACAGAGGGATAATGTGGAAGACGTAATACATACACTTCCTTGTCAATATACGTGGCAGGCTATCCATTCCAGCACAATGTGCCCCACTTTAATGGCATAAATACACACAAACAGACACACACACCTTTTCTTCCGCTGTGTTTTTAAAAGACAGACAGATGCTTCTTCTGCGGCATTCCTTTGCTCCTGTGAATAGAGCTGAGAGGGCTTCTAAAGAAGAAGAGAGGAGCGGGCAGGAGGTGGGGGAGGCGGCGGCGGCGGCAGGGAGGGGGCAGAGATGAAAAAGTGGAGAACTAGAAATGTGAAACCTTCCCGGTTATTAAAAGCTGTCTTGCGAGGGTAGCGCTCCTGTTGTTAAGTACTCTTTCAATTATTAACGGCGCTGCTGCTTTCATCCATTGGCGCTTGAATGCCAATACAGCTCCAACACACACTTTCGCCGCCTGCCTTCTCTTTTCTACTTGGTAACAGGCACATACGCACACACACACTGGAGGTATTCAGCTGTAATTGTGACAGAGCTGATGAGAGGACAGGTCAGCAATGAGAATGATTATATAAAACTGGATGTTTTGAGACTGTCTGAGTGCCCTTCAGCTCCAACATATGATCAGCGACGGGGAAAATAACTTTATCATTGAGGTGAAATTCAGGAACAGTAACAGAAAGATGGTTCAACCTTGTGGGCGAGCCTCTGGGGGGAGCTGCAGGTATACACTGATGGCCAGCATCGTTCATGTCAGGCCCAATTTGGGCCATTTTTCCCACCTGTCAAGTGCCCGTCAAGCTTCGGCAATAAAGGAGAGGAGATAAGGAGAGAGATTTGAGATAGTTGGGATTGAGCCGCGAGCAATAAGAGAGGAGCAGGAAGCTTTTAGGGTGTTATCCTGCCTCTCTGTTCGTGGCTCCAAATGTTCCTGTGCCTCTGATGAGACGGGCTCATGTGACAGATTACCAGCGCAAATGCTGCTCAAGGAATAGCTAGCAGAGGGAGAGCTAAACACACCACTGTCAGATATATACAAGTGTGTGTGTGTATGTGTGTGTGTGTGTGTGTGTGTGTGTGTTGGTTAGTGTGTGCTGTGCAGGACAAGAGACACACTGGAATTGGGTTGAACGGAAAGCTCATATTTGTGCCTGATGTAGTTACTCGATGAAAGCAACAAAGAGTCTTGTGGCATGAAAATGCAGGACATCATTTACATATTCATGCACAAATGTCTGCAAATCTCTATGAAAGTCATGGATCTGAAAAAGGAAATAAAAAGTCTCTTTAAAAACTGAGGATGCATGGAACATACTTTTCACTGATTTAAATGGTAAATAATTCTAAACTAACTGTTTGTAAATTATACCTAAATGCTTAACACATCAACTATTAATGAGAACAACTTTTTGGTTGTCAGGATGTTAAGTCTTTTAGGCTGGTCCTGAAACACCTGATGTGGTTTTTCGTGATACTTTTTGTGTTGTGTGATACGACAAGACATTAGCATGATCAAGCAATGCCCTAAATGCTGTAATAGATCCCAAGTTTCATTTTCTTTAAAGTATTTTTGGGCATTAAGTTTGGATTTCTTGGTGACACTACAGCAACCTGCCTTACGTTCTACATGTTCAAGTTACAGGCAAAAAAAAAGAACAAAAAACTGCATTTTATAAAAAATCTAAAACCGAAATCTTCATTTTACAATAAACGAAAAACTGGTCGTATAAGAATGTGTCGAAGTTTCCCAAGCCAATCTTTTTCCTTCAGATCTTTTCTATAATGAGTGTGTCCGGAATGACAGCACTCACTGCACTTGAAACAAGAAAAATGTTGAAAAAAATTAGATTTTTTAAAAATCTTTTAACGGTTTAAGCTGCATTGAAAACATTTTTACAGCACTAACAGATTTACGTGCTTGTGTTTTCATCAGGAGCTTCTTGACTCGAAATTGAGAAGTCTGGCATTCAGAGCCTGCTGTGAGCCTGTTCTGGGCTCTTAGGGGACACTTGCTCTAATGCGATGTCCGGCCATTCCCCCCATTGAAAGTTAGCAGAGGAGGGCATGTTGGACTGAGAGAAAGCACTGCTTATCGACCAGGGCCGGGCGCGTTTCCACTCTGGAGATGGGACGCGAGGCGCTGGGGCGTGCTGATGGCCGTCCCCTGGGACCCCTGTCCAATTACAGCTCAAAATGAGCCAAGAGAGCGCTGAGATTGGGCTGGGCGCACCAAGGTGATGGTGGAAGGAGGGGAGGGGGATGAGAGATGGAAAGTAAGGGGGCCAAGGATATGAGTAGCACTTGAAATTAATGGGGCAGGGTGGAGCAGGACTCCCAGGGGCAAGCAGAAGGTCCGCTGATGACATAAACTCCGCCCCTCGAGCAGCCATTAGGGGGCGAGAGGTTTCAGTAATTTCAGGACAGAACAGAGAAGGAACACTGAGTATCCAGGGCCGATGACGGGCTGAGCTGTTGCCGTGAGCGGCCTGGAAAATCGACCACGGCGATGTACGGCGAGTTAACTGTGCGTGACACTATTAAAGGAAGCCAGACGCCCCTGATGCTCAGTACAACTCATGAAATCTTTAAAGCGTGATCACATAACTAAACTAAGAATTTCAGGCTGGAATCCAGATCTCATTCTGACCCATATAACATAAAAAGTGACAAAGTGTAGGACTTCAGCAAAGATTTTAATAAGCGCTGGCATTCGGAGGGCTTCCATTTGAAATGTCATATTTGGACGACTCTGCTCGGAGAGCTATTAAGCAGAAATGTGCTCGTCTATAAAGAGCTCTTCTGTGTGTGATTGCCATTTAATAGCCAGCCATACGTTCACGCTCCAGTCTCGCTTTAATGTTGTGGTGCACCAGGGACCGTCAGCAAGCAGGGAGAGAGAACCCAAGGCCTCGAAACATCTCGTCCAAATTACTGTCATCTTCCAAAGCACAGTGTCGAGGGGATGAGATGAAATGTTGTCATAATGTTGCTGCGGCCGAGTTCACTGCCAGCAGTCAGTTTGCACGGCCGCGAGATGTGACACAGAAATTATAACACTAACACTGAGCACACAGTTGTACTGTAAATCTATTTTGAATACACATTAAATGCTGGTTTAATAAACACTAGGTTGATTGTGATTGATTCAAAAGCCATGGTTTGATATGTTACAGTATATTGAGATCAGAAACAAACACGCATCCACTTGTTGTATCTTTCTGCTGGTTAAAATGAAGAACGTAACTGTGCCATGAAGCCTGAATTGCTTTGCGGAAGCTTCCACGCTGGCAAAAACATGAATTTTGTGGATTTTACGGCAAGAGATTTGTCAAATTTAATTTTAAAGACATTGAATACCAGTGTAAGATATCAGTCTGCATCAGCTGTAATCCAAAAATAACCAGTTATCAGCTAAATCCCATCAATTTGACACACAAAGAAAACACGACAAAAAGACGAGGAGAAGAGACAGAGGAGCACATTAAAAGTTTTTGCCAGGAGTCAGAGATGCTTTTAATACATACTGTAACATCAATTGCACATTAAGACAGTGTAACCACGGCAACAGACACCGGGATTATGTCAAAGAGAAGCACACAAAAGATCAGAAGATGCTTTGTTTAAAACAGTGGCAACACAGTTCTGAGAGCGATGACAAGGAAGAAGTGAGGACCGAAATAAACAAGGTTCTAAGAACGAAAGACAGAAATACACTCAGGACTGCGAGGGCAGGATTTGGAGCTCCTGCTGAGTTCGTGTGTGTTGCTTTTCTAATCACAGTGTGGGGACAGAAATATGTGAACACAATCACATTTTGAGGACTTGCATCAATTCGGGGACAAAAACTGGGTCCCCACAAAGTCAACTCTTAAACTTTAAAGATTTTACTTTTGTTTAGGAAGTGTTGGCATGTTTGAAATGTAGTGCTTATGGTTCAAATTTAGGAAAGTCTCCAGGAAACCAACATTGATAAAAAGCCCTTATTCGTGACTAAAAATAATTTGTTTTATCCGTGTGTTTGGGTCCTTAAAGCCTTACGCATCTGTCCACATATACACAGATATTTTACAAAGAAAACATTTTTAGCCTCCTGTAAACTAGCAAACTGAATTTTGGGTTGATGAAATAAGGATCTCTTTAAATGCCAAATACTGAGTAAACACCTGAAATGACCCGGTGGGCGTGTGTTAACATGTGTTAATGTTTGCTTAGAACTGCTGGATCTACTAACAAGCTTCCAACTTAAATCTTTGGGGTTTTTTTTTACATTTTTGGATCGTTTATTTACAGACCCCCTTAAATGGAAGTTAGATTTGGTTCCGCAAATCAACGATTTTCCTGCAAAAACGGGCCTCTAGGCAGGAACTTGTCCTGGATATTGATTGATGTGCACAGTAACCAATAGGACTGAATGTGTGCTGGCCGGCCCTCCGCCCTGCTAACACTAATGATGACAGCCTCATCTCTGTTGTGGAGGAATTTTTGCCACCACCTTCATCTACGCCCACTGATTTTACAAACAAATTGGACAGGGAGGAAACGTTTTTAGAGACAGGATGAAGCTATTTGTTTGAACTAATTGCTGAAGCCGGCAGTGCCACTGGCGAAGGAGAGATGCAGGTTCATCTAAATGATGGAGCTGATGCATCCCAGCCAACGGAAGGCTTATACATAAATAATCTGAAAGAAATTGAGAAAGCACTCGCATTGGACAAAAATTAGAAATGCCCCAAAGTGCAGGATGAGTCATCAAAAAATTAAAAAACATTTTCCAATTAGAGATTTTGATGTAAAAATACACATATATATTTGGCATATAACAAGAGGTGCATGAACAATACATGCATGGACACAGGATTAAAACTGTGAAAATGTATTTTTTATTTCACGGGGTCTTTAAAGAGAATAAGCTCACTATAGACGCTCTGCGTGTTTGTTTCCGGTGTTTGACGTAAATACGGTTAATGTAGACTTGATCGCCACCTACTGGCCTAACATGCTTGTTTGAAATTGCTTTTTTGTTCTTGTGTGTTCAGAGGTATTTTTGCAAAACAAAGTGCAAGTGCAAATTTTTTTTCTAAAATTGAGGGAATAAATGTTGGTTAGGGATGGACAAGGCCTACGTGTGCTTATAAATATCCTTCATATATGTGGAACTGAATTCTACCGTAAAAACTGCTTCGCACTTCAGATGCATGCCTCTCATTATCTTTCTCTCTCTCTCTCTCTCTCTCTCTCTCTCTCTCTCCCTCTCACACACACTCACACACGCACACACACACACAAAACAGTATGAGATGCAATGACGAAGACGGCTCCAGGGCTTTTCATTCAGTCATCTGACAGTGAGCAGAAAATTAGGAAACAGTTCCCTCCCATAAAACACACTCTGCTCCTGCAGCTGCAATAACGTCGTCCGTCCTTCCATGTCTATCCACGTACTAAGTCTTCAAGAGCCAAATCCAGCTGGGTCAAGCAGAAGTCACCTCTCAGTACCTGACTGCATAAAACTTATTTACAGTGAAGGCATATTGCACAAATGGCCTTTTCTTTACTGGGAAGGGCAGTGGGTGGACAAAAACAGCTCAGTCCAATCACATCAGCTTATTTAAAGCCTTCTGATGCCTGTTTGTTCAGATTGTGAGAGAAAGTGATAATTCAGCCCTGGGGTTCGACTGTGGCGATCTTACTTAAAATCGCACAGTGGGATCACAGAGACACGCTGAAATGAGGACACTTTACTGCCATCAGTTACAAAGTCATATGCTCATGAGCCAGCCAATCGGAGTGCAGTGTTGTAATATGAGTACTGCTTTGCTAGTTCCTGTTTTGGCCAAAAATGTCTTTTAATGCCTGGAAGTGTCTGAAAAAAAAACCCTCGAGTTTTGAAACCCTGAAATCTCCAACCTTGAAGTGCATGATAAAGAAACACTGGCTTCACTTTCACACCGTTACCTTGGAGAAACTTTCATTAAGGAACTGACCAAGCAAATATCTCTACAGTTTGACTTGAAGCAAAATGCTTAAAAGAGCTCTAAATCTTACAAAAAATATATATTGCTGTCAGACCCTCCTTAATTCAACAACAGTAAAGCTAAACATGTAAAGAAGTGGTGGGGGGGAGCTGCAGAAACAAATAGTGCCGGCATGAGGCTATTGGCCACTGTGTACACCTGTGTGAATATGACGGCATGTTACTCAGCTGGTCGCCAAGCAGCCAATGAAAGAGCCACTGAGAGTGAAGCATGAATGGAGCAGCAGATGCAAATGTTACCTCGGCACTGGATTTAAAACAGGGGTCTCCAGGAGCATCAGAAACATTTGCAGTGAAAACCAAATTTGAACAGAAAGTACATCGATTCAGAAAGAACAAGAAACAGAGACAGAGATCCAAAGAATTCAACTCTGATCCTGTTGGGATCTTTATATTACACTTGGATCCATTCTGAACAAAACAACCGACCCATTCTCATCAGAAAAAAGCAGCTTGTTGTGGCCCATATTTACAGAACATTGTGTGATGGGCAGCAACTCCCAGTGGCCCATAGCTAAATATCCCATAGCTTAAAGATGCAGTTGGTAACTTTGTGGTAAACATCAATAACTATTGGTGTTCTATTTGGAAAAAAAAAGTCATAATACCCATAGACAGCTAAAAGTAAGTGACGCGGTCTGAGAGTCTTTTTTGGATTGGTAAAAATCCTATTGTTCCCGTTCTATTTGCCCAATCAGTGACGCTCTGTCCTGATTGGCCAGTCTATGCTGCTCTTTTTAGCGATTGGCGACGGTATGAGCTGATTAGCAGCTCCTCCTTAACACACTGACTCGCCTCCGCCGACAACAGAGTGTCTGCAAGCGACATCCTCAGTTGGCTCAAGCTGGAGCTGAGACGAACCAGTTTGCTCCGCTGCAACTTTTCCCCTGCAACCGTTTCATCTCAGTTCAAACTGGACTTAAAAGAGAGAGAGCGACAACAAACAAAATAAAACGCAAACCAGCGCAAACAGCTGCAGCGGAGTTGCTTCCCACTGACTTTCATGCTACGGCTAACATTAGCTGGTTAGCTCATTAGCAAAAGTTACCAATTGCAGCTTTGAGTTACAAATTACAAAACCAGTATCCTTATTTCAACCCAAACCGTGACGTTTTTCTGAATATAGCAAAGCATCTTTTTGGTGTCTAGACATTAAAGCCCCAGTAGGTAACTTTTCGAAAGTGAAAGTAAACTCGCGACTTGATCCGAAATTTCAACACAATACACCGCCAAATCCCTTTATGAACCTCTGC
>JAQLOL010000015.1:19766778-19781531 GCA_029783665.1 Naso thynnoides | reverse complement strand
GTGTGTGTGTGTGTGTGTGTGTGTGTGTGTGTGTGTGTGTGAGTGTGAGTGAGTGAGTGAGTGAGTGAGTGAGTGAGTGAGTGAGTGAGTGTGTGATCTGTATGCCTGCAGTGGGTAATCTTACTTTTGGTAAGTGAGATGAATGCACCGTATGGGACATGCACCCACATTCTCTCTCTCTCTCTCTCTCTCACACACACACACACACACACACACACACACACACGTTTGTGAACACTTTGTTTGATAGGCTGAGTATGATGCAGCACTGTGACTGAAATCCACTTGCATAAAAACTACACTGACATTTTGACACATATTTCAAAATTCAGCCATGTTCGTTCATGAGCATCCTGTTTTTCCCACGATTCTTTTAGTCTTGCAAAGTAGCAAGCGCCTTAAAAATAGGATTTTGACTGCAAACTATTCCTTTCAAATCAAATATAGTAAACATTTTCATGCTAACTTGTGTGAAATCTGATATAAACTCTGTATTAACATCATCAGTTGTGCTAAAGACAAACTCTGAACCTAATTGAGTAAATCTACAAAGTGTTCCTGAGCACATGTGGCCATACCCTTTTTATACTCATGTGTTCACAAAGTGGTGAATCTCTCTTCTTTCCTGCTTGTGAGCGACTGAGCCCTTGAGCTCCTTTTACACCCAGTCATGGTGCTATCACACGTTAGCTATGAACCTGTTTACCTGTGGAATGTTGCAAACATTTTTTGAGCATCCACAGCTTTCACAGTCTGTTTTTGCCCCTGCCCTGAAGACAAGTTGCTGGTATTAAATCCAGAATAAGTATATATTTACAAAAATCAATGAAAGTAAGATTATATTTTCTTTAGAGTATATGTCAGTGGATTAGCAAATGATCATATTCTTATTCCCACAGGTTATTTAGCTTGGAGCAGCAATGTGGACTGATTTAATTGACAGTGGCAGTGCGAAGTCAAACAAGAGAACCAATCAAATCATCAGAATAGCATCAAACTTTACTAAATAACTTGACAGCAAACGGCAAAAGGAGAATTGGGCACATCAAAATCATGCAAAGCAACAAAATGAGCATTATTCAACATATTGCCTAAGCTTTTTTACAGAAAATATAAAGATGTAACACCTCCCCCCCAATAACTGTGTCTGATTACAGTCATATTTATTTTGGAATTAAATTACGTAACTCAGTTACATGTAACTAGTTACTCCTCACATCTGACTGTAACTGAATTGTTCAAATGAAATGTGTAAAACGGCAAAAAAAAAATCATTTGTTCCAAACATTGTGAGGATTTCTTGTCTTTGATGACAGACGTCTTTGGTAAAAGATGTTCAGTTTACACTGACCTGTTATCCAGACAAAAACAAGCAGTTTCAGTTGTTTCACTGGGCTCCGGAAACTTTTTTTTTCTAACATTTAAAGTAATCACCGATCGTTTAATATCATCCAGCATAAAAACTCGTAGTGAAAGTAGCTGTTAGCTGTGTACAGGTGCATGACATTTCTGATGCTTAATTATCAAATATTTTGTATGTAAATCTGCGTGGACAGGACGACAGCAGTTAATTAATGTGAAGGAGAAAAAAACAATATGCTGCGTGTCGTCAAGTGGACGTTCCTCAAAAGGGAGAGTAGAGTACGTGAGTAAATGCATTTAGTGAATTTCCGTCCCTGTAAATGTCACATTCAAAACCCTACGATGACAACGTTACCATCGCAGCAGAGGCAGCACCGACTGAAGAATAAAACACACCTCTTAACAACACACACCTGGATGAGTCCCGCCTACATGCTGCTCTTCTGTTCTGTAATTTCTAGTCTCTCCTGCTCCTCTGCAGCTCCTGCAGTCTCCTTCCCTCTCTGTCATCTTTCCTGCATCTCTTTGTGTTTTGTGACGCACTCTTGCCTCAACTATGTAATTATCCCTTGCTGATTCCAGGGGGTTTGGAGGAATTCAGCCCTCCCTCTCTTTCTCCGTCTGCCCGCCCCATCCGCCTCCGTCACTCGATGCTGAATGTTGTATTGTTCTTCGCCGCGACAAAGCTTTGATTGACGGCAAACGGGAAGAACCCCCCCGTCGCACCCAGACCCTCCCTCCTGCTGCCATCACTTTCATTAAAAACTTGTCACCTGGCTTTTCCCTGCATCACGTCGCTAAAGTGATGCAGTTGTTAAAAAATGAGCTCCAGCCGGGATGCAGCATTTGGCAAAAACACCACGAAATGTCAGTTATTCAAACATCGCCTACAGTTCTTTTTTTTTTTTTGATACATCAGCTCACTTCACACTTAAGATTTATTCCTTAACTTTTTCCGGCAAATCAAAACATGAAGGTAAATTTAAAGTCTGAGTTCTTTTCCTGAAACAACCTGACCTCTCGTTCTTTAAACGTGATCAGCTCGAACAACAACTTCTGATGCAAAGCTCCTGTTCGAGGGGGCTGAAAAACCGCAACGTCGCTGCTACCATCTAAGGTGTTTCCTCTGAACCCAGAATAAACCTCTGCAAATAGCCTGTGGGGATGTCACATGACTGAAACAGCGTCATCATTCGCATGAGACGAATTCAGTTGCAAACGCTAAGGGAGCAAATCAGGGCAGGGAGGGCAGCACAGACTGTCCTCCTCTCTGTGGAAAAAATCTGAAAAAAGACAAAGCCTCATTTCTACTTCGAAAACGCAGTGATGGAAAAAACAGAAAGGAAGGAGAAGGGAAGAGGTGTTCCAAAGTTATCAAGTGAGCAGTGGATTTTGATACAAACTGATGGGAAAATAACTGTTTGTGACTCCAGTGATGAAATGACGCCTGCAGTATTCTACATAATGGACTCAATGTCCTGCAACAGTCTAACAATCTTTTTCTGAGCCATTTTCAGCATGATAAGAAACAAATTCTGCGAAGAAACAAACACATTTTTAAAATTTTTAACCAATAAAATGCTCAAATTCTGGGAAAAAACGCTGACTACTGGCGGCATCTTGCTGAAAATATCAGTGACTGCCTCAACGAAATGTTTCCGCTCTAACCTCGACTTTAAAACCAGTATAATCCCACAAGGCTTGCAGATAAAGCACCACACACACTTTCACGCCACACTCACACACACTATCAGAGGGGATTTAGAGATTCAAACAGTGGTCTTGGTAATTAGGCAGATGGATTTGTGCCTCTCCTCCCGGTCCGGCGGGATATAAAGCGACACATAATGCAAGCGGACAAACTCTTTAAGTGGATTAATTAAAACCAACACAGCAGGGTCAAAGGTCAAGCCCCCTAACGCGGTCAACCTCTCCTCTTTCTTCCGCACGGCTCAGAGCGCGCTCGAGCTGCAGGACGGTGCACCTGCATGTGTGAGGGAGAGGATTTAGATGATTGGACAGTGGCAAGAATGGACCCTGAAGGCATCAAGGAGAGAGAACAGAGCAGTGAAGGAATCATGGTGGAGTTATTTTTAATGAGATGTAAGGACTCGTTAGCATATTAGCACTTAAAACACACACGAGTCTTGACTAAAATCTCCAGTTAGGGCGTATTTCTCTTTACAAGCGTCTTTGACTTCCTGTTTCTGGATATTCCACAATCAGAACAGCCTATTCTTTTTAATCAGATGATAAAAGAATAAAAACCTCTCCCCTCCCTGACTGAACGTAGAACACCTCGTCTTTGCCGTGTGTGTGTGTGTGTGTGTGGTAGCTGGGTGTAATCAGATGGAATTAATATGCATGCTGTTTCTCATTATGGAATGACTGAACTGCACTTCAGATATGTGGCATGCACTGTGAGAGGCGCGGACAGATTTCTAACATCCATCCACTGCTCTCCCTCTGGAACACAAATGTGTGTTCATACGTGTGTGTGTGTGTGTGTGTGTGTGTGTTTGGACAGATAGTGTATAAGATAGCAGAGCGAGTGAATGCAGAAGACACACCCCGCCGCTGATCAGATAACACTTGCATGCACACACATTTGTCACTTGCGTTACCTCCTTATTGAATCTACAGTAAATGAAATTCCAAAAAGCTGCATTAATCAGCTAATTGTGCTAATATGCATATCATGTTGCCTAATTGTGTAGCAGCAGTGAGGTCTCATCTTTCAGCCGCGTCGATATGAAGTCCTTGTTTCTGTATCGAAATGATGCTGCACCTTTTATGCACAGATCGAGAATCTGCGGGTTTACAGGACTGCACTGTCGTCGCTGTTGCTCAGACAAAATGCCACAAATTTAGGCTTCAGCTGCATCGTCCTGTGTTAAAATTTGGAAAATTGTCTTGAACTAAACTGAGCGTTTGTGCTCCTTGTTGCTTCTGTTCGTTCCACTGCTTCGAGTGAAACAATGGCACAAACACACTCTTTCTTGTTAACACTGTGCTCATAATATGAGTTTGTGTGTGTGTGTGTGTGTGTGTGTGTGGGTGTTAAGTGTGCGTCTGAGTGTGACGGAGGTGAGTCTCATTAGGGAAAAAACAACGCAGTGAACGCCGCCGAGGAAGTTCATTATCATAAATGGCTGAGAAGAGCATTTGTAGGCGCGAGTGCTTATTGGTGTGTGTGAGGGAATGAGCAAGTGAGTTGGTGGAAGCATGTGTGTGTGTGTGTGTGTGTGTGTGTGTGTGTGTGTGTGTGTGTGTGTGTGTGTGTGTGTGACCCTGAGAGAGTGTGAGTGACAGGCCGGCGGTAAGCTGGTCTTTATTAAGATGCGCCGTCTTTGGAGAGGGACAGCTGCTCCAGCCACTAATCTGGAAGAACAAAGGTTTAATAAAGAGAAGAGACGAGAGGAAGCGGAAAGGTAAATAATCCTCCGTCTCTTCGTTCTCTCCTTCCATCCTTCCTTTCCTCTCTCCTCCTTTGCTTCCTTCTTTCATGCCAACTGATCCAACTCTGCCTGCTCTCGGGAGGTGACAACAAAAATTAAACTCTCCTCGGATTTCGTGTGCAAAAGTTTGCACCGTTTTCCTTTGGTTGAAACTTCAGTTCTCACTTTTGACCTTTGACCTTTGGACTCTACCCCCAACATGGCTGCTGTGAGGCCTAACTGTCAATTATTAACTCGTTTTCTGTTCTAAAATTAGGTAAAAAGTGACATTTTTAAAGCTACCAAGAGATCTGTCCCTGTTAAGCAAATAGACCGAGAGGAGCAGAGAGTGTGTGTCCACAGAGAAAGTCTGTGCTGCGGATACGTATGACTGTGTGTGTGCGTGTGTGTCAGGTCAGCTGCATGGCCCATTTCAGAGTTTGGATGGTCATCACTGTCTGTTTAAAATGACATCATTTAGCCCCCTCCTCCATCCATCAGCAGTTTACCGAAATATGCCGGCTCCACATTACTCCACTCATTTTCTTCTTTGGATTTGTGGATAATGATGGTGGGATGGAGGGCAGCGGAGGGATAAAAATGATAAAAGAAGGGGAGAGGCAGCATTAAAAGAATAATTTGAGGGTCTTGAGGGTTCTGTCTCCACTCTCAATTCTAAAATAGAATTTGCGATAGTCCCCGCCACTGCCGCCGAGTCCGTCGAGGGAATAATGACTTATTTATCAAATGGCTGAAATATTCAGGGACAAGGTCTTTTTAAAATCCAGCTTTTAAATTCATAAGCTTTTCTGCTGAGATGCCTAACGTCGGCGAATGTATTCATAGTGATTTGCTGGTCCGGGGATGGAGCCTTGTGTCCTGCCTATGAGTCTAATAGCTGTTTGACAAAAAGGAGAGTGCTGTTGCAGACAAGGTGAGCAATAAAAGTTTCACCTCTGACCTCATGGGAGCCTCAGTGAATCAAATTTGTGTTTGAACCGCCTCCCCCTGCCAAGCGGTAAATGGCTGTTGCTGGAGCGGCGCTGAAAACATGTTTTGCAGCTCGGGAGATGAAATTTAATGTTCTCTAAAAAGCGCTATGTTGCAGGCAATCAGCCATGAGTAAATGTTTCAAGATAAACTCCTGGAGGGACAGACTTTTTTTTTTCTTTTTCTTTTTTTTTCTTTTTTCTGGCACTGCACGCCGCTCTTCAACATTTGGAGGGACCAAATCAGCATGGGTGGAAGGAGGGGAGGTGGCGGGGGGCTGTAGGGGGGGGGGGGGGGGGGGGGAGGTGGGTGATAAATGAGTGTTTTTCTTACTTCTGCGCTGGAATGAAGAAGTTTGGAGATGCTGGTGATGATGAAGCGCCGCGCGGGGCAGCGTCGGGGGTTAATGAGATGTACGCAGACGGCGAGCAGCTTGCATGCGTCAGACTCATGACAGGGCAGAGGAGAAGAGGGAGAGGAGCTCAGAAAGTAGAAAGAGCGCTGTGCACGGCGCAGTTTGTCGCCAAACGGCGCAATCCGTGCGTAATTACGCACGACAGCGCCGGAACCAGAGCCCAGAAGGCGGCGACCTCCTGCCTGCGCCGCGTCCCACCCTTATTTTCTCCAAAACACCAGCGCACTTCTGTGTCTACCCCTTCCCTGCTATCACCCCGTTCACAATGGCGAGGCTGTGGAGAAACTGACCGGGCTCTTACCTTAACACGTTCCAGCTTTTCAGAGGGTCCAGGTCTGAAATTATAGAAACCATGGTCGACTGGTTGGGCAGCACCGGGAGAGGGAGGGGGTGCGGCAGAAAAAGATCGAAAGAAAAAGCGGCGCAAAGGCTGTAAACTCCGTCTGCGAATGGCAGCGATTGCTCGGATGCAACCCGTCCTAGTTGTTCAGT
The DNA here is from genome assembly GCA_029783665.1 of Naso thynnoides. Lineage (NCBI taxonomy): Eukaryota > Metazoa > Chordata > Actinopteri > Acanthuriformes > Acanthuridae > Naso > Naso thynnoides. The sequence continues at coordinate 19,774,835 of JAQLOL010000015.1, read as the reverse complement.
GGGTGATGAGCGCTGTCACAGCTCTCTCTCTTTCTCTCTCCCCCTCGGTGTCTCTCTCGCGCGCTCTCTCGCTCTCTCTCTCTACCTCTCCCTCCGCCCCCTCCTGCAGACGCGTCTCCGCGCTTCCTCCGGTCCCGCTTTCACAGGAAAGCTGCTGCTGGAAATGCAGAGATGTACAGTAGAGGAAGGTAAACCTCACCAAGGAAACTCATTTACCTTTTTTTTTTTTTAAATGTAGCAGGGGGAATAGAGTTTACACTCCTTTTTTATGGCTGTCGCTCTGTGGATTTTGCACACTGTAAAAAATATCCATCCCGACCTATTTTTCATTGGTAGGCTTAAATTTGCTTTGATGCTGTTTTTGTCGCTGGTGGAGAGGAAATAATTCACCCGCAGTTTCACTTGTTTGAATATTTTGAGTCGTGTCAGATCATTGCAAGCAAATTACAATTATGTCAGTTCGTGTTAAAAACAAATGGAACTATCCTAATTAAAGAGAAAAAAAAGTTTAGACCAAAATAAAAGACTGATGATATTTTAATTCTTTTACAATGTCCCTGCAATTCCTCAGGAAATAGATTATAAGGGAAATTTTAATTATCAGTATTTTAAGGCAAGTTGACGCCTAAAAAGACTGAAGGGAAATTAATTATGTAATGTTTCACTATCCAATTAACGCTGATCAGAAATGGCTGCATGAAGCCGCGGCAGCTTCACACCGACAGACTTCATCCTAACGGAACTGTTGAGTGAAGTGCGTCGCAGTCACTGAGCTGCAGGCATCATCGCAGCCCTGCAGAGTATCTCATTTTCTCTGCAAACCCAACGTCAGCACCGACTTCCTGTCTGACACCACCACATCCTGTTGATAACTGTTTTTTTTTTTTGGTCTTTTTTTTGTCTTTTTCTCTACTCCTCCCCCTAGACATGGCAGCAGATGCGTCATCCCTGGCGAGGAATGACAAGGCAACAGCCAAGTCCCACCTATTCTGAGCTTCTTTCTGTTTGCTCATTGGGAAAAAACAGATGAGCCCTGATTGGAAAAAGAAGAGTGTCAGAACTGTGTCTGTTTCAGATAATTGTCTGGGACAACACAACAGAACCAGACCGTGAGTCCTCGCCAAAGCCACTGGAGTTACACCACGGGTGGTTGGTTACGATATCAGTCATTGCACATGCACTCACTAAAAATGGTGACAGGAAACTGATCAGGTTTCATTTTAGACAGTTACCTTTGAAAAATGCCCTTTGAATGTAAGATAACTCAGTGTTGTTTCAGTTTGATCATTTCAGCTCCACCAGCTGGTTAAAAATAACTGCATGGGAGGATCATGAGATCCACCAGTGAAAGAACGTTCTTCAGCTTTCAGGTTTTTCGTCAATAATGAGCCTCGAGGTCATTTCCAGCTGACACCGAGTGGAATCACTGGTTCACGCGGAGGAGAGTTTGCGCTCCGAGCGAACACACTGTAGGTAAGACAAGAGTAATGCAAAGCTACAGCTCGGCGCTCTCAGCATCAGCAGCCATACTGCATCGGCTTTAAATAGACTCAATTGGACATCTGCTTCAGTGAGGAGGAGGAGGAGGAGGAGGATGGAGAGAGTTGACAGCATATCTCTCCTCTTCCTCTGTCTCTATTTCTGGCTCTTGCGCTCGCACAGACACGGACGTTCGCAGAAACGCACGCACACCGCGGAGATCAAACAGTTTAACTCTCCTCTGCGCCGTTCTAATTCCTGCATCACAATCACATTGGCAGGCCTGCCGTCTCGCAGTAGGTGTTGGGGGATCTGTGCAAGTTAGGGGTGCACATGTTCACCTGTCAGCCTCAGAGAACAGAGGGTGAGACCACGAGCTGTAAAGACTCATTTACCATCTTCACAACTCATCTCTTTTCATAATACACTTTATTTTCACCCTTGAAGCAACAGGACATGTCGAACGTGTTAAACGTGTTGAAGCGATCCGTCTCAATTTTGCTCTTTTCCAGATTTTCGCTATACGAATTAACGGGACAGAAAATGTTTTTAACAACTAATAATACTTTATGAATAAGGCTTGCATTAATACGCTGTTCATGATGGTTAATACTGCTAAGAAATACTCCTTTCAGGAACAAGAAACCACAACTTTACTCAAATAAAATGCACGAGCAACTCTAACTATACTGACAGAAACAAACTGTTTCATTTTTTCCCAAAGTCTGCTCTGAATTGTAATTTTTCCTCTCACCAAGTTTTTTTTTTTGACATCGGGATGTCTAATTATGTTGTGGATGAATAAAATTTCTACATTTCAATACAAAAATAGTCCAAATGAACTAAAATCAATAAATTTGATGTAACAGAACACTGCAGTATTTTTTGGCATAGAAATCTTCTGCAGAGCATCTTCCACATGCAGCCTGAGTACACGAGGGTACGAGGAGGCTACAACAACTTTCATATAGTTTATGATGTCTGTTTTCATTTTTCCTAACAGAATATCTGACTCTGCACATTCAGCCACAAAGTTTTTTAAAAAAAAGGCTTCCTGCATCTGCTGATGTGGTTGCACACTTTTGAGAATTTGATGAAGCACTGAGCTCTTGCACTCGCTTCAGAGTTTAATCTCTTTTAATATTAAAATTCCAAAATTTAGTTTTTTTGTTCTGCAAATCACAGGACTTGTACAATTTTTGCCATTTTGAGAAATATAATTAAGAATAGTGAATGTTGGCTGGATCCTTTTTTGAAAAACAAAAAGGCAGATACAAAGTGTTTTAAAAGCTTAATAAAAAAAGTGGACATTGGCTGAGATTTTGCAAAAAAAAGGACAGAATTCCTGAGATCAGTTGAAATATTCATTTTGGGAAACCTAGTTTTCTTAATTTTGGACAAACTGCAGTCACTCTGGGTTGTCTGGACTGTATTAATCGGACTATTTTCTATTAGGATCTTATTTCTGGCCAACACAATTAAACTAACGATAATCTGACTTGACTCTGTTTGGGTTCACATGTTACATTCAAAACAGTCCCCTGCACAACAACAGCATGTAGGAATAAAACGAACCTTAGTGAATTTATGAGTACGAAAGGGCAACATTACATAAACTCAATAATATTAACTGCTATGTTAGTAACAATACAATTAAACTGGAGTGATAAATACAAGTATCCTCTCAGAATATTTCTAGTATGATGAATATTAATGCTTAAATATTCAAATTACGAGCAATGTACAACTTTATGCAGCCTAAATCTGCAAAAAAAAAAAAAAAAAATCAGCAAAGTAAAAATACGAAATGTGGAAAAATGAAACGTGAGCGATGCAATTTTCAAGAATAACAGAATCACTCCCATTAACCTGTGAGGGGTTAAACAGATGCAGTATGGTCAGTCAGGAAAGTGAGGAAAAGGTGAAACAACGGCGGCACAAAACCAGGAAGCGCACACTCAGGTACAACAACATTAACACACATGTACTCGATGTAAAACACGTGCACGCAGATGAAGCGTAAACAATGCCAGCATGATAAACATGTTGTATTTCCCCTCAGCGTCTTTAATCGACAAATTCAGGCAGATCTGAGGACGAGCCTTGAGGTTTATGTCACCATGTATATGCGATGTGCATTTCGAATCTAAAAAAAAGAGTCAGTGGATCTTAAAACCACCCACTGAATACAGATTCCCATTTTACCTCAATCCATTTACGAGGAGGGGGGGTTAGGAGGTGAGAAGGAAAGCAAAAATAAGCAGAGGAGAGGATGCGGATGAAATAAGTATAGGGGGATTATTTCATAAACGACAGAATTTTCTTTTCTGTGTAAGTCATTTGATCCTGTCAAATATGCCTAAAGCCATACGCCCACGTGCTCATTGTCTGAAAAATGCTCCGTTTATGAGAACAACCCCCCCCACACCCACCCATCCACCCCCCAACCCCGCTTCAAACAATGAGCGGAGCGGTTGGCTGCTCGGCTCCACATCAGCATCAGTGTTCAGTAAAACCAAGAGAAGGAAAATGAGATTTAAATCGGAGGAGGCAAAGTGGCACACACGCCCAGGAGAGCGGCCCAGCGAGCTTGTTTGTTTGTTTGTCCCGCGCTACAATCAGTGCGCTAAATTGCAGAAGGCCTTCGTTTGTTGTGTTTACCTCCAGGACGGCCGACATGGATGCAGAATAAACAGAGCGACTCCTTCTCCCATCTGGACCCTTTATATCTCTGATATCATCTCGACTATTCTCCAGTCACCCAAGAAACACGCACACACACACACGCACACACACACACACACTTCCATCTTCATTCAATCCACTATATATGTGTTATTTCTTAAAATAACATTTTCTGTGTTTATTTTCATTTTAAAGGAACTTTTTGTCTCATTTACAGCTGCTATAATGATATTTCTTAAAGCAACAACAAAGACATTTAATTTGTGTTGACTTTGGCTCCCCCTGTGGACAAAAGTGGAATGAAAACTCCGTGTCACCATGATAACACAACCTTCTGTAGCAAAGATCTTGATCTAGCTAATGCATGTATTTTGAAGAGCGTCCAGCAGGATGCCTGGCAACGAGGTTATATATGTATTTATGGCTTTGCGATGTTAACAACCGCTTCGATGGCAAAAGAGAGTAAAGTTTGTTCAGCTTCGGTAAAACAATCAAACTGGGTTGCTCCGTATGTTAATACTGTTGAGCTGAAGCTAAAGTAGCAACACTCTGATGTTATGTCTTTACAATAACGAGCCAGCAAGGTCAACATAGAATGTTCCATTATTACAGCAAAAATGTTAGCTAGCTTTCTTTAGCCACCAAAGGTGAGTAATGATTTATTCATCGTTAATTAACCCATTTGTTACATTTCATTAGCTCTTTATAAAGGATGCATAATGTAAGGAATTTAGTTTAGCATAAAAAACACATTATCTTTAAAATTTTCTCTTCACTTTCTAATAATCTAATTTTTTTTATCTGTTCTATTTGCAACCAGACCTCGTTTATTGCAAATTGCGGTGATCACAGTATTTTGCAATGATAGCTGAGCAAATTTACATATTCTTGACAAAAAAATCTCCTAAAAATCTCAGAGTGATTTGCCCCTTTTAAATTATCTGCATGTTTAAAGCAACATTATGTAGGTGTTTTCTCCCAGTGTGTCAAATATGCAACAAAAGACACAACACATGACATGTAACTTAGCAAGCAGCTACTTATTATTCAACGGCAGCGAGTCCAGTTTGTGTCTGTGTGCAGTCTTTTACTTAGTGTAACTGTCCCCAACAGCTACACACCAGTCTGAGGGAACTCTTGCCGGTCCTCTTGCTCGGACTCTGCCTCTTTTCTTCCGTCCCTGTCCAAGTACGTCCTCCTCACAGTATCGTATCCACATCTCTGTCATGAAGTTTGGAGGCTGTTGAGTTCAGTTACATTGTCCACTCACTCAGCTCTGCTTCTGGTGTCCATTCTGGCGCTGGACCTCCGTCTGCCGGCGAGCCAAACCTCCACTGATAGCAGGGCAAAACACCAATATTTCCCGCTGCCACAGCTGCAGCTTCAGTCTGCAGGCAGCTTACACGTTGCTTTCAGGAACCTCCGTGAATCACAGAGTTGAGGCAGAGCAGTCGTAGGACAATGGAGGGAAAACCAGAGGACATTTTCTCCTTAAAATATGACTGTTTTGTACGACGTTTCAGTTTTGAAAATGTGGCCGCGGCTTTGAGTAGCATAGCTAAGGAACAAGCCACAGGAGGGCAGAGTGACTTTGTGATTTTATAACTGTTATTTTAACGTGATACGGATAGAAATTGTTGCTTTAAGTGAAAATCTGTAAAACATGATAATTATCCTTGTGCATATCATAGTGCCCGTGTGTGTGTTTCCTCGTGTGTGTGTGGGGGTTCATTCAGGTAAAGTTTTGAGACCTGCAGAAAAAAATGTGGAAAAAAAGTCTGAGGTGTTATTGTATGTAACTAAGTGTGTGTGTTAGCATACCGTGTGTGGTCTCTCCCATTGACATACATAAAAATAATTTTAATGTTTCAAAGATTCAGAAAATGGACACGGCTCTAAAAAATCTACATTATCATTCCTGATTTTGTCAAATTATCATTATTTCTCAGCCAAACCTGGCAACCATGCCTGTGTCTGTGTATCTTTCTCTCTCTCTCTTTTCTTTCTTTTTTGGGGGGTTGACAAATGATATGCTCAGAGCGAGTGGAAAGGAAATGGAGAGAGGAAGAGAAAGCGCTTGGCAGAGCAGCGTCCAGGCGAATCGGGCGAGAGAAAATGCGGAGAATGAGCGATTGAACCAGTGTGGGAGAGCGAGTGGGTGAGGGAGCAAGCGAGCGAGAGAGAGGAAGAGGAAGAAGAAGAGGAGGAGGAGGAGGAGGTGGAGGATATATTTAGAGCTGCTCCTAATCAACTTCTCCGTCAGTTTGTGTCTGTGGGGGCGAGAGGGAGAGAGAGCCACGCAAGTTCAACACTAAAAATCAATATGCAGCCCACTCGCTCGCTGAAAGCTGCGGCGAGAGAGGAAGAGAAAGTGGTGAAAGGGAGAACAGGAAAAAGACGGAATGAGGCAGAGACAGATGAGACAACGAACGAGGAAGATAAGAGTCTCGTGTGTGTGGTTTTGAGTGTCATGTAGCAAATATTTATACTATATAGAGGTAAAAAAAACAAACACGTGTCATTATGAATCACTTTAAAGGAGAGTTTTCAAGTTTTTTTTGCAATTGCTAAAAGCCAATTCATGGTTGGGTGTGCGACATTTTTTTTTTTTGCGTGTGTTGACAAAAACTGAAGTTGTGCAACAATTTTGCTCTAGAGGAGGGTTTTGCATCGTCTGCCTGGTAACGGGAGCATCTTTTCCACATTCCAGGTCTATTTCTGTCCCATTTAGTGAAATGTTTTCTGCCCAGACAGCTGTTTAAATCACACAAATATCCTGCTGTCTGTGTTTTGAACTTATTTACTGGATCTACATTGAGTGATCGAGGCTCGCAGTCTGTGAGCTCATCTGTTTCACTACAGGCAGATTCACTTTCTTAAGTGGGCGAGGAAGTGAAGTCAAGAGTCAAGAAATACAAACACTGAGAGGCGCTGTCCACTCGGCACCTCAGCAGCTGCCAATGACACGCTGAAAACAGGTCAAAGCCTTTGTTGACTGAAACCTGCAATCACCATGGTGACATCATCATCCTCATCGCACAACGCAATCTACATATCGACATAGCACTGTTTCAGAATACGATATCCGGGTTAAAGCGCCATCTTTTCAATATGCAGCAGTGCCATGTCCCACGTTGTTTCAAAAGACGAGAGGACATGACCGCAGTTAATAAAGTACGTTACAGGTCTTAAACAAATGAAGGGAAAAAAAAATCGGCTTTTGCACGTTCACGTCACTCAGGTCTGTTAAAACGACTGCAGCACAGCACTGCCACATGCTGAGAAGACAGGCCTTGGATCCGGATATGGTATTTTGAAAGGGTGTTACATCATGACTTAAAGGCCGTGTCAGCATGACTGTGTCAGCTGACAATGACACTGGCTAACAGCAAATTAAAAAAAAAAGCCTACCTCATATCACAACGCTCGCTCAATTATAAGCTGTGCTAGTTTACTGGCTGATGTCTCCAAACAATGAAATTTGTATTTTCCTGCAGCTTGGCTTAGAGAACAAATACCACACATCCTCCATTAGCAGTGCTCTGCTAATGTCACGTTGCAGTCCAGATAGGTGATTTGCAAAAGATAGTGACTAAAATCTTTGCTAAATTGTGAAGGTTGTATTTTTGCCATTGTTAAAGAATCATAATGTAACTTTGACATGACCCACGGCTTTGAAAAACGAAACTTAACAATGCACATTAATACGCTGCACAAAACAGCAATGTTAGTGAAACCGGGTCATATTTTTGGGAGGAAAATTTCCTCTGGTTTTCCCTCTGTTGTCCTACGACTCCTCTGTCCTGTCTGCAGCCTTTTATTTTGTCAAGCTATCCCAAATAACTACCTGCTGCTGCTGCTGCAGCTGCAGCTTCGGTCTGCAGGCCGCCTAT
>JAQLOL010000015.1:19727833-19760243 GCA_029783665.1 Naso thynnoides | reverse complement strand
GATGACTAACATTTTTTTAGCTGCTGGTCGCAGCTATTGCAGAATTAAAATGACAGTCTCAAATGTCCTAAAAATTAAGACCTAGCGCCTAGCCTGGGCCTGTTGCTACATGTTTTTGGTGATAATGTGACTTTATTTCAAGTAAAAAACGTCTAAATGTCTCTTTCCACAATGCATGGATGGTCAGAATCTCATTCACAACATGATGTCACAGGATTTATGTTATTACTGATCAGCTTGTGACATTAGCCTTCCTGCTTGTTTGTAACAGTAGCTGGGCCTGGGTTAAATGTAAAAATAGGCTCAGCTGCTCCTCACTTGCTGTGGCGTTTTAGAAAGGGGGTGCGTGCCAATGGTTCAGAAGGGAGAGGGTTCACATGAACAAACATGAACACACAGCTGTTCAGTCTACCAAAACAAAGAAACTTAGAAGCTTGATAACAACACACAGAGAGGATGTGTGTTGACCAGTGTGTGACCAGTCCTTTACATAGAAAAACATGTTTTTCCTGAAATCTAAGGCTGAACTTTGTATGACGCATCATTTGTTTTCTCTGCTTATTCTTCTTTGTGAAAGCTCCCACCGTCGCATCTTTATTATTTTCAGTGATGATACTCTTGTACCTGTACCTTTTTGTCTTTAATAATTGTTATATATATAACAATATATAATAATAATAATAATAATAATATACAACAACAAAAAAATATAAGTATATATATATATATATACTTATATTTTTTGTTGTTGTTGTTTTGTTTACACTCATACTGTATAACTAATATTGCACACACTATAAAGGACTTTGCCTTGTGCTTTTTCAGGTGTGGGATTTAAAAACTGAAAATGTTTGTTACCAGTCTTTTGTGCTTTCAGGTATGATATTCCTTATTAATAACTTATTGGAGCAAATTGCTATTTCTGTCTGAATCCTCTCATTACATTTGTACAGTAGAGGTTGTAAAATCACAAGTAGTAGTAGCAGTAATAGTAGTAGTAGTAGTAGTAGTAGTAGGATTTCTGTGAAATCAGAAAATGTTCGTATATTAATAAAACTGTCCAAATATAGGTTTCATTTAAGCAGTGGTGAGGCTTATGACAAGTATTTAAACTTGACCAGTAAGAAATTCATATTTTAAATAGCATGTTCTGTGCAATGACTACTTTATAAGAATGAAGGACTTGCAAAGTGATTGAAAACATCATATTCTTTGCCACTTTATTAAAAACAGTTTAATTCTTTAGCCTCTCCACTGCTCAGTGCGTTTTTCTCGGAGGGGAACAGGCACCTTATCACCGGCTCAGCTGATGGGCAGGTGAGTAACTGAGGAAGACAGCACCTTTGACAGCTCCTTATATCTATCGAAGACTGAAAGTGTAACACATATGCTTGGTTTAGGTGTGGTGCTTTTCTTTCCCTGATGACCATAAGTGTCAACTCGTAACCAAAATTGAGCTTGAGAAGATGGAAAAAAGACATCGAATGCACAGAGGAATTGTGAACCATCAAGCAGGTGATGTTACTCATATACCAAACAAATGGGGTTAAATAGTACCTAGTAAATGTGTGATGATTCTAATCAAATGTTTTTTTTAATAACATCTGACCATCTGAAAGAAAAAACAATTAAAATGTATTACTTGTGCACTGAAAAATCAGGGGCAGAGAAAGTGGAGACTTCAAAACCTGTCCTCAAAATGGCTTTATGTGGCTCATTCACTGACATCAATAATGAGCATGAGAGGTAAGTGAAAAATCTCCATGACATTGATAAACAGTCTGAAATGTTCACAGCAAGTATAAGATGTCACATCATTTGGTCAACACAAGAATGCACTTGTTGGGTTGCAGATTCTGGCATTGCTAATAAAGGAGGTTTTTGGCCTGGTTAACATATGACACACCTGACTTAGCACTGGGATGACAGCATACCAGATAGGTCATGTTTCGCTGAAGAGATTTTTTTTTTAAATGCATCTGTAGATTTTAGTCTCATACAAAATCAGAAAGATAGTGACGGGACATGGATTACTCACAAGACTTTTTTTTTTTTTTTTCATCTATTTCATCGCTCTGATCTGAATGTTAATTCTGAGAAGAAAAAGGCCTCCAGCTCTTTTTATCATCATTATGGTGAATACGTGCATGAATCTTACTGAACTATGGTCTGTCTGAAAATGTTCAACCAGGGACTCATCATGTCCTGTTTTGACAAATCATTGGATTCAGAGGTTGGAAATAATGAAGTGCAAATACTTTGTTGCTGTACTTAAGTAGATTTTTTTCAGGTATCTGTTCTTTATTTAAGTATTTATTCTTCTGACAACTTTTTACTTTATTCCTTACATTTTAACAAAAATCAGTGTGATTTCTACTCCTCACATTTTCATAACAGACTTGTTACTTAAATTTAAATGCTTTTGCCTCTTTGGCTGCGCTCAGGATGCTTTACCAATCTAAAATGTTAGTATTTGACATTCTGGAAATGAGACTCAGCAATCAACTTATTTTCTGGTGTGTAAAGGAACAGCTTGGACAAATCCTACCGATTCTAGCTATACGTTTAACAGTCTTTGCTTTATATTAATGTGACGTGACGTCCAGTTAGCTTTGCACAGACATGGCTGCCAGAAATGTCCTTCAGAGGAGTACTTTTTACTTTTATACTTTAAGTACATTTCAGAACCTGTACTTTATTACTTTTACTTGAGTGAAGAAGTGGAGTCAGTACTTCTGCTTTTACCAGAATCTGTTTTTACTGTATCAGGTCCTCTACTTACATAAAGAATGTGTGTACTTTTGCCACCTTTGACTGGATTTTAGAAAGCTGGTTTGAAGCCTGATTAAATGTAAACTTGAATTAGATATCAAGTGACCTTTCTTTTTAATGTGCGTCTTTATATTTCTATGGGCATCATTTTTTTTTTGTTTCAATAAATGTGAAGCTTTCGATCGGAGACCTTCATTAGACAGTGTGATAGAAAAGCATTCATGGCACTGTGAATTATGCCTCTGCTTGTCCCTGTATGCACTAATAGTGCTGCCAGGTAACCAGATAAATATTAAAACACCTAGAGGTACATTTCTGCCTGTCTCAGTTCTCCTTACCAAGGTAATGCAGTTGCGAACAAATCCTCGAAAACACACTCAACTTCACTTTGCTTTGAGCAATGTCTAAACAATGTTTGAATAATGTCATGGATGGGTGGATAAAAGAAGGATGGATCTTGCCATGTCTATGACTGTTTATGTCATTCATTAGTAAGAGGAACTTACAAGGTCCAAGGTTGACCTCATAGTGTCAACTAGACACCATTCTTAATTTTACTTCTCAAAATTATTACTAAAATTAAAAAAATACAGGCTTCATTTGTCTCAAGGAATCTTTGTCTTGAAGCAGAACATGATACTAACAAAACTGTGGCCATTCTCAGGGGCTCCATTTAGTTCTCATTTCCGCAAGGTAAAAATTGTATGCGATCCAGGAAAATGTTACAAAAGCAATTCAAACCCAGTTGTTATTAAAAGAAATAAACAACAAACAGCTGCACACTTGCAGATGTGGCTCTGTCACAAACAACTGGGAAAAAAACCACCAAATTCATATTGACAAATTGCTGCACGTGTCTGCGCAGTCACAGGAAACTTTGCAGGCTGGTAGCATAAACTGTTTCAGGCTGTTAAAACATTTGATGTTTTGACAGGAAGCAGGCACTTGAAAAGGACAGACCTAACTCTCTGTGTGTCTGTGCACCACTGTAATGAAATGGACGTTGATTCCTCATTGCTCGAAGCAAAGCATATGATCTCAGCGCTACATCATTGCAACTCTTGACCCAAACAGATGCCTTAGTGTAAAACCTAGCTCATCGACCACATGATGTCTGTGAGCAGCCAAGTTTAACTTGCTTCCTTCTGACAGGTTTTGACAAATAAAATGATTTTTTACAGATGTAAAAGGGAATTAAAATGATCTAGACGAATTACTGGCTGCAGTATATACCCCACAGAAGCTGCCTGTTGTTACTGTTAAAATGTAATTTACCAGCCTATCAGTCCATGATAATTTGGATATGTCTAAGGATGAAATATGATTCTGATTCTTCAAATAAGTCATTGGTTTTTAAAATATTTTTTATTGTTGAGTAAAAGTGCACTTCACCGTAAAATTACGTGATATTTTCAGGATCTACTCTAATCATCTGAATATTTATAGTGTATTTATCCCAAACACTAACTGATCCATTGCCAATGTTAGTATGGTAAAGCCACAATTTGTAGAATTAAAAATTTAGACATCTGCTCATCCAATGTTAGAATCGAAAAAGACACTGTGGCATACAGCAATGAACACTATTCATCAAGGATCACATAAAATTTCCACTCAAGATGGCTTTAAATGTTACTGCTCTGCACAGTAACACATGCCCGGCATGATAATAATGATGTACTAAAAATGTAAAACTTGTCTAACAATAACATAATCTCATTAGGTAGGTTATTCAGTGCAGGAAGTGGGTAAAAGGGAACCATCAGACTCAACTTCTTATTTCTACTCTGCATGGCAATAGTTTCCATCTCGCTGACTGTACAAAGTTTAGACTACATGAAGTCAAAGGAAACCTCAATAAAAGCCTATAATCCTGTAGTGTGCATGCTTTCCTACTCCATAACATCAGTATGTTTATCTTTAGAATGTGGTTCCACTGTCTTTCCCCCAAATGATTTGAAAAAATGCCTTTAAGGGAAATCCTGTAACACTGTTTTTCCATATGTTTCTGTGGGGGTCCCCTGCAGGGACAACAGCTGCTTATGTATTGGAAGCTCTGATGGCCTGTATGTGGTGGATCTGGCTACCTCAGAACTCCATACAGTACTATATTTCATAGGTAAGCTGGCAGTGGTGGGACTTTTCCTTTTGCTACTGTACTGCTTTCATGTGTTTGAGAATTTAACTTGGATTGAGTTTTTCTTGAGGAAACAATGTGATTGATTTCAAACTCTAAGGGAATATGCTGCTGCTCATAGTTCATATCCTCTCTGCCACAACATAGTTTCTTTCAGAGAATAACATGAGCTCCTGCAGAGGCAGCACAATAAACTGCATCCCAGCAAAATGTTTAGATAACTTATGTAACCCCAGTTCTCTGAGTGGCATTAGGGAGATGGACATCAAGTTGCCCCTACGAATGCTTTTCTTCCTGAGTGGAAGTGAAGTTGCATCAGTACATTTAACAACACTCTTGGGCAATACAAGGTAGTTATTTTAAACTATGTCTTGAGACACTAAAGTGAACCATTGGCTCAGCAGTTCACTTCCAAAAACATCTCTAAGATAACAGTTATGGACTCCTTAAATCCAGGAAAGAACAAATCCTCCTTTCCCATTTTCATTTTGATACCAGGAGTTCTCTGAAAGTTGACTAGCCTATCTTAATGTAGCACTATTTTTTTTTTTTTTTAAATAGAGTTTTAGGTCATTAAGATGAATATTTTTCCTCTGTGGAAGTCAGGATTTATTTTGAGCAGTCACTTGGTAACATGTCAAAAGAACCATTTTAACTTGATAATAGCTTACATGATAACTTTATGCCACTCTGATGTTTGCGTCAAGTGAAAATAACACAAACTCCTCTTAATATAGTGCACTAAAAGCACAAAAGCTTGAAAGTTACCAAAGTGTTGAATTATCATCAACAAAAACTTACATTGTGAACTCTACAAAAATAGAGTTGATATATTTTAATAATATGTTATATGCATCCATAGAGTCAGTTCTCTTTCTTAATGTGTTGCATTTAATACAAATGAACTGGAATTTGGATGCATCTAAGCCAATGACTGACGTTCATTTTTCTAGATTATCCCAACTTGAGCATCACAATGGCTGGGTCATGGTCAATCTCTCCAGTAAGAGATAACACCGTAAGTAATTCTAATAATACCTTGATTAATCAGGGTGAGACATTGCGCTGAGCTGTGCTTTCAACTGGACTTCTGTCATTCAGTTGGCCGATGATATAGTCTACGGATGCTCGTAATCAATCCCTAATGAGATTTTTCTTGTGTTGCAAGTGATCCTTTGAGTCAGGCTGCTTACAGAAGATCATGACGTTTGCTGTCAATCTCGTCAGTTTAAGATAATAGAAGTTTAAGTACTGAATTTACAGTTTATTAAGTAGCTGAATCTCTGTGGAGTTTTTCGTTTTGTTTCCTGTTCCAATTTTGACCGTCTTAAGGTGATCCTGTATTATTTTTATATTGCCACAAACTATGGTTTTCGCAATCCATTTAAGGATTATGAGAGTTTTTTACTAGATTTAACTGTGTTTGCTGCCTGAAGGAAAGTGATATTCTTCTGCTCCTGCAGAGAAGTAATTATGTGTTTTAATGTAGCACGAAAGCAATGAAACCCTGACATTCATTTGTCTCTGTTTCCTGAACAATTTTCAGGGAAGCGTTTTTTCATTTCTCTTTTGAAACAGTCACGGACCCATGCAGTTGTTTTGATTAATTCATTTTTTGAATTCTTGTCACAGATGATGTGCTTGGTGAGTGCTTTGTTTACTCCGCGTGTGGTCCTGTTGGGGTTACATCTGTGTGACCAGCAGAGAATCTTGACTTGCGATGAGGGCTTGTCGGTGTTCCCAAGGTAAACCTGGAGTTCAAGACAAATATATATTTATGCTGCAGTATGTGGTCCTTTTTGCATAATTCCTTTGGTATTGACTTTGGTGCTGTACCAGATGTTTTTGTTTAAATATTAAGCTTCTATTAAGGTTTTCTAATGTCTGTTTTCATTATTTATGATATAATCACCCTAAAAACATAAAGCTAATCTTCAATTTGAATATAATGAATTATCAAATTAAATGAGTTAACCTTAACTAGTTAGTTTTGTCAACATAAATACATATAAACATACTTATGTATTTATCAGAGCTCTGATACAGACGCCTCTCTTTCTGCCTGTTCTCACCAGACTGTTGTCTTGCTCATTGTCAGTCCTACAACACAATGTGATTTTTACACATCACTAGTTTACTGTAAACAGAACCAGTGTGCAGAGTGAACCTCCTCTGGTGAGTTTGGGAGTTGCGTTTTGAAGCTATGGCAGCAAAAGCACCGCAGTCTTGTGATCTCTCAAATGTTGGTTGGTAATTTGAATGTCACTATTATAAATGAAGCTTCAAACTGTTTTGTACGGTCAATGCCAGATAATTTGTTCCTTATTCTCTTCCCCTTTACACCATCTCCGTTTTCAGAATCGGCGTTGCTGGGCTTAGTGCTACCAAATCTATTGTGAATGGTTACAGACAATACTAAAACGCCAGGGTCTTTATTCTCCTCACTGAATTATAAACGGGTCCAGCCAGACTTCTCCCCTGTGGAAGTAAGGGCTGGCCTCGCAGGACTAATTCAGTAACAATAGCACATTTTCGATTATTGAACAATCTATGAAAGATGCAAGAGAGAACTGTTTCTCTGTAACTCAGATAATCATTTCGTTCCAGCCTGGATCTGCTCTGCTGAGTGAATGACTAAACTAGATGAACATTTTTTTATATGTCTGGGTTTTTAAATCCACATGACTTTTATTTAGCTCCTGTACTAGATGTACTCCTTAATCCATGAAATCATACTCATTACTCTCACAATAGGATGGCATTAGAATTGCCAAAAAAATAGATTTGTCCTCTGGGAAAGGAATTAAAGGTATTACCTGTTCCTCCATAAATGATTAGCAAAATCAGCAGCAGCAGTAATAATGTGATGATTGAGATAACAGTAAATGTTTCGTGTTTTTCTACTTACTATAAATTTGTAGTTTTTGAGCCAAAGCATGATCAAGTCAGCTTGTTAAAACCTGCAAAAAATGCTGAAGCTGTAGACACGTTGCTTTCTCTCAGAGCTGCTCACCTGACCTCATCAGCAACAGGACGTATGAGTGGGGTCTGCTTTTCACTTGGCTTCCTGTCTGTATGACCCTCTGACTCCGACATTTCCATATTAACTTAGCCTATTATAACCAATTTTGCCATCTGGTTTTTCATGAGTCAACAATATCATGGTACTGAGAATTAGAGGAACTAATAATCTGCAATGGTGGAAAATCCTGTGCTCCTTCATTTCCCGTAATCCCCCCCCCCCCATTTCCACCCCTCACTTGTTTTCAGTTCTCCTCCACTGCCTGAATCTCCTCTGAATGCTGAGCTCAAGAGGAAGGAACCCAACCATCCTAAAAAGAAAGGTCAGCATCCCTGGCGTTGTCAGAAGACCATCTCAACTCTCACTTGTGCTCATGCACATAAAATTTTTTTAAAAAAAGGAGCTACTGCTGTTTGCTGCTCCGGGTTTAACAAAAATTTGACCCATTTCATAGTTCACTCCATTCATGGCCCGTTGGCTGTTTTGCTTGGACACAGATAATTCTCAGAAAATGTAGGTTTTTATAAAGTCTGTTTGGCTTTTTTTTTTTTTTTTTTACAAGAGCTAATAATCTGAGGATGGAAAAGATTCCACCCTTTGGATTGTGGAGGCAGTTGATGTGGATGGCCTTCATAATAAGATTCCCCTCAGTTTGAATTTGCTACATAGTACTTCCAATTATGCAGCTGTAAATTTGCACGACACTGATAAATTCTCACCAATTATCCCATTTTGCTGTGCAGTTGCTTCATGCAGTGGTAAACTTCGAGGTAAAGTGAGCTTGTTTGTCGATCTTGAGTGTATCATTAGGACTGAGCAGCTTGAAGCTATTGTGGAGACCTACAGTACAGTATAGTGTGGTTTACATTTTGCTCTGAATGAGAGCTGGCACTGACAAAGCCAACATAAGCCAGACTCCCCACAGCTGGAGTGAAGAGAGCTGCCAGTGCCAGACGGTAGGGGAACTTCAGGGGAGTCTAGATGTGCTGCGTGACTGCAGTGTCTGACCAAAAACCACAAACATTTACGGACTATTGAAGCCCACCATGCTGCCCCCCATGCATCTCATGTGTTCTTGAGGATATCTGCAGAATTTTAGACAAATTACACCATAAACCCCCAAGACTCCTGGAAAAGAAAATCTGTCTGGTAAAAGTCTGAGCTTTTACTAAAAGAATTGTAAAACGTAGATTAGATTATCTGTTGTCAGTTAAACTGTCATGTAACATAATCATTTAGTGAACTCAAATTGTTGGGAATCATGATGTTTATCTGTCTGTAGTTTTCGCATGATGTCACAGGTTTGAGATGTAGTTGCCTAGATTAAGTTGTTTTATAGTTATGATGTCAACTGACTGCTAAACCAGCAGGTAATCTGTCTGTCTTTATTGTGATTTTAGAGAGCACTTTGAAAGGGAAGATACAATCGAAAGTGATCAAATCAACAATTTGATGTTTTTTTTGCAGTCAGGAACATGTAACTGTACAGAGAAAGATGCCTTAAATGTCACTAGTGGCTGAAAGCAGTATTTAAAAAAGAGATACAGGCTTAAATTTATGTAAAAATAAGGAGTGCTCATCTTCATTATCATCTGAATGACTGCTGCAAAACATCAGCCCAGTTTCACATGACATGGAGCATAACGCATCAAAGTTAGCCTTATTTTTTGGAGCTCCATTGCTAGTTTTGGGAAGACTAAGAAAGGAAAAAACAGAACTGTGCCCTGACTAGTCCAGTTTGAATGCAACGGGAAAGTGTTTCATGCCTCTCGCTTTTGTTCCATTAGTCACCATTTTACAGGAACTACACAGAGTATCTCATTGTTTAGTGCATCAAATTCCCATCCAGCTTTCTATTCAAGCTTAATATTTTGGTAAGTGTTTTATTCACATAGCTACATGCAATCTTTCATCCTTCACTCTCCTTGTACTTTTCCCTCCATTGTGCCTCACACATGTTCTACACATTCTTCAGATGCAGCATTTCTGTTGTTGTCAGAATCTTCGTTTGGCTCCATACTCATAACTCCTACAGGTCTTCAGTTAACGTACCTCTGATTCCTCTTCTACTCTCACACGTCAGAAAGGTAGAGACTCATAGCAGAGGGTCTGGTTACAGTCAAAATGATATTTTAGAGGTATTTATATCTGCTATGGTTTATACACTTTGAGAAGCTTGAATTATTTAGTCTTTTTCTTGGTCCACATTCAACTTCTAACTCAGAAGGAAGTAGGACTTTTGCCTTCTCCTGTCCTCAGACTGAGAATAAGAGTTAATGGTTTATTGAAACTCCTCCTCTTCTACTGCAGGCAAACCAAACTATTAAACGAATGGTTGTCACTTTTTAAAAACACAGAAACCAACAAAGTGATGCACATTTTAAATCTTGTTAATCCTAACATCCATCCAGCAACTACTCAGCTTTTGGTCCAACAGTTGCAGACCCGAAAGCAGCAGCTAGCAAACTTCAGCTCTGAGACTGCTGGCAAAACCTTGTGGTACGAGATCACTTGCTGCTCTTTCAATGGTTGCATAAGAAGCTTAACATCCATGTTGAGCTAGAATGAAGAATGTCAATATTATGAAACCCTTTCCTTGTAATGGTAAAGGTAAAGTCTTACATTCGTCATGAGATGAGAGCTGGAAAAAAGTGCATTTTATGCAGAAGTGACTTGACTTAAAAAATTGTCTGAAACTCTCACTTTGCTTAGATAGCATTAGGTCTTAAGTCAGCGTAAATTATGAGATTTTTACTGCTCCATAAAACTAAATGACCATTATATATCAGCAGGAGGTCAATAGGGCTGCTGAGAGATGCCAAGTGATTGTGTCGCCAGGTAATTAGATTTCTGGCCTAAAATGCTTAGTTTCCTGCATATAATCTGTTGTGGATCAACAGCTACTTCCAGTACATTACCTCACACACAACGCAGTGGAGGAATAGAGGAAGGAGGTACATGGGAGCAACCAGTGTCACAAAACTGTTACAAAGTTGACCCAAGGAGGGAAATAAGAAAATTGCTTTTAGAGAAGTGCAGAGGGTATGAAAAGTACCAACAGAGATATCTTTTAAAGGGACAGTTCACCCAAAAATGAAAATTCGGTCATTATCTACTCACCCTATTGCCAATGGAGGGTCAGGTGAAGTTTTTTAGTTTACAAAACATTGCTGGAGTTTCACAGGAAAAAAGCGTTGCAGTAATCTCCCAACCAACTCAAAAAAATGGTGGCCAAGTTTCAAATACAAAAATGCATAATAAAACCAAAAAATCTCTCCGCACTGCTCATCCGATGTAGCCTGTGGGTCACAAGAAGGAAGCAGTGTGCATATGCACAAGGAGCTGCAGGCTACAATGACGCTAAAAACACGGCGTCAGTGTTGCTTTTCAAAACAACTTTGCATGTTAAGGCTTCAGGACATTTGGATTGCTCTGGCCAAGCAGTATAGAGGCACTTTATGTTTTGTTTGTTTTTTACTGTGAAAACTCCAGCAGTGTTTTGTGGACTAACAAAACTTCACCCGCCCCTCCATCAGCATTATGGTTGAGTAGAAAATGATTGAATTTTCATTTTTGGGTGAACTATCCCTGTCAAATTCTAGATCTGATGGTTAAGGGAGTAGCTGGAGTGCATTGAGAGAACCGTGGAGAATCAAGAGTCCAAATTCAGAGTTCAAAAGAAAGCAGTTCATTTGCTTTTCATTTCCTTGTAGTTATATTTTGCTTTTTTCATGTGTGGTTTAACCTCTGCAGAGAGAAAACAAGGTATTAACATTACATCAAAGTCTCAGCAGAAATGTTGCAGTGGCAGTATTAAATGGTAAGCAAGTTAAAGTAAAACATTTGAACATTAAACTGAATTAGTTGTAAACATCAAAAATAGTACATATTTCTTTTTTTTTTCATCATTCGTCAACCTGCAGGAGATGCACAACATGGCTGAGGTGAAAATAGAGAACAAAGGGATGAAGGCCATATTTAAAGCCTCTCATTAGTGAAGTGATTCCATCTGAGGGGAGCATGACCACTCCAGACAGGAGTGGTAGATCTGTTTCTCCCTTTCTCAGGTGGAATCATGTGACCCTTAGATGGGAACTTCTGATAATCCCTTTAAAGACAAGCTGAACTCAAAAATGCACTTTCAAATCTTTTCTACCATATTCCTGCTCCTTTTTAGTCAAATTTAAGAATGTATGACAAAAAAAATAAGAAAAAATGTGTTTTGTATTTTTAAATTAAAACCTGCCACTTCTGTCTTTCATTTGAAAAAAACTCCTGGGTCCTTGATGTCAGCGTTGACTCGGGCCATTATTGGTTGAATCATTTTTTAATTCAACCAATTATATCACACCAATCCACCTGTCAGTAGAAATGTAACATCCGAGTGAAGTTAGCACAGCACCCCCTGCCTGGACTGGGATACGAACCCAGGACCTCCGTCAGCAGAGGCAGGAATGGATATCATTCAGCTAAAGGGCCAGGTCTTCTGAATGGATATGCAGCTGCTCTTACCTGTTACATAAACCTGTAAATATTAAATAAACTAAAGCTAGCTTGGTGTTAAAATTTAGCAAAGCCCCGGTAATGGTTGCCAAGGAGTAACAACACTTGCCAACAACACTCCAATCAGATTCCTCCACCTTTTGTCCCGCCCCTACAGCCTGTTCATTGGCTGCTTAATTGTTTGAATAGCTATTACATCACAACACGGCAGTTGATGCTCTGGAAACAGGCAGTTCAGCTTGTCTTTAAGGCTAAGCAGATAAAGAAGCAACATATGTATGGATAAAACCCACATTTCATTTCAAAACGGAGTAATTGTTAAGAGGCTGTCAAGTATATTTTACAGGAACATATTCTTCAAGCCAAAACCAGACTGAGCATTGGCACTGCTGATAAAAGATGAAAAGCACTCTCAGATAAGAGAGGATTGCAAAGAGAACCAGATGTGCTTCTTTTTTTTATTTTGACTGGTTGGTTGCAGTACATTTATTGTTGTGTTAGGAATTTGTCTATACAGGACAGCTGATAATACTTAGCACTCAAACACTACATACATCATACATCTGTGGATGAAATGGTATCGGAGTAAATTAAAATACTGGCACATAGTATGTGCATTGCTAACTTTACTGTAAGGAGTTGCTGCTTTTTGTTCATAAGTTATTGTCCATAGGTTTTCTTGGCTGTCGTCGGGGATTCTGTTATCAGGTTTCCTCTTAAAAAGCTTTGGAGAATACTTTGAAAGCCGTCGTTGTGATATAGAGAAAATAAGTGACATCATTGTGCCTAGATCAGACAGCACCATTCAATCTGCAGTCAATTGCAAAATGAATTAGATAGCTGCAAATGATGAGAAACGCATGTTATTGAATGAAAAGAAATTCAAGAAACTCAACAATCAGTCCATTTTGCTTATTTGTAGGTGTGGTAGTCAACTAAATTAACTGATGATTCATGTTGCATAACTCCTGGGTAAATTACATTTTTACATGGTAATCTTTTAGGTATAGGTTGAATCTGAGTCAAGAGTGTACAGCAAATTTTTAAGTCCACAGTTGCCACAGAGAGATTATTTGACTTTTCCTCACTTTGGTTGTAATGGACAGAAGAACAGTTTTTGGAAAGCCTTACACATCACATTTTAATGGTTGTGGAAAAAGTGAGTTCATTGTAATATAGCAAAGGCACTGACAGCAAACAGGGAGCATATTGAACCATCCCATAGTTTTTTGGCCGATGAATTTATTGCTCACAGCATGGTTTGGTCACCCAATAATATTATATGCTATCTTCCTTTGCTCGTTTAATCCACGAAAACCCCATATAATGAGTAATTCTATACTATCTTTTATCTTTGCTTTGGGCAAAAAGACTGTTAATGTTTATACTCATGCAAATACATTTGTTTTTAGTCTGTCTAACTGACAACCTTAATCTGTATCATGCAGGTGGAGTAACAGAACAGCCTCTCGTTTTCCACTCAAAAGTGACGTCATCTGGATATACCAGTGCTCCAAGGTACAGTAATTTCAAAGAGGAATTTTTGGTAGAAAATCAAATCATAGTTAACTGCATTGTCCAGAAAGTTATGATGAGATACATGATATGATATACTTAGTCGTGGAACAGAAACATACCCTTCTGGTGCCTGAATTACCCAGAGTACAACAACATTTTGCAGCCATTTCAACAACAGAGTTTCTAGCTAACCTTCTTGGTTTGTCTCTAGTTTTTTAATGTCACAATCCAAAAAATACAGCATGAAATCTAGTTGAACTGACACAGGCAAATTTATATAATTTAATTTTGTTTTTGCTTTTCAGAACAACCATGTTTTCACCTAAAACAAACATTCAAAAGAACTCTTCCTCTAAAAAGGCCAGCAAAAATACGTAAGCAGTCCCACCATCTAAACGACAATGTTGAGAGAGTTACCCAGTGTTATTGGTGATATCAATACTAAACTCCTTTTTCATCATGTAGAGGTTTACTCCTCAGAGACTATCCAGCAGATGGTGCAGCACCAACTGTTCCACACAATAATGTGAGCACTGGCAACAAACCAGTCTGCTGCCTTCAGTATTCAGGTGAGACAGTTTTGCTGCTGCGACACTGATCATATGTTTATATGAATGACCAGTCAGCAATGATTGAGTCTGTGTGTAAAGTCTGAACCGGTCAAAATTTGTCGGATCTTTCATTTGTGAACCTAGAACCATCCCATAGTCAGGTTTCAGGACCGTAGAATGGTCCTCTGTTATACAATAACGTGAATGACAACATGATGCATTTATTTGAATTGCTGAGACCTTTTGGTGCCTGAATTTGTAACAGCAACAGTTTGAAGCATTACATAGCAAACAAAAAAGAGAAGCATACTGCATTCAGTGTGGTCTGTCCTCTTCTGAAACAGCTAGTTCAGCTAAATAAATACCATATAAATTATAAAAGGCAAATATGACGAGTTTATTGCTGTCATTACAGAATTATGTTATATTTTAGTATTAATGCTTCTGTTTCGGTGGGAACTCTTCACCTCCTACAGTATAAAAAAACATTTTCACAACGATATTAAATCAGACATGGACTGAAAACTCCTTATAAAAGAATTCTGTGTTTCTTTGTGTCTCTCAGGTGATGGGAAACAAATCCTGTGTGGTCTTGGCGACAGCTCAGTGTTATTATACAAGTCCTCCCTCACTAGCAATCCAGCCGTCTACACAGGTGCATGAAATGGACATAAGTATACCTTAAAATCGTCTGGTGCCTGGGTCATGCATTATTTGCTCTCAGTCACGTCAGTGTTTTTGTCAGCAGTGAATGTGGTGGTTTGTGTTTCTTTCCTGAAAAGAATTTGTGTAATATTTACAATATTTTGTACTATTTTACTGCTCAGAATAATGCTCTTATGTGAATTTTAAAGTTATACAAGGTCAGCGTGTTCCAGTGTTGCCCTTAGCTTGGATTTAAGTCTGATTTATTTAGACTATTCCAATTAAAAGGCTTTGAAATGGATGCATGGCTTGAGATGAAAGCACAGCACAACCAAAAATTCACTTACTCAGCTGCCACTGTCAAAATTGTAGATTAAGAGTTACCAGAAAAGCGCGGTTTGATTTTATTCCAAAGAATTTGGTAAATGCTTTCATTGTTTTTGTCAGACAGTAAAACGTAGGTGAATCCAGAAGAGGAAAGATAGAAAGGGCACATTGTCTTTTGAGATCAACTAGGTTTAAGCAAGAATTTTTTTTTTTTGCTCTCCTACACACTATTGGAGATTAAAGTATCACTAAGAGCTATGCTAGGGCCATAAAGTAAACACTGGCAGCCAGAGAAAGGATATCCATGCATGTCAAGCATCTGTTTTGTGCTCGATGGCTCAAGTGCAGGGGAAACACACGTTCCACAAGGGGGCAGCAGAGATAAAAGGACCAACGTTATGGTGACCAGTGGATCATCCACAGCCGTCTTGCCTCACTTTGCCTAACTCTCTGTGCAGCACCATAAAAGTAAATGTTGCAGCCACACACTGTATTTCCAGGTTGGTTACAAACATCTTTTTATATGCAGGCCATGACAAGCCAGTGAGCAGTGTGAGCTGGAGCATTAACAGACTGTGGTGGCTGAGTGCGTCAGAAGACCAGTCGCTCCGAATTTGGACCCATAGCTGCACAAAGCCTGCTATTATCATGGTAAATGTCCCATGCATTCACTAACACACTTGTATTTATGCATTTGCTTCTTTTAAATATATTTTCATTAAGTCCCTGTCATCCTAATCTTAACCATCACCACCACATGCCTACATGCCTTAATCCATAATCAAACCTTCACTCACTCATTATTCTGAGCCTTAGTCGTAACCATAAAAAGCAGTGAAATGAGGCCCAGCCAGAGTGACCTCATATTGCAAAAATGTCTTCAGTCTGAAGATCTGAAAACTCCGATTGGTTTAGATATTTAAAAGAAATAACTACAGACACGGGCAGTACACTTTTTCACTGTCATCCTGCAGTGCTTGCTACTGTGCCCTTGTTGATTTCCTTTTTATTGTTGCATTGGTTCTCAAGGAATGGCTCTCTCAAGAACCTGTTAAATGTGTGAGTGTAAAGCAGGGGAAAAAATGCAGTGATGGAAATGAACCATTTTTGTTTTTTCTCCAACTCATTAAAAAAGTGAGTCATGATGCACCGTTGTAACTTCTTTATTTCTGTGAAATTTCAAAGTTAATCTTTGACGAAAAAACATGCTTAATTCCCTTTTTTCCCCCTCCAATGACAGTTAAAAAGATTTAAAATAGAGAAAGCCAAATTAATGGAGGGTGACGAAATGGTGTGTTTCTTGGCTGACGTTGTTATCCAAAGGATCTGCTGGACCGCTGGACATGGCACAAAAAAAAGAAAAAAAAGCTATGTCAAAATTCTGATCATATGCAGAGCCTCCTTACCTCATTGCCTCATTGGTATTTACATTTAATGGGACAGTCAGTAGTGTTTGTACTTGTCCATGCCAAGTGAAAACTCTGGGGTCTCCCTCATAGCTGATGCTAACCATCCCTGCTTCGCTCCACTCAGTGAAATTGTTTTGAGCTTGGCCAGGTCTGCAGCCTTTGACTGCCTGATGTTCTTGTGAAACAACTTTGGCAACAAATGCAAGTCTTTTTAGTGACACTAGTTCTGTCTGGGCGAGCCAGAATTACAAACAGCTTTGCGCAGTTTTACTTAAAAACTCAAGAAAGACATAACCTCAAACACACACATAACAATCTTGCAGTTTTTTTGTCGTTGAAAGTTTTCGCATGTCAAATGGTAGATCTGAAGGGAGAACCCATCTGTACCTTAGTGAACTCCAACTATTCAGTTTCTAGTATCTGATAAGGATCTGTATTCTGGACTATAGTCCCTCCTTTTGTGGAAACAGACTTTCTTTGAGTAGCCTTTTTTCCCAAATGACATATGTAGAAGACATTCAACACAAGATTCACATGATCGACCATTAATGGCCTCACATTTATTGGGATAGCTCAGGTACAGTATGTGCAGACAAACACTCAACTGTGGAGGGTGTTGCATGTATTATTTTAAGTAATTGAAAAGCTAAAGAGGCTTACAAAAACTACTATCTGAGTTTTTTCTGGTTTTAAGATTCACCCTTGACCTTGCTGTGTGTTAAATCATATTCAAGTACAGAGAACTTTGTAAGACTACTTTTTTGTTAGCGTCAATTACATTCCCCAACATTAAAGAAGACATTTAGAAAAGGTAAACTTTGATTAAAGAAATTCTGTTGTATATTCTATAATCTTATTAAACTTGTTATTCAGTTATTAAGGTTCTAGTGTCATTTTCGAGTTCTTTTTTTTTTTCAAGAGAATTGTTTGATTTTCGCTTCTTTTCTTTGTCCCTTTAGGACAACAGTATGTTTTCCAGGCCCATTAGAAGTGCTCAGTTTTATTACCTCGACAAATTTCTGCTTCTGGCATCTGGAGCCTCTTTGCGCTTGTACCTGTATAATGTGGACATCACACATGACAGCATCAAAAGGTAATTACAAGTGATTAGAACATACATCATGTATACGTAATAGGGGTACATAAACTAGCTAGGGGTTTTGAATAGGTTTTACTCATTCATGTAATTCATTTTCAAATATAAAAATATATCACTTAAAACCAAAGTAACACTCTAAATCTTGATTTCAGCACCTTGTTTTTCTTCAGTGCTTAAAGGAGGGTACACACTACAGGATAATCGGGCCGATTTTGGTCCCAATTGCCCCCTTCCGATCAAAGCCAGCAAAGGCCCGATCATCTGATGTTTGCAAATGACATCGTGTCTGATTCTCCTGTGGTGTGGGGTGTGTTAAGAGTGATTTTGTCCGGTCCGATCCACTCGGAAGGGCTCGGAAGGAGAGGTCATAGATAATGAAAATGTTTAATATTTGCGACTAGAAATCATGTAGTGTGTGGGGTGCTCCGAGAGGAGCCGATCAAGCGCAGCGTGTAAAGTCACGTGAACCGGATCAACAGCCAAGGACGCGAGCTGATGGTTGTAAACAAAAATGATGGCGCCGGTCATTGTCATTTCTTCATTCATTCAGTCCGGATCAAAGCGTGTATCTGCCTTTTGTTACCTGTTGCCATGGTAACTCACAGTACAGCGCTGCTCTCAAAGACTGTCTATAAAAGCTCTCCAAGCGATCTGTAACACTTGTGAAAATTTTTACTCACCTCTAACTGTAATGCATACAGCCCACATTCCCGCCGTCTCCTTGACTTTTTTCATCGTCATTTTTGTTTTTTATGTGGTTTTTCGAACAGAAACGGGCCGAGAACAACCACTATTGCATCTGCTGGTTCGTCCGTCATGTTTGTTTACACTGAAGTCACGTTTGACCATGCGAGATTTGGAATATTGAGCATGAAGAACCTGATTATCGGCTGAAGAATCGGTTAGTGTGGTGTGCTCCGAGTGCACACCACACACTATAAGATCAGGAGAAAGAGATCCTGTGCAGTCTGGTTTTTTTATCATCAAGTGTGTAGTCTCTAAATCTGTGAAGGTTTGAAGAATCCTGCAGTGTGTGCCAGCCATAAGCCCTTAGCAGCCTCAAATTAAAGAATCCAGCCATAGTTTGACTTCTAAAATTGTGCTACAAACACTCAAATTCACCTCCACAGATTGTTGTAATATTAGACTCGCTTTGGGTGCACTGTGGAGTGTTTAATCAGTGTTTGGTAGTGGCTAGAGTTGAATGCACTGACTTGTGCTAGCATTAGCATTAGCTTAGTCACTGCTGTCACACGCTTTGCGGTTGGCCAGTTTACACAGTCGGAAAAAAAGTTTCAAAAGATCGTACTCTGGGACCTGGTTTCAAAAGTTTGTGGTTTCGGGGGCGCCAGCACGCCGTTGTCATGTACGAGGAAGGCTGAACCGCAACAAAAGTGTTTCGTTTGATGCAAAAACTTGCACTGTGCAAACTGTCTCTAAAATGCGTGCTACCTTCTGCTGGCAGCCTATGGAGGTTTTACTCTTGATCAAAACTATCTAAAAACATCCATCCAAAACTTTTAACAGCTTCATGTGGTGTAAGTCAGCTTCTCTCAATCGTGTTGTATGCTCAGTATTCTAAAACTCTTATTTTGGCTGAAAAGCTACCAAGTTTAACACATCAGATCCAGTGTTTTGTGTCATAGATTACAGTTATTCTAAATGTCATTGTACTGCGGCTTGATTAAATATGGTTCCATCGAAAACTGAAACCCCTGAAACAGAAGTTTTCATTCAGTTACAAGTTTTTTTGTTGTTTTTTTTTTTAAAGAAAACAACATAAGAATAACAGATACTTTTGCAGTGAAACATCACTTTAAACTTACCGCAAGACAGCACAAATGTCAACTGAAGCAGCAGGTAATGTGAGTGAACCAGTGAGTGAGCCGTGCTGGCCTCCTGCCTTTGTAGGGCCTGCTCTGTGTTTCCCTTTAGTTGTTGTCTTTGTGTCCTGGCAGGTACTGTGGGCGGAGTAAATTAAGGCAACTGGGAGCATCTGGCCGGTCTCCCTGGAGCTTTTCAAAACTCAGCAGTCACCACCTGCATTCTCTCTGCTCTCGTCTCATCGTCGTCAGCCCTCTGGTGCTACAGGTTTTGGTTTGGTTGGCTTTGGCCTGGTTATCGGTTTCATTTCACATTCTACACCCAACACATCCATGCAACCACCTGCTGACAGCTCTAACTGCACCCTACATATGTGATTTTGTTATCTGAGTAATGTCAATATTGTTTGAGAAGTTTTAAACGTTTATATTTAAAGATATTTTGGGGGCTTTTGTGCCTTTATTTTAGACAAGTAGCTGAAGAGTGGACAGGAAATGGAGGAGAAAGAGGGAAAGACACGCAGCAAACAGCCACAGGGCGGAATCTTCCCTCTAGAGGAGGGAAGACAAAATATTCCACAAATACCACAAAACAATGACACAGCTGGAAGATTTTGGTGTTGCTTGAGGTTCCCCCCTCTGCAAAATGAGAAAGCAAACATCTGCTCAGGTCACCTCAACTTTGTCTGTTTTGTTTTTATCAAGTTGGAGGACAGTTACTTCCAACATTGTCTTGAATTTCTGTAAAACCTCTCGTTTTTTGAGGATATCCTTCTTAAAAGGGAGCTGCCCGTCTTATTGGTATTGTGATATTACATTCGTGATCATACCAAGTCTTTTGAACGGCTCTTTGGAAGGAAGGAGGGGAACTGAGTCACACTTGGTGAGAGACGTCCTTTTTTTTTTCTGTTGCTCTCAAATTTAACTGCATATTTCAACACAATTTCACCGTACAGGAAGGAACAAAGCAATAAGATCCGGCTCCCTTTAAGGGGCCGTAAAGCCCATCTCTACACTGGTATGCTGCCTCTCAACCTCGTCAACAGTCTTGTGTCATCAATGCTGATTGCTGACTGGAGGAAAAAGTAAACATCAAGGGCACTGCTGTTGAGTTTGATTTATGATGACCTTGCTTTTTCACATCACTTCCAGTATGGAAGCAGTGTTATTAGTGTAGCAACCTATTTTATTCACATGGTGACAAAAGTAACTAAAAGCAAGTCAATTTTTTTTTTTGCTCCAAGTCACATTTCAAAATAAAACAACAAACATGATTTAAAATTTTAATTTAGCTGTTTCTTTCTCTACAGCCTTATTATTTCAGCTTTTACACTTTGCAATATGAGTTATATTCAAATGACTAAGGTAAATATTCGACATGCAGTAGCTTTTCATCGAAAAAAAAAAAACAGCAAACATGATAAAAAAATAAGCCTTCAGCAAGCTTGTAGTGGAGTAGGAGGTTGTGGACTGGAGCTAAAAAAAAAAAAAGACTCATAACTAAGCTGACGGCATTAATAAGAGCCAGAAATGTCATCATCTCTGGATGTGTGCTTTGCAGACTATGACTTCTTGCTCCTATCCAGAGGGCGGGAGAGAAAACAGCCTGCCAAGATATTGTTTCGTAACATTTGGCAGCGATCTTGAGGACCGTGAGCTGATTTTACTGGCCGGAGAAAATCGTTGTTTCCCTGTGAGTCCCACAACAGCGCCATCCCACACACGCTCACCTCTGTGCAACCCGCTGGAGGGCCGAGCAAAGGGAAGAGAAGGAGGGATGGATGGATGGATGAGGGAAGGCTCTGAAAAACAACTCAGACTGCAAGGAGGAAAACTTTTCAGCATCGTGTCATCGCTGCCAAAGTACAGCACACTGCATCTTGGGTCATCTAAATGTGTTAGCAATAAAGTTTTGAGGTGACACTTGCACATACACATGCACACACAGCGTAACAAAGAGAACACGATCATCTGTTTCTCATTGCTGAGGAATCTTTTGGCTGCTTTCAGCCCTCTGGCCCTTCTCCTCTCCATCCATCCTTCCCTCCTTCCTTCCCTTCATCCTCCCCTATGCAGCGTTTCCTTCCGTTCAAACTGTAAACACACACTATGTCGAACATATGCATACCAGGAAATACACTGATGGAGTATTTATGAACACCTGCTACTGTGCATCTTTAAACTGATAACTCCCCTCAGAATGTATGCTTAAACCTCTGATAAGTTTTGTGTGCATCTGTGAATTCATATTGACTGTAATTCCTCCTAGTAGGCATCCCAACATGAATGCAGTATAAATAATTACTGAATGCTTCCAAGCAAATTATGACATAATCGTAATCACATCAGAATAGAATACTTGAAACATTTAGAGCTTTAATTGCAAGGATATATTTCACAGCATTAGGTTTCATTTTGTGTTACTTCCTGTCGTTTGAGAAAACAAACAGGATTTCTCAT
This sequence comes from Naso thynnoides, assembly GCA_029783665.1. Lineage (NCBI taxonomy): Eukaryota > Metazoa > Chordata > Actinopteri > Acanthuriformes > Acanthuridae > Naso > Naso thynnoides. The sequence goes on along the minus strand of JAQLOL010000015.1, from coordinate 19,737,977 downwards.
TTGTTTCTCACCATTGTCATACATCTATATTTACAATCAATAAACAACAATAAAAGTTTAAAATAAAGAAACTAAATTGTTTAACTTAATATACAAGAAAAGTATTTTGACTAGATGGACTCCAAAGGCATCTATGTATCTGAACCTTTGACACAACCGATTATTGGCAGGTTTTAACTTGTTATAAATGTTTTAGGAATCATTTTAAAAAGATTCTTACATGTAGAAGGGGGCACATTTCTGAAAAGAGATCTATGTATAGATATGTTATACATATATTACTGCTTTTTTTTATTCGGTTACTTACAAATATATTTTTTTATGATTTCTTTACTGATTTATATTGCACTTACTAATCAGCGACAAAGGATCTATGATAAAAGCTGCAGGTAACTCTTCACTTTAAGCTTTCGTAATGAACATGTATAACCACTTGGTAAACCTTGATGGAGAAGTTCGGTTTTTTGCACATTAAGCCTTACAATAAAGGTATTTACGATCACATACAACGTTCTGCAGCATTAATATGACGAACAGTGCAGTCACAAGAGCTGGAGCTCATCGGTGATGTCTCCCTGGCTGAAAACGTCTGAAAACAACGGAGGTGAAGGGGCATTTTAAGGGCTTCGACAAAAGGTTGTTTAATTTTTTATTTATCTATTTGCAAAAACAAAAAATATACAACAACAACACAAGACAAATGTGACATTAACAATTAGACAAGACCATTAAGACAATACATTGCTGTGTCATTATAAAACATTGAGAATCAGGGTCAGGCGGAGGGGAAACAACAACAATAATAATAATAACAATATAAAACTGATTTGATACTGTTATAATAATTCTTCTAAAAAGGTTGTTTCAAAAGACAAGACAATCGCTAAATGTTTAGTGGTGTCCTCTCATGTACAGACAGGAACACACAAAGTTGAACAGATAATAATAATAATAAGCTGGAAATGGCTATTTGCTTGTTTCCTGATGCAGCTTAAAGAGTCGTTTCTGGGTTAAATGCTGTTGTCAAACTTTATGTTTTAGTGTCAGAACATGTCAGGACACCACTAAACATTTATACTGTCTCGTCTTTTAAAACGACCTTTTTCGACGGATCGAAGCACTTGAAATGCCCCTTCAACTCCGCTGTTTTCAGCTAGCGGTGATGTCAGCAAGGAGCTCCAGCTCTTGTGACTGCACCATTCATCATAATAATGCTGTTGAACATTGTATGTGATCGTAAATATCCTTATTATGAGGCTTAATGAGCAAAAAACAAACTTCTACTTTAAATAAGAGGTTTGTAACACACTATCGTGTAGCAACAAGAAGATATTATTGTAACGGCAGTAAATCTATTGTTATTGTCAATGATGATAACTTCTCCCATGAAAATATATTTGACATTTTGTGCAATTACTGTATTTTAATGTATTGTCATTCTGTTTGAAACATCAGCATCTTTTTTTTACAGGTCTGCAGGCCGAGTCATAGTTGTTCACATTTACATTTATGAATAGTTATATCTGCGAACAACCACATTTTATTCTGCTACAAACATTTATTACATGTGCATATGCTGCTGATAAATGCTTAATGGGAAAGGCAGCTACAGGCTGTGATATACAGCAGGGGGGAGGGAGGATGAGAGGAAGAAGGGGGAGGAGAGGGGGAGGAGAGGGGGAGGAGAGGGGAGTCCAGAGCCGAGCTGTCAGGACCCTCCGGGTCAGAGGAGGAAAAAAAAAACAAAAAACACCAAGTCAGCTTTAACGTCCAGCGAGTGCTGCATAATTGCATCATCAAACCGTCAACACTCGCTCCGATGACAGATTGCGTAAACAGCATTTTTTCCTCACTTGTCACACATGTTGTGTGTGTTAACAAGTCAAACAAGGTGACATATGAGTGAATCAGCAAGACTTCTGCATGTTTCTGTCTGCCTACACTTTTGGAAACATGGATTTCATAAGGTTTGTCAAAATGTTTCAGGGCGCCTTCACGGCCCGATCGTCTGGAGGAAGTTTCCTTAAGCTTTAACACGTGTTTAGAGAGCATTCAGATCTATTCAGCAAAGCTTTCACCCCCCAGCGTGGACTAAATGTTACGTCACATGAAAGCCGGGCGAGAGACATGCATTGAGCTGCAGTGATCCAGCCGAACCTTTTGAAGTTTATATCCTCCAAACATTTAAACTCCCTCCAAGTGTTTCTAGCACACTGAAGTAGGATAGTGTTGCTTTTGGAATCAACAGGAAAGACATGCTGAGATAAATCAGGGGAGAAAAGGGGAAAGAGATACAATAAAGACAAAAACAAAACTGTTGCCTTGTGCTCAGACCTGACCCTGTTTGGGTAAGCGAGGTCACGAGAAGAAGGTGAAGAGTACATCTGTCTCCTGCAAAAACAGACTCCTCTCTGTTTTGAAAGCCAGGCAGTATCACATGATGAAAGTGCTACTTTTAAGAGCTTTTAGAGGTAGAAAAAAAACCACACAGTCTCTTTGGCTCTTGTTCTTTCTCAGCACTTTGCGTCCTCTCCCTCCCCCCGCACGCTCGCTTGATCAAATCATATGGTTGATATTCTTTATGCATGAACATGCTTTCATGCCCCATATTGGATTTGCTGATAAAAATAGAGGGAAAAATGAAAAGAATATTGCGAGCTAACAATTTTGACGTGGATATTCAAATGCGCCCTTGTGAAGTGTTGTGGAGAGAAATGAGGGCTGCTCTCAGGTCAGCTTTAATACTGCGGGCCCAGATCAACATAAAAGGGGAACCGGCTCCCCACGCCTGATCCGGAGTCAGTTCATCAAATATTAATGTTGCGTGTGGTATCCCTGGGAGCATAGCCCGACCCGAATACAATTACAAGCAATAAACAGCAGTTCTGCTTTAATCACAGGAGCAACGTTTACATGATTAATGCAATATACTCCAATCTCATATCGCTGTTATGAGCTCAAGCTGAGAGCATAGAGCCAACGTTGTGATTATGCACATGATTATGTTGATTTTTTTTTTTATATTACCTCTTTTCATTTGTCTTTATCATGGACTCCAGGATTTTCAGTGTGGGTGACATTGTATGAGTCTGCAGGCGAAGCTTGCTGAAAGCGCTGAACCGCGGCCAGCTCGGCGATGAATCCAGGGCGGGTTTGAAGTCATCCCAACTCTGCCTGTCTCTCGTCCTCCAACACTCCTGCACAAAAGATACAAAATGTGCCGCTCATTTAACATAGTCTCAATTTTCTGCTTGCTAAAGTCCAAAACTTAAGATCCTATATTTCTTATCTCCTATCGCCATTTAGCTTTAATATCCTACTTATAAAGACAAAGATCAAGGCGAGTCAAGTTTTTCTGAACAACTGCATATGAACTCCTGTGAGCGGAAACTATGACATTTACTGGCAAAGGAGAGGAGAGACAGCTGGACTGAGATCCTTAAAGAGGTTTTCAGAGAAGTATCACATTTAAATGAAGACACTGAGGGAGAGCAAGGCAGCGGTGGTAAAATCGCAAAAAAACCACATTACTGATTAGGCAGAATCAGTAAGCTAAGGACAGCATCAGTGTGATTGGACGTGGTGGTTTGAGAAGTGAGTCACAGCAAAGTGGCTCTCAACACTGATGGCCGGTCTGACTGCTACTTTACTCACCGTGGCAGACCTCTGTAGCAAGACGCCATTACCCTCCCACCTCTAACCACACACACACACACGCACGCACACACACGTTTGTACAGCTATCTTTGTGGGGCCTCTACGTTGACTTCCATTCATTCGTATAGCCTAACCCAGACCCTTACCCTAACCTCAACCTCAATTCATATCTTACCCATAAACTTATATCTTAACCCTGAAATTTAATGTTGAGGTTGTAGGATCCAAGAATTTGTCCCCACAAAAATTGTCAGACCCCACACTGTAAGTGAAAATTCAGGTTTCGGACCCCGCAAACACAGAAAAACAAAAACACACACAGATTCCAGACAAAACCTCCACTTTAAAGACCCACATTCAAACACATGTAATCAGGCCATGCCCTCTAGAAGAACACATTGAAGCGTTTTCTGATCTGATGATTATAATAAGTTAAAACAAAATATTTGTTTATCACCAGTTTAGTTTAGGTAACTATCATTGTTAAGCTACGAGACGTATCGACTGTTACTGCTGGTATAAACAGGAAACATCTCAGGTTTGCAGCTGACAGACCATAGACAGTTTATTTTTGGTGTCATCGTGCAAAACTTCCATTGTAACCTTTTAGCATTTCGTAATTTAGCTGGTCGGAAAGAACACTAGACTTCTGCGCCTCTCCTTGACCCTGTATTCAGACTGTGACGGGACTTTTCGGCCAATCACAGGTCATTTCAGAGAGCATGTGCTCCTCTTGGTTGTTTTACGCTGCTCTTCTTAGCAACAGGTGACTGCTACAAGCTGATTGGCAACACTTAACAAATGTATCAAGCCGCAAAGTATAAATTGGCCTTTTAAAGAGAAATTAAAAATTAAATGTGACCTGGAACAAAAACAGGGAGGGGAGGGTGCAGTGGAGTTGCTTCCTCATGCTACAGCTAGCTTGATTTCCAGATATTGCCTACCCTAGCTTTAAGTCAAAGTTTTTTGATTTGTTCATATCTATGTATACTGTCAGTGTTGTCATGTCTTCAGTCTGTTCCTTAGAAAATATATTAACTAAAAATGTTTGTGCCTAGTGGTCATGTGCTTAATTGCATTCTGTACACACATAGCTTTAATTTCTTACTAGGCACTAAACCAGCACTAATCCAATGAAGAGTAATTGGATCGTGCACACACAAACATCGTTTAATGGAAGGTAAAACCACTAAGGTAGGGAAGTAGGATGTTGTGTTCAGCTTCAACATCCTGACTGTAATTCCATTCCTATCTTCTACCAACAAGTTTGGTACCAAAAAGACACAATCCAAATACCATTGTCAGTCTCACAAGTCTTGTAGTCCTATAAATAATTAGTGTCCTCTTCCTAGAGTTAAGGTGGAAGTAATGTGACATTGTTGTAGTTTAAGAATGTTTATTACATGTTTTGGCAAAGAAAGGCTTAAACTTACGCACCAAAGAAGAACAAAATTGTACTTTTGGTGTTTCTTTGTCACAGGATAAACACAATGTGAACATATGTTGAGCTTGAAAGTTCACTCTTGATCTTGGAGACTGCCATCTAACAATCTTCTACTCATTTTCAACTTTCTTGCTGGTTGAACTTTGGGATGTTTGACATCATGATATGAAAAGCACTTCTTAACAAATCTTAAAATTGAGCTTGACTGTTCACTCCAGGCCTTGGAAACAGCAGTTGACGAAAGACTCATCTTAAGGTCAACTTTTAAACTTTTTAAACCTCCCATATCATCACAAGCATCCAGTTCTAGTGACTAATAAAGGAGGTTTTCAGGCAGATTCATGACTTCTCTTTATTACCACCATGATTTCTGGAGGGAAAGTGCTGATTGGTGGCTTGCAAATCTGGAAAGACAAATTGTGTTCCATCTGAACTGCCAAACATTCAATTTGAAATACATCCACCCCCTCAATGAAATCCTTCCCAAATCTGAATATCTTTCTGTTTGTCTCACCTTTTCCCTTCATGTCTCTGTGCAACTGTTGGTCTTTTTTATCTCTCAGAGAGGAAAAACACTTTGTTCGGCCAACAGTTGTCAAAAAAAATCCTCCATTAGGCTGGATGACCCCTTACTTGATGCCTCATTTATGTCTACTTAGATTTGCTGAAGTACCTTTGTTGCCTCAGTTAGAAAGAAAGTGGTGTGACCTGAATAAATATCTGTGTTCCCCCTAAAATTACTATTATATGAAAGACTGAAGAGTTCTCTTAGCTGATTGAAGACGGGAACATAACTGTTTGCTGTTACCTTTAAACATAGGATTGCGCCGAAGTGGAATTAGTTTTAATGGAGAGGGGGAATGATCCAAACAGCTTGCAAGTTTGCCAGCAGGTTGTGAGTGTTGTGCTAATTGTTTAGCTAGTGAAACGTGGATTTGCCGTAATTGCTTGGTCAATAAATAGCAGGTGTTTTCAGGGAAGGCCTGCCAGCCAGGAAAGTACCTTTTTGTCCAGTGGTGTGTTTACGTTTAAGTGAGGAAACACATTATTCAAAGCTCCTAAAGCTCTAATTGACTCTTGACTTAAGGTGCTGCTTCGTCAATGTTGTGGGTTTTAGGGAAAATTCAACGTTGAATGAACGCTTGTTTAAATTCAGCGTTATTGTCTTTTATTGTGTGAAGTATTTTTTTAGGTAAGTTTTACAATTAAAGGGGACATATTATACTCATTTTCAGGGCTTTGTTTTAACTTTGGACTTCTAGAGAGCAGAGAGACACAAATGATTGAACAGTAAAGTCTGTAGATCTTCAGAAAACTGTGACTCGCACCTTCCTTGTGTTTTATGTTTTCTCTGAAAATGATTTGTGTCGGTTCCTCCTCCCCTTTTCCCTCTATGTGCGCCTCTGCACTTTGCTGTACACACAACCCCTTTACTGACTCAAAATAAACACAGCTAGGACACTGATAAATTATTACTTAATGCTTGTGCTTCTGACTCTTTCAACACAAAAAAGCAATGTGGGAACAGATAATTTAGCAGCAGTTTAGCCATTAATCCAGTTCATGTGCTCATGTTGGGAAAGCAAATAAATCCACAAAAAAACAGGAACGCTATCAACTTCTGTCTGGTGCTTGCCCCTCTAAGAAAGTTTAACAAAGTTAACTGTCCTTCATTCACCTGAAAAAACACTTTATTGGAGCCATGAGGAACAAAGCGCTGGCAGTAATTTATGAAGCAGAGAGCAGAGCAAACTGGTGAGCGGGGAGGGGAGGGGACAGGCACAGCCCTGTGTGCACGAGCTGGCATGCCCACATAAGGAAGTCAAGCATGCATTCACGTCACTGGAAAAACACTGGAAAACACAGCATGCAGATTCAGCGGAAACAGCCTGCAGGGCTCACTTCCAAATGCATGGACCTCAGTATGTGGCACTTTTCCATCGTTTAACACGACTATCTGACAATGTAACAACATTAATAGGCCAGAAAAGATGGAAAAGCACAATAGCTCTCCTTTAAGTTTTTCATCTGCTTCAGTGTTCGACATATACAGACTTGTGTGAAGATCTCCTCTGGCGATAATTCTTGACCTTCACATCCCAGTTAGTGATCACAGCAAGTAGAAATTAAAGCCTCATTTTGTGTTGATTTTAGCATCGTGTGTGGACAAAAGCGGTACTGCTTTCCGTCGCAAAGATCTTGTCTAGCACAAGCATTTGTTTTGGAGGAGAATGAATAAAAAACACCACCTATTTGCAAGAAAAACAGTTGAGCCATAAACACAAAATATTTAAATTATGTAAAGAAAATTATCTTCATGCTTCCAACAATTGATGATAAAAAAAGAGAATAGCGGATTGATCATGCTCGTAAACAACAAATAATCTCTTCTGGTTTCATGCCGAAAAGTGCTTGGTTGCTTTTCTGCTGACTTGAGTGGACCGGGCAAAGGCTTGTAACAGACAGGATAGTAATCTCAAATCTTATTGCTGTTGGTCTCATTTGCAGATGTTAATAAGATGTGAAGCATCAGCATTAAATTTAGATTCTTCATAACTAGTTAAAAGTTCCTGGTAGGGACTTTAATAAGAAGAACTGATGTTTGAACAGCTAGATGATTTTTTCAGCTGTAAAATCCCATTTTTGCCCTGCAAACACAGTACATTGTTGTAATATAATAGCTTGGCCAACTATCCACGGGGGAAAAAAAAAAAAAGACCAAAAATCAACCAAGTACTGCAGGTTACACCACTTGTATCTGTTTAAACTGACAGCGTTTGAGTTTGGATGTCTTTGAAAATACACACATGAATGAATAGAGTGAGATTTGAGTGAGAACAGAGGTACTTGATGCTGACACCGAGACCTCAGATGTGTTAAAAGTCAGGAGGATGACAGTCGTGTTTCAAGGTGTTGAGAGTGCAGCTGTGATGCATACAGTGTGATGTGCGCCTCAATTCATTTCTGACAATTTGTTAGGATTTTTAAAGTCTTCTCGCGTGTCCCCAGGCTAAGATACCTGAGCAGCTCTCTCTTCCTCCCTGCTGCCTGCTGTTTTATCCTTTCATCCTCTCCTGTCCGTTTTCATCTTCTGTTGGAAAGGGAAACCATGTTCCATCTAAACTGCCAAACATTCACTTTGAAATACATCCACCCCCTCCATCGAATCCATCCCAAATCCACATATATCTTTATTTCTCTGTTATCTTGCACTTTTCCCTCCCCGGCCTTGTGTGGCTGTTGATCGACTCCTCTTCTCTGGCTGATTTCTCTTCGCTTCTCTGGCTGAATCCTGGATGTGGAGATTTGTGAACATTCTGAACGCTGGCTTGTTGCCTCGTCGTAAATATCTGTTCTCTGAGTTTGGGTCTAGACCTGTATCTCTCCAAAGAAATCCATAAAGCTCCCTGTCCTATAAACTGGCCCACTGCTACAGGGCCCATCTCCCCTTCTGAGCTTTTTATGGCCGTTTCTAATCTTTGTACTGTATACAGGCCCGTCTGAAGCTGAGGGATGGCTTGCTGTCATAATAAACAATGGGATAATTAAGTGCAGTGAAAAAGCTGGATAACAGGTGCAGTATGTTGCTGAGAGGATGTCAGATGTTGGGCGTGTTCCCAGCGAGCCCTAAGGGGAAATGGAAAAACATGTGACAATGAGTTGATTGAGCTGGAATAACTTTTTATGATTCACTGTAAAATGCTCATTTCAGAGTTGGCAGCTCAGTCAAATGAAACTCTTTGTACTTAATATTTCTTCCGGCAGAACTGCAGGAAGTGAATGTTTGTGCCCAGGATTTGAGACAAGTTACATCACTTGCCAATTTTATTTCTGTGATATTTTTCTCTTAAACTGGCGCAAAATAGCTACAAAAAACATTGTTGTGTGACGTCTTGTTCAGTCATTAGATTTGAGAGGGAGAAAACAGATAAAATAGATGAGTTACTATCTGCTTTCTGCTGCATCCCAAAGACAAGCAATCAAGTGGGTAAACACATACATGCACATTTGCACACAAACACACACACACGCAACTGCTACAAGTGGCTGTGAATGTTTGTCCTTCTCCTCTCCTCCATCTCCCCCTCTATCGCTCGCTCTATCCGGGCTAATCTCCCATTAAAATGGCACTGACTCTGCGGGCTGTGTTTACCCCGGCGGATATGAAGTGTGTATTTCTATTTTTTTCTTTTCTTTTCTTTCTTTCTTTTTTTTTTAAACCAATGCCTTGTTGTTTGAAGTGCTAATTCTGTTGTTTTGCCTTTATCTTGTGATCAGAGGGCCTTCTAGCCTCTCACTTCACACCTCTGGAGGGACAGGAACAGTCCCAGGTGAGAGCTTTTCACTGGATTCTCTGTTTTATTAGCTGCTTTAAAATTTGAAATTAAAAACAGGGCTCGATTATGAACAGCCGGAGTAAAAATGGAAAGCTTTTTTTAAACAAATCGGAGAACTTTTTATAGACCATTGCTTCATTTAATGTTGCACAATGGGTTGCAGGATTTGTATTTGCACTGGACAGAAGATAAAGAAGCACTTTATTTGCCAAGTTCATTTTGCACATAACCAGAATTTGTCCTCCGCATTTAAATAATTAGAAGCGGTGGGCAGCTATTGTCTAGCACCTGAGGACCGAATACAAATCAGAGTCTGGTGCATTAGCCAACAGAAAGAAGGAGAAAGTTATGGATGTCAAAAATAGAAAATTCCTATTACACTGGAAACCTTCAGGTCAGAACGCCCAAAAGAGTCCCACAGAAGTCGGAGGGTCTCTGGAAATTAAAGTAATGACAGAGGGGAAAAAAAACCTTTGGACTTCTCTCAAAATTTTTTGCATTTTTATTACTGCCACTGTTTTGGGTTTCAAATGAAAAATCACTTTTTTGTTGAATAATCCCACAGGGCGGTCGGCACAATAACCAATCAAGTACACTTAAAATTTATGAAAGATAACTAAACATAAGCAAAATACAACGTATGGGGGCAGTAACTGATGAAACATGGATGCAAACCTAAACTACCTGTGACATAACCCAAGGGTTA
>JAQLOL010000015.1:19712252-19727733 GCA_029783665.1 Naso thynnoides | reverse complement strand
GTTAAAGCTGGGTTAGGCAACATCTGGAAATCAAGCTAGCTGTAGCGTGAGACTCTGCCCTGCGATTCCACTGGTTACGTGTGTGGTCCAGAGCGGCTCCGCTGCGTGTTTGCTCCGCTGCGTGTTCGCTCCGTGCATTGCCGTCTGTCAACACCCACCAGCTGCGTTTCAAAACGGACAGCTGGAGTTCCGAGACTACACGACTTACTGAATCGTCAATACGGCGTGTTTTATTCTGAAATTAAGCGGATGTTTTAACATTGTATCAGTGTCTCACTTCCTGTCCCACTCAATCTGCTCTGTGCTGGATTGCCACATTGTGCTCTGTCATTTGGCAAAAACTTAAGCCTTGTGTATCTGCTGCAGAGGGCTTCAGATCACCAGAGCTGCGAGAGTAGTAACCAACGCAGCCGCAGCCAGTGGAAGCAAACACGTTGACTAGAGTTAAAACTTATCAGCTCCATTGCAGAGACGGACCATACACGCATTTGGTGGAATTAAGGGGTTAGGGAGCCACTCTGCTGCACTCTCTCCTCCCTGTTTTTGCTCCAGCTCGCATTTTATTTAGTTTGTTGTCGCTCTCTCTTTAAAGTTGCAGGGAAAGCTGCAGCGGTATAGACTGGTCTGCCTCAGCTCGACTTAGTTTGTCAAGTCGCCAAAGGCCAGTTTTAGAACGTAAAGCACATCACTTGTTTCAATAGTCAACCACATCATAGCAAAGAGCAGCCAATAGAAACACGTGCTCTCTGAAATTACCTGTGATGGGCAGAAAGTCCCGTCATGGTCTGAATACAGAGCCAAGGAGAGGAGCAGAAGTCTAGTGTTCTTTCAGACCACCTGAATCATAACATGCTGAAAGGTTATTATGGGATTTTTGCCCAATGACACCACTGCCTACCTCAGCTTTAAACATAACACACAATCAAAACCAAACAAAAACCATAGTTGGATGCCTGAAAGGCAGCAAGCATCCAGGAGGGAGGAAGAGATCATCATCAAACTCCCACCTCATGAGTGCTTTTTTCTGCTTCCATCATTTTGGTTTCTAAAAACCACTCAAATAATAAAAAAATAAAAATAAAAAATCACTCTTTGCTTCCACTGTTCATAACTCTTCACAGGTAAACATTGCCTCAAGGGTCCATAAGCCAGAAAGGTTGGAAAGTGCTGTTTTACAATTACATTGGCAATTGTGAGCAGAGACTGTGCTGTGAGCAACACTGAGTGGATTCGCTGGTCATGACAAGTCATGGTCAAAGTTGTAGGTTCATCCACAGAACCACTGATGTTCACTCTCTGCTCCTTTGCAGTATAAAAACATTGAAGAATGCACAAATTTAGAACTATTTATATGGAAAAGAGACGTTCATGGCTGATTCTCTTGGTGATTAAGTCAGCACGTCCTGCAACTCTTTTATAAGCAGAAGAGAAAGAGTTTTAATTTGCGTTAATAGTTTAACAATGGACTGTACTTTGAAATTAAGAACAAGAAAAGAGAGCAGATGAGAAAACAGTCAGATTCCCATCTGTTCAACTAAATTAAACACAAGACTGAAACAAAACTCTAAGCAAAATTGACTCCCACATCAAGCAGGAGCCAACACAAGTTATCGCTTGCTACCTGTGATGCTCAAACAACTTTGGCTTCACAGTGTGCAAGTTAACACATTACCCCACGTTATATCCTGCTGCGCTGTAAGGGTACAGTGAATATAAAAATGAGTAAAGAACGCCATGGCTGAAGCTTGGAGCACCCATGCTAAAAGAAAATTGACATTACATGCATGTCTTTGCTTGTTTGAAAGATATCTCTGCCAAAGGTAGTCCATCTCCCATTTGCTGGTGTAAAATTGGCAACATTTGTGCTCTTTTATGCTTTTAAACTCTCCTGAAGCCCTTTCAGAGACAGGAAACCTCCGTGCATTGATCCTCAGTGGAAAAGGATTTAAGTGCCCTCATATAGTTGTCAATCCTAGTAAACACCCCTTTCGAGGCTGTAACGTCTTAAGAAAAGGTATCATTCTGTGCATGTATCCTCACAATGTTTATGTCAGCTTTTACTGAGTGTGATAATCCATTCAGCACGGAATCGGCTCCGTTGGAACAATGCCTCAAAAGTATGTGTGTGTGCAGTGTGTGTGTGTCTCTGAACAGTGAATATAACTCAGCTGGAGTATCTCAGTCAGGGCTGAGCCGAGCAGGTGACCCAGAAAAAGAGCGAGCAGAGATGGAGGGAGGAAGTGAGGAAAAAAAAAAAAGAGAAAGTCTGATATTTATAGATATGAGGATAATGATGGTGCCCAGCAGAGGGAGAGACTTGTGGATAGTGTGTGCTTGTGTGTACATACAGTGCTGGTGAGAATACATTCCGGCACTAAAACCTGCCTGTTTGCAGATAACACTCGTAAATCATCAATATCCTTCCTGTACAATTCCAGCATATCAAACCGCAGCCGGTCCATCTACTTATTCTGCGGCTCCTTTATTTGGACTTCCCACCAGCGAGAGCAAGGTGGACTCTGTGAGTTTATGTGTTTTTCAGATAACATTCGAGGAGTTTAGGAAGTTGAAACTGGAATGTTTTTTAAAAGTTTGCCATGAAACTAATGAGAAACTGATTGACGTTTCATTTAAAGGTAAAATATGTAAACATTTTCACATTACAGCTGCAGTAGATAACCTCTGCAAATGAGCTAGCAAGCTAACGTTAGCTGTAGCATGAGACTCATTGGGAAGTAAAGTCGCTGCAGCCGTTTGCACTAGCTTGCGTTTTACTTTGTTTGTTGTTGCTCTCTCTCAAGTCCAGTTTGAACTGAGATAAAACAGTTGCAGGGAAAGTTGCGGCGGAGTAACTGGTCCGTCTCAGGTCAAGCTCAAGTCGACTGACGGTGTGGCTTGCAGACACTCTGTTGTTGGCAGAGGCGAGTCAGAGCACAGTTAGCTAATCAGCTCGTACTGATGTCACCTGTCACTAAGGAGTGCAGTGTAGACCGGCGAATTAGGACAGAGAGTACAGAGAGCGTCACTAATTTCTAATTTTTCCACAAAACCCTTGTCCTGGTGGCCAAGAAAAAGTCATGCTAGAAACAGGGCTTATTGGAGACCAATTTAGCAGCAAATGGTGTCATTTTTCAAAAACTATTACACTGTTTAATCAGGTTCTACATCATAATTACAAAGTTAAGCCAAAAAGTTGTCTAGTTTCAATTTAAAATGCATGGATCTAAGTGTGTGGAAATCTCTTCTCTAGTTTAAACATTAAAATGTCTACAAATTGCATCCTTGTTTAGTTTTACATATACATGACACCAAATATTACAACAATGTCCAAACCTTAAGAAATCTAGAATTTGATTCATGCTATGTTGGGTTTCATGTTGTGTCCAGTCACAATTTCTGGGATAACACCAGTCAGAGTGTGAGGAAGGAATCAGGCAAACGTGACTAAACATAATTGGAGTCAAACTTCAGTGTGTATATCTCTGTGCTTAATTCAGACAGATTGATTTTAATCTGCAATGGAGGCTGTTTAACAACGAAATAAACAAATCCCATGATCCCACCCTGCTTTATGACATCATCAAACTACGTCTTTTGCGTTTATTAGTTCAACAGAGAGACATCTAGTGGCTGAAGTTGCATATTGTGCATTTAAGGAAGTTGAGATGTCCAGTCATCATCTAAACACAAATTTAGGGGCTAATCGATCCAAAATGGAAGGTGAATTTTTTTTGCAAAAGAAGTCGTGAAGTGGGGCTGAAGTAACAGTAAGTGAGTAAGAGGCCCTTTGAGACTAGAAAATAGAAACAAAATAAATATATTTTGCTCTGTTTAGGAATTTTATGTTTTGCTTCTCCTGAGAAAACATAGATTATTTACGGTCTACTTATAACTCAACTCTTGCCTTCTTTGTGCTTGAGGATGAGCTCAAATTAAAAACCTAAAGGACCGCAGCAAGGTCGCTAAATGTCACTGTTTTTTGTCAGCATCGGCCACACAGGTTACAAAAACCCCACCCAATTTTTCCAAAACAGGTTTATCTATGACATACAGTGTTCGTTTACATTTTGTCCATATTCAATAAATGTTGCAGAAAGTAACTGAAAATGTGAGACAAGGTTAGTTAAAAAGAACAAAATGTGTCAAAATCCTTCTTCACACTAGTATTCGAGCTGTGAAAGCAGCATGAACTGTTTTTCTAGGTGTAATAACTTTTGTCTTCACGGCTCACCTCTCTCTTGCTCAGCCATTTTTGACCAAATAAACGCAGACCTTCCCTTTAAAAGGGTGAATTACCTACACCTGGCAACTGTCACGTGTCCTACAGTGTTTCTATACCCTGTTTGAACATCAGTGGCAGTGAATGAGGTTTAAAAATGTGCTCTGACATCCGCTAAAGTATACACATGGTCCAATTTTAACAACATTTATCATTTTTCTGCAAAACCCTTGTCCTGTTGGCAACTATTAGCAGGGCAAACCCTGCTGATGGTGAGATATTAAAAAATTAGACTGGGATGGTGCTTTAAGGCATAAAAGTTTCCTCAGACAAAAGAAGCAAAAGTTTTGTGACAGAAAAAAAAAAGTCTTTTCTTTTCTCCCTTTCTTAAAATTCTCTATTCGTTCCTTCCAGGGCTCTGAACTGTCCAGCACCTTTAACTGAATTTTTGGAAATTATCTGGCATGAAATAAGTCGCATGTAAATAAGCCAGATGTCAGCACGAGCATGTTCAGCCTTAAACTATTCATACTGGCCTTCAGAAGCCCATAATGGTCAAACTCCGCCACCAGCCGCCTTTAGAAGCACCATTAAACTCTTCGTCCTCCATCCACTGCCCCTTCTTCTCTCCCTTCTTTGTTCCGTGCACCAGTGTCCTTCCCACCCTGTTGTCATGCAGAGCCAGGCGGTAGTCTGTGGGCCTGCTGACACTCTGTTCCATCGCTCAGACCCACACTGTCACCTGCCTCATTAGTGCCAAACTGGTGGGGAAGAGACACAGACACAAAATCCAAAAAGCTGCACAAACGCACGCACATCTTTCCCACGGTCAACAACTGTGAATGAACGCGCATGGTGCCAGACATTCACATGCACGGGCGAGCGTCTGCACACTCAACTGAGAAGGAGAAAAAAAACAAGAAGGGAAGAACTTGTTCTCGCTCCCTGATATGTGTGTGACAGCATGCCAGAGCGCGTGCAGCACAAGCCTTTTTACCGAGCCGACTGTCTTGCTGTGACAGAAGGTTTTGATTTTGTTCTTGTCGGACAGAAGTGACTTATGGCCGTACCGCTGTCTGTTAAAGACCACAGGCCCCTCGAACAGGAGGCTATGTGTTCAAAGTCCACATAATATAGAGTCCAAGCCAGCAAGCAACCCTGGAACTAACATTCAACTAATAGGGTTGTTAAAAGCTAAGAGCGATGTTTCTGGACAAAACCTGCCAATAGCTGACTCGCTGTGCCAAAATTCATCTTTTTTACATTTTTACCATTTTGGTGCTAAAATATTAGTCAGTGTTTTGTCCTGAATTGTGTTCTTGGCAGAGACAAACGGCCTCTGCAAAACAGCAATTATGAGACACAGAAACTCATCACTAAAACCAAGCATTATAATAGTAATGATGATGATGAACACATTCATGCATACTTGTGTGGAATCTGATTAAAATGTCACATTAAAATCAGTTCAGGTTAGAAGTTTTTATGCACAGGCAGCCACTGAGGCATTTATCAGCTGTGCAGTAAAAACGACGTGAGGCACTAATGATCATTAAATATCAGAAAACAAAAAAGCCTTTAAAATCAAACATGGATCGCCAACTTAAAGGTCTTTATCGTTCGGAGGAGAAAATGTAAAATTTTGGCTCGACATGCCTGCAATTCAGTCTGGGGCGCCATCTTGGAATAAAATATCCAGAACAACAAGGCCAACAGTCTGCTGGTGTTCATTTAAACCAATCACCTTAAGAGGATCTCCACTCAACCTAATGCAGTAATAATCAGTGCAATCAGCAGACACACATGGTTAGCTTGAGCTCTAATCTACGATAACATCATGGAAATTCCAGGATTTCATAGTTTCTTTTTGCTAAGATAGAATCTGTAACATTGTCATAAAAAACAAAATATGGATTTACACAAAATTAATAATGTTTAATCATCACTTATGGGCTCCTAGACGTGTGTGGTGGTGACTGTGTCCGACGAGCCCCGCCCTCTGCCTGTGTTTTGATGTTTTGGTTTAAAATGTTTCTGGGAAGGGAGCGGGTGTGTTTCCCCAGCAAATAAGAGCGTGCAGGAGAGGTTGAAACCAAATAAAACATGGCAACTAGACGGTTTTCAGATGGGAGAAAACTGAAGATGCAGATGTAATAGTGAAGAAAAAGAAATACAGTCCAAGTGAGGCGAAACGGCAAGCAGATAAAGCTCGTTCAAGAACAAGAGTGAATCGCAGTTTTTCTGTTTTTGAGAGGCTGGAGATGAAGAGCAACGCAGAGCTGAACTGCTCTCTGTTGGACAAGTAGGTGCCAAACACCGGTAGTTAGCTTGCGCTTGCTCGCTAAATTACGGAGTTCTCCATTACAACCAATGTAATATGTCCATGTGCTACATATATGTAGCCGTATATGTAAGCAGTATAAGCACACAATCACTACTCCTGGTAGCACTGAGTTAGGAGGAGGGGCCTAATTTGAATGTTGTGTTTCCAAGATGCTAGTTTTGACAGAAATCTCTGGGATTTTTTATCATTCTGTAATATGCATATTTGCAGAAATTTATATGGAAATGTACCTTAATCAAAATCACTTTTCCATATTAAATACTAATGATGCATCTGAACATCCTCTTCACCCCTGAGGCCCCCTCAAAGTGACTATGAAGAACTTTCAGTTTTTGTTGATTCTCGTTTGCCCCCTTTGGGCAAACGTGGTAGTGACACGAGCGCCTACTGTCGTAAAGATCTTTGCCAGCATGTGCCAGGCAGAACTCGGCATAGCGTGCATTTGTTTTGGAAGCGAGTGAAAGAGAGACAGCAGTATGGCTGGCAATGAGGTAATGTGTTTATATGTGACTGAGAAAACAACGTCAAAACAGCCAAACAGCCGTGGGCATAGAATACAATTACGTTATTATAATAGCACAGAATATATATATATATATATATTTTTTTTTTTAAAGTTTCTTCTGAGTTTGCAGGAATTCAGAGCCTGTTCACGGCATTAATAGTAACTACATAAAAAAAGCAGGGGTTTTTTGCTGAGGGTCTCTTTTGCCGTTACAGGAAATTTATAATCATCAGAGAAACCATGAGACAGTTTCAAAAATACCTTAAAGTTCCTCATAGTCACTTTAAGTGGAATCTGAGAAGCTATTTTAAAACCAATCGATCTGATAAAAATGGTGACGTCCGTGGTAAATGAAAACATGCCTGTTTTGTGTTATTCCTTCCAGCTAATCAGTCCCATACTGCTGGTTTTACAGCCGTATTTTAAAGGAGACTCGGTGAGTCAAAGGCAGAGGGCTCTTCACAAACACGCGGAGGAAATAAATCATCTGATGTTAGAGCGTTAACAGAGAGCCGGAGAGAAGAGAGCAGAAAGGAAAAGGTTAAGGTGTGTCAACGCACATCGTTGCTGTCGGGGTTATGAACATACAGCACATTATCACACTGATACAAAAACACACACCACGCTGATGCACAGACACTCTTCACAACCCGCCCTGTTTAAAAACTTTACAGACCCCCTTCAGATTCAGACCACACTGAATCAGACCTCAAAGCCTTCTTAATGTGTGTGTACGTGTCTTTGTGTTTAAAAGTGTTCGTGTGTGTGCCTGTTCATTAACCTGGCAGGCCAGAGGAAACAGATGCTTAGAGAGAGGCCGGGGTTTACACAAGACCAAAGGACTAAACCCAAACCACAGCAAGCAATGAGAATATTGCTCAGCACACACACACACACACACACACACACACACACACACACACACACAGGAAGCTATTTAGACGATTAGTTATCTCTGACGCTGACAAGTACACATGCTGTTATGCACCGTTTGTGAATAAACGGTTCAACCTGAACTGATTGTTATGCAGTATTTTCACTTTCAAAAAGTACATAACAGAAGTGGAAAACATTTGATAGTAAATGAGACCAATGGTGATTTCAGAACTCATTTGTTTTTAATGAGGACCCCGAAATCATGACCATTAATAAAACTTCTGCTTTTCAGCTTGTTAAACTTAGCACAGTCAGCTTGTAGTGAAGAAAACACAGCAATTCAAGCTACTCTATAGCAAAACATTAGGCCTGAACTTCTTTGTGTAGAAATGCAAAATATTTTTTTGAAACGTTTTACAGTTGATGCATCTGCTGGAGTTGCATTGTTGCAGTTTTTTAAATGTCGTTTGTGATGAAGAATGCAGAAAACCTGCAACTCTGCAGCTCAGCTACTTTAAGTCAAAACTGATGTTTGCAATAAATTTTCTCATCTCCAAAATCGAGTGCTATGATTCACTTGGCGAATTTCAAAAGGAGTCGGAGCCAAGTGCAGGGTCACACACAGACAACCACAGTTAACCACAGTGAGTACGATGTTTTGCTTAAACCTAACCAAGCAGTTGCGGTGTCTAACCTAAACGTCTAACCAGACGGGGACTGTTTCATAATTTAAAACACATGTTTCAAATGCGATTGTTCCACAAGGTTAACCGTAAGTTAGAGAGGCTCAGTGACAAGTGGAGACTGAAGGGGAACGCAATGTGAAACAAGTGGGTCTGTATGTATAAGCTGATGGTAAGCATGTATTGACCTTACTAACGAATGTATTAATTTTTGACAATTTTCTTGCTGCAGTCGTTGCTTCCAATCATATATGCCCTAGAAAACAACAGCAACTTCTAGAAATTAAGATTTTTGACTTTTTCAGTTTGAAATCTAATTCATTTTTGGCTGAAACGAAGGGAACGGTCCTAGAAACATGTCAAGGGCTTACTGACTGACTGACTGACTGACTGACTGAGTGACTCCCCATTTTTAAAATGCGTATGCCTGAGTGAAGTAACAGAGCAATTCACTCTTCATGAGTGAGGGTTGCCCTAGCGAGCTGGATGGCAAACAGGGAAGCAAGCAAAACTGAGTGCGCTCGCTTGTGAAGATTATCTTGCTGAACTCTAAGTGTAAGTTTCGTAATTTAAGACGTTTCTCATAATGTGTTGAACAAATGGCAAACGTTAGCAACAACTTGTGTGCGTGGAAGTCTTGTAGTCAAGACCACACTAACCCAGACCATGACTTGACCAAGACCACAGTGTGCCAAGACTGAGACAAGACCAAGACTTTAAGGGACCAAGAGGGAGTCAAGACCAAGACCATTAAAAAAAATATCCTCTTCTATTGTCATCTTGAAAGAGGTGGCAACAATTTCTTCTGTATGTTGTCTTACTTATGAATTCTCTGTGATTAAAGTAGCCAAACTTAAACGAATTAAAATTTCAAACTAGAAATGACTTACGTTATTGGCTGCATTTGAAGAAGTCAGTATTACGTCCAATTACAGTCATTATGTTAGCAGATTAATTTGTTGTGGTCTTGACTGGTCTAGATTAAAAATCCCAAGTCCGCAATGTGTGAGACGTAGACAAGACTGAGTCAAAACGCATTTGATTCCAAGACGAGATCAAGACCTTTAAAAAGTGGCTTTGAGACCGGTCTGAAGACAGAGACTAATCACGAGTACTACAACGCCAGTGTGTGGTGGCTGTGTCACTTATTGATCCGTATTAATTTTATGTCAGACGGCAGCAACAAAAAGAACCGCTGTGCTTGAGCTCTGCCAAACTTAAAATTTTGCTCGGGGAAATGCTGCTTACCACAGACACAGGTAAATGAAGTTCAGGAAATAAAAAGTTATTTTTGCTTCAGAAAATAGTGCCAACACCATAATCGCAGCTGTAACGTTGTTACAGCAAATGACATGTACACTCTATGCTCGCCATTTCTACAACACATTATAAAACGCATTTTAAACTGCAGCAGGCTGCTTACACTTGGGAGTTCAGCAAGATAATCTTCATAATTCGCCTTTTTCACCTGGGTGGCCATTTTAATTCCAAAATGAGGCTCGGTTGGGCGAGCGCAGTGAAGACGTTTCATAGCAGCTTGACAACGCAGAGGCATCACTTTGTCTGTTTGCAACGAATTTTAGAATTGACTAAAAAACAGTGGAATGTCTTCCTTCGACAGAACGCCCTCCTCTTGTACGAATTACGCCAGTGACACGGCAGTAAGAGGCCATCCTTCCAGTGAAGTAATGCTTCTGGTGTTGTAGCACTGTTATGAAACGTCTCCGCTCCGCACGCCCAACTGAGACTTTGTTGGAATTACAATGGCAACCCATGTGAAAAAGGCAAATAGGCTACACACAGATAGCACTGTACATTATTCATCAACACATCCCGACTTCCATATATCTGTCCAGTCATAACTGGGCTTGCCTAGTCTTGTTTAATAACGGGATGCCATTTCTTGTACGGTACTACCATATTTGACAGAATCACTTTGATTAAAAAAAAGCAAAAAAGTAGTTGAGCAACTTTAACCTCATTAAGAAGAAGCACATGTAGAAATTGACTCCAGTTCATCCTGAAAAATTGAAAACAGATGGCATTTTGGCAGTAGTTAGCACAGAAACATGAGAAATTTAATTGTTGATAGAACTCCTTTTTTCTCAATTCCTTTTATTTTTGATGTGGATCCAGATGCAAAATGCAAAACATTTAAATATTTTCTGTTGTAAAAATAGGATGATTGCAAAGCCTTGGTTGTGGAATGTGCTCTAGGATGACCAGTGGACCTCAAGTGATCAACAAATCAGTGGAATTACAGATTCAATTAGCAGACAACCTCTGCAATTAGTAAAAGTTACTAAAGGTCTCCAGGTAAAATTTGTTCCATGCGAGTAGGGCACTATGTGTAGTGATATTATGCGTTTGTGCTCATGCAAGTAGGCTAAAAGGGGGCGTGGCAATGGGAGTGTCCTCTTGCAAAAAGGTGCATAACTTCCAAATGGATTCACAGACTTGCACAAGATTTATTGCAAAGGACAGCTGATTAACTGCTCTGGTCAACTGGCAAAAAGGGAGCATTACAGTGGGAGTTGCCTGTAGTAAAACAGTACATAACTTCTAAACTGATTCATATAACATAGCCACACTTTGTAGAAACACACACAGAGATTCCATAAGGAAACAAAACAGCGTCCACTGTATGACGTCGGTAAATCGCCTGTTTCCTTTCTTCAGAACGAGGAGGTTTTTTTCTTTGTACATGTAGTACCTGTTTGAGTACTTCAACTGTCGTTGCCTCGATGCTGTATTTTCTTCACGTGTTGATCCGTCATTGTAGCTCACAGGAAATGAAAAGTACCTTCGCCGGTCAGACACATCTAAGAGTGAGCCTGTGGCGTTAGCTCCGCCTACCCTCTGGGCAGACCGACCCCTGCTGACTGACGTAAAAGGCGTCACTAACTGCTGTCATCAGTGAGCCATAGACTCAGTCAGCATTGTTTTACATCACCCTGTGATAGACAGTGACTTAACAGACATTAATCAAAATGAAAATTGTTGGGATTATCACTTGAACACACACAAGGACCATTACCTGGACAAAAACGAGATGATGGAAGGTAATACATGTGAGGAGGCTGCTGTGCATGTCCTCCACAGCTAGCATGCTACTAATGCTGGTTAAATATGCTGGCAGACTTTTAAATCTAATTTTTAATGCTAACCCCATGGCCGACGGTGCACACAGTGTGTCTGAAATCCAAAAGTTAAAGTTTTTGAGTGTAGTGGAGGAGAAGCTAAATCAAAAATGAATAAATAAATGGAGCTGACTCACACATGTACACAGAGCATTGTGGAAAAGAGGCGTCAAACACACATATCAGTCCAGTATAAGAACCAGCTGTTAGCGTCACTCATTTGAAAAACAACAACAGCATCATAAAAATGGAATTCTTTCCGCCTCTCTCTCTCTCTCTTACACACACACACACACACACACACTTACTGAAAGGCCTTTTTGCTTTGGAAAAGAGCATTAATTTGCACATGAACTCTTACACAACCGTCATTGTCACGGCTGTGTAGAGTCTGATAGAGAGAGGAGTGGAGAACAATGAGGCGAATAACAGAGCTCTATCAGAGTAAACAAACTGCCGGCCGGGTCGATGTGCTGTCAGAGTGTGTGGGAGGAGAGACAGGTGGACACAGTGTACTCTTCACCTGGGTTTAAGGGTTCTCCAGGCAGGGACGAGCGAGGCTGGATGGCAGGAGAGAGAGAGACTGGAGCGCAGAGCAGGAGGGTGAAACTCTGCTGAGGCCTTCAAACAGTCCAGGTTACCAGAAACACCCCAGGTATTATGTTTATATATGCATACTGTAAATGCATGCTTCTATGAGTCAGAGTGATTTATGTGCAGTATTTATTCATGTTTTGGGAGATATTTGTTTTGCAAAATATTTTAAATTAAACACACAAACTCCTCTGCGACATTTTTTGGCACGTTCATTGTTCACTAATGCTTTTAGTTAATCAGTTCATCCATTAAAGGTGTTAACGTCTCCCTGAGGATTCCTGTTAGTGAATATGTGCCATCCTGCAAAACTCTTGCTCTTTGTTCCAGAGGACAGTTTAAGTGCCTCTTCATGGTTTAAATGCTTCCGAGGCTCGTACAATGTGACATCAAAGTTTGAATCTTTGAACTTTATCGGCAAAAAAAAAAAACTGTTCGGATTATAAAATGAAAACTCAAAATGTCAGTTAGTCGGAGAATAATTATATAACTAGAATATGAAATATATCTCAAAAAGTCTAAGCCTGTGTATGGGCTCTAAGCATGTTTGTGTGTATACATGAAAGGTCAAGTTTATGCTCATTTGTTAATCTGTGGCTCAGTGCAGTGACTAGTAAACTAAAAAGTTTGGTTGGATAATGAGTGGGCATTGTGTACATATGTTAGTAACATATATGTACAGTAAATGTTATGTATCACATCATTTGCCATATGGGCATAATAATCACTTTTTAAAACATGCTATCAGGCAGCTGGTTACCTGCTGAAGTGGCTCTTCATCTCCCATAATTCTTCTGTTTGTTTCAGCTGTCAGAGAATGTATATACAATAATTATTGCTTTCCAAACTAAACACACTCTTGATAAATTATTGTAGCACAGCAATCATTAACGTAAATGGAAACGGCAACAGGTCTACATTTTAATTCAGTGTATTGCATAATTGCAGCATGAAAAAATTAAATTATGCATTGTGGCATGTGTATATTTAAATGTGCAGCGTCTCATATTCTTTCCCCTCTCTCTCACGCTTACACACAGAAAAGCAGCATGTCTGACCTGTGGTGCCATGCCAGAGTTGAAAAGCTAGTGGAGCAGAACCCAGGGCAGCCTGGGATCCTGCCAAGCCCAGCTGGTGGCACAAGTAACTGAAGGGAAGAGAGCGAAGAGGAGGAAGAGGATCAAGAGAGGTAAAGGAAGGAGGGAAGCAGAGGAAGGACAGGAGCCAGGGGAGTGAGGGGGGACTGGAGAGGGCTGGTGCAACACCAACCAGCCAACCATTCAATCTCTGGAGAGCAGAATCCTGTGTGTATGACAGGGAGAGAGGGAGAGGGGGATTTAGAGGGGGATGGTTTGCATGTTGATGCATGCATGTATGTATTCATGTATTTGTGCTCCTCTGTGTGAGAGGTATGCATTTTGTGTGGGCGTTCGGAGAGGATGATATATGGGAGATGGCGAGGAGTGGAGTAAAAAGGGGAGTCGACTCTGTAAAATTCTGAATGCCACTAAATCTTTCCATTATCCACAGATAAGGCGGTGACAGATGTTTCACAGCTCAGATCGAATTTAAATCGTTCAAGTTGGGCTGATAGTGAGGGCTGAAGAATGAAAACTGATAGGTGGAGACAGACGGAGCGAGACAGCAGCGATACGGACAAACATGAGCACTGTAAACATCCTTCATTCCTCCCTCCTCCTCCTCCTCCTCCTCCTCCTCCTCCTCCTCCTGGCTGCTTTCAGCTGGAGGGTGTTACCAAGTTCGAGGAGCTCTGGCAGGGTCAGGGGTGAGACGGCGCCGCCCCCAGGCTGATTTTTTGTCTGCTATGTGTTCTATAGATTTGTGACTGCAAACAGCGCGTACAGCAAGAGCTGTGTTTGTGTGCTGGAACATTTGAGAATGTGACAGACTGTTGGTGTTCGTATTACCCTGTGTGGGTGGATTTAACTGCTGCTGCTGCTGTCAGGTAAATAGTGTAAACTTTTCCAAAACTGAAAGATTGGTTGTGTAATTTATTAAGCAGGCCTTCTGAAGGGTCAGATGAATAATTTTCAGCATGATCTCAATTTGACCATTGTAACACTAAAAATGTTCCCCTGCATAAATCAGAAAACCATCAGAAACAGCTTTAGAGCAGCATTTAATGCTGAATCTCCCCTGAAGCTCACACTAATGAAACTCTTTTAGGTGGTTCAGCAGCTACTTGAGGCTTGATGCATGGCAGGAATTACAGACTGACACTGACGCTGTTGAGTGAAAATCTTTGGAAACACTTTTATTATTGAATCAAGGCTGATGCAACGACCTGCCACGAGGTTGAAAACACACATGAGACACATACTGAGACAATGTTTATAACTGCTCTGCGCATGAGTTATGAAATTAGAAACCTGAAACATCTTCTTGGTACAGTTTTAAAGCCTCTTATCTAATCTTGTTTAATATGAACTTTAAATTTTATTTTTCTGCATAAAAGTTGAACTGATGTTGAACTTGGCCGGAGTCGGAATGATGAAACTCCCCCAGAGAGATGGACAAACTCCCACAGCACATCGAGACAGTCTCCTGCTTTGATATTAAATCAATAACAATCAATAAATCATATTCTGTACAAAACTGGGCTGAAGGCTGAATTTGTAAAGCAAATATCGCCTTTGAAAAAATTCAAATAATCAGATTGGATGCTGCTATAATGTCAAACTGATTGGATGGCCATTGATATGTATATTTCTGGTGATGGCAGTGGTTGGTTTTCAAACATTTTCAAATAGTATTAAACTTAAATGTCAGCATTTAAACTGCTCTGACGGCCCAGTTAAAATTTAGGGGAATCAATCAGCAGAAATGAAATATAATAGTCACACTTATGTTTTCATGAGCCATTTATATTGAAAGAGGGAGCAGCCCCTCTTTCACAGAGTCGGCGATGTTGGACTGTTGAACTCTGACCTAGAGGCCTTCGGAACCCGACAGCCCAAAAACCCAAGGTTCCGACCCGATCCGGCTCAGGTCTCGGGTCCATTTCCAAGAAGTGACCTCGGGACGGTTCGGAACCGGGAGAGTTTGTCTCGGGGCTCGGGGCTCTGATAGTGAAAGGCTGGGTTGTGTTAGTACCCGAGA
>JAQLOL010000015.1:19687641-19712152 GCA_029783665.1 Naso thynnoides | reverse complement strand
TATTAGTAAAACATTAATCTTCAACTA
The DNA here is from genome assembly GCA_029783665.1 of Naso thynnoides. NCBI lineage: Eukaryota > Metazoa > Chordata > Actinopteri > Acanthuriformes > Acanthuridae > Naso > Naso thynnoides. The sequence continues at coordinate 19,712,125 of JAQLOL010000015.1, read as the reverse complement.
TTCATAGATCAATGAGTTGTTCAATTCATTTTTCAAGCAAAAGTGTTAAATATTTTCTGATAATTTCTCTAATGTGAGGATCTGAAATAATCCTTTTTCTAAATAGCATTCTGCAAGTTTTTCTGACATTTTATAGACAAAATTATCAAATTATCTAAAATTTAAATCAATCATTAGTTTGATATTGCTAAATTTTAAAGACCTACTATTGTAATGTTACAAAAAGGCTTTGCTTTGTTCACATTACAGTTCAGTTCAGAGAAAACTTTCCATTTATTGAATAATACTGAGAGATTATCATATATGTAGTCAATGTATTTCCTCTTTTCTCATTTCTTGTACTGTTCTTCCACTATGTCTCCGCTAATTATCTATTTTAAGTCTTTTATTCAAACTCCTTATACCACCTTCTCATCATCTTCCCTCCCTCACTTCCTCTTCCTTCCTCTCCCCGTCCCTCCCTGTTGGAGAGCGATTCCAGGCCATTAACATGATTACGTGGCTTAGAAGGTGGTCAAAGAAGGGTGGAGGGCAAGGATGATGGGAGGGTGGGTGAACAAGTAAAGCCGCGTTCTCTAGCGTGATACCTGAAGGTGACTCCTTACCCGTTCAAAAGCGTTTACACAGCTCTTTTGACATGTGCCAGGGGAGCACATTAGGAGAGCAGCGTCTGACTGGGGAGATGGACTCAAATAATCAGAGCCATCAAGCTACCAGGAGCCAGCTGGCTGGCCTGGAGCACTGCAACTCCCCAGAGGACAAACTCAACTCTGGACTGGGTCTTAAAGAAGTGCTGAGACGCAGCTTGTGTTTACATTAGAGATATCTCAAGCAGTTTATCCAGGTTTTTCCTGATTTACCTCTTGAAAGCAGGCAAGTCTTTTAATGCTGAGCTAAGCATTAAAGTGAACAAGATGGCAGATCACTTATCTAATGAAGTAAAATAAAACAGCATGTGTCCATGTGCCAATTGTTTAAAAAGTGGCAGACAAAAACATGAGCAAAACGCCCAAAAATATTCTGTAGCGCAAAATACTGACGCAGAGCAAGAGAAAAACGGAGGCTCACGCTCAAATGCATTTGGAGACATTGACAAAACAATTGCAGAAACTTCACACGGCACTCACACTACTTAAGTCAAAGTTATATAGTTAAAGTTATATCAATTATTTACTGTATAAGAGAGACAGTCTTGGATGTTTCCCGTTTGAAAAGCTCAAGGAAGCAGCTGTGCAGCTGCTCTTCATCCTTGAAGCCTTTTCTTCTCATAAACGAAACATACAGTTTCAAAACACTGCCCAAGTTTGGATTTTATTCCTCCAGAAAATAACAAGGAAAAGCTAAAAAAAAAGAGGGTGACATTTATACTTTATTGGAATTGTCTTCAAATTATATATTTCCATTTCACAACAGCAGGCTTTACGGGTGAGGACTAAGTAATTGATTTGGCAAATGTATGTCATATGTTAAAGGCACAGTATGTCATTTTTGCCACTAGAGGGCACTCAGTCAGACTACAAACTAAAACCAAATCCTTATTACAACTAATTTTTAAAAAAAAATGCATTTAAGTCCATCTAAAAATTTCTATAGCACTGAAAATCCATCCATCCATCCATCCATCCATCGGTCAGACCAACCTAGAAACATTGATTCAAGGATGAAAACTCAGTTGTTTATTTTTTCTGTAGTTCTATACATGAGATTTTTAGCCACTAGACGGCACACTTGAGCACCAGCATGTTGACCAAAACAAATGGGCCACACCTCCCCCACTTTCTTCGCATTCCTTCCCCCTCCATTTGTTTTCTCAGCGAGGTGTTATAAAACACAATAAAAGCGAGAACTGAAAACGATACAAAATGTAATAAAGTTACACTGTCAGGTGCCAGGCTCAGTACACTTAACAAGCAATAGAAGGTGCATTTTCATTTTGGTCATTATTTCTTTGGTTGAAATATTGACTTTTGCAGTACAGCTTTTAAGATTAGTAATAGAATAACAGGCTTGCTAGCTATCATTCCAATATTAGCTCCTGAAATCATTAGCTAAATTATGCTTTAAGGGTCCTAAAGACTCATCAAAACAAACAAAAAACAGAGAAGTTCAGATTGAAGCACAAACAAAATGGATTTCATCTACGCTCTGGACACTGTTACTCAACTGCATCTTCACGCAGCAGATTGTAATTTGCTGATAAAAAATCTCACACATGAACCTTTCATTTAAGGCTCGATCCATCTTCCATCTTCACTCATCCTGAAAATATTTTAGCACATGAAGCTATTATCCACTGCAAAAACTATACACTAGTGTCACGAGAGATACTAGATCCTGCTGCACACTCCTTCAACTAATGGAGGAAAGTTTCTATGGCAACCGTCGAGAGAATTATGCTAACTAAGCATATATGACTCCCACTGGTGAAAATACCAACTCATGTCCTGTAATCTTCAGAGATCATCCTCCATACCTACAGCTCTATGTCCACTACCTCCTCACTGACTGATTTAAGGCACCGACAGTAATTGAGCAGTACATTAAAATCAATAGGAGATCCATAGAAGAGCTATTGAACTGACAGCTCTCCATAGAGAATAACTGAGTCTGCCTGGCAGTGTTTAACCTCACTACTAATGTACTTCTCACAGTCAAAAGATCTCAAACACCTAGCAGTAAAGTGTTATTAATGCAGATTACATGGCAGTCACATAAATGAATAAAACCCCCTGCAAAAGAACAGACAGGACAATGATGTAACAATAACAATAGCAGCAAATTCTTGCTTACCCTGCATGGTATGAGCATCTTTTTCATACAGTGCAGACTGATCTAGCATCAGCATTAAAATTCTAAGAAATGAGTCCACGAGAAAGCTGCGGTGGTGAGGTGGTGTAAGAACGTTACTCCACAATGAGTGAAAGAGTTCACAGCTCTCAAATCTAGATGAAGAGTGGGAGGCAGACTACAGGGTGGATGTGCGTGACAGGGTTCATCATGCTGCATTTTATGGTTACTTGGGTGAGGTTGGCAAGGAGAAGTGGTCTAGCTTTTACACACATGCTAAGGTGAATGCATACAAATGTTTCCAAGATTAAATCACTGACTAATATGGATTCACATTTGAGAAATCTCTTTAATCTCAAGGATCAAAAGGATCAAGAATCTGCAGAAAGCTCAGCTGTTGACTCAAAAATGCAAAAATTAAAAAAACTTACAACACAAGAAACCTGTGGGAAAAAAGTGCTAAATGCTGCTGTTTTGTGTCTTATGTTAAAAATGACTTCAAATACTCCCCCATGCCCAACTTATCTTTCTTAACTGTCTCTGCAGGATTTGCACAATTCAATAAGGGTTAGTCGTTGCTCCGTCCTCAAACAATAACTCGGATATTCAGTTTTTAAAAAAAAATCAGATAATTTAGGATTTACATGAGAAAAGATGTTGGGCAGCAAACACACGTATAGTGTAAACTCTGCATAAATGACTCCAGGGGTAACAGAGGGAAAATGCCAGTCCTCTTAAACTGCACAAGCAGCAAATAGAGAAAATTATTATTTTTAAACCACAAAAATAACTTCCCATTCACAGCTCAATTGGAAAGTTGTCAGTGTATGTGATATTTTCCACAGCTAAGAAGTCAGTCAAGAGTACTGATGCTTGACCTGTCTGTGCAAATCTGAAACTGAGTTTGACAACCAGGACTAAAATGTCTTAAAGCTGGTTTAAAGCAACAAATTTTTCTAGTAGACTCTGCTGAGTTTGTCTTGTGTGATCAAATTAAATATTTTTCTCTATAAAGATCAAAATCTAATATGTTTATTCAAATCTCAGGTAGCTGATCTGCATAAACATTTAAATGAATAAGCTTCATTTAGACTTTGCTGCCGAGCTTCAGATGAGTCGTGCATCAAAAGGGACAAAGACTGCCCGTCTCTAAACATTCTTATCACAGTTCATTGCTCTCTGTCGAGCAGGTCACTAATCTAATTGTGACTAATTTCCTGTCAGTCCACCAATGGTCTGCTGGCATTGAGCCCAGGTGTTCACGAATTCCTCATTTTCAAGTATCAATATTTTCTAGCATTGGTTTTTCTATTGCTGCAAACAGTCACATTTTGTCTGATAACACCAATCCCCTCGCAGTTTGGCTCCTGGTCATTTACTTTGATGTGTTATTCTGCAGACTGAAATGACTTCTCTGCTACTCTATCTCTTCTTGATTAACAGCCCAGTCATCTGCATGCAGCCTGTTCCAATCCAGTTTTCTCCAAGCCCTGTCTAATCAGCTGCTTTGCATCATCTGTCTGAAGGAGACTGGCTCCATGCCCTCTGCCTGATGCTACCATAGAGCAGATATGGCCAGGCTGGCACTGCCACCTTTACTTTGGCACAAGTCTCTGTCTGTGGAGTTAAAGGCTGCATCACGGCCCTTTAGATCTCCAATTATAGATCAAGAGTGGCAGCAAATCTGTACTGCACTGAATGTGATTTATATACAGCATGTTAATATGGGTTTGATCATTATTACTGTGGTAGCCAGTTTTTTACAAATTAAAGAAAGTTTGACGAGGAATTTATCTAAAAAAATGTACTAATCTTGTCCTCCGTAAATTAAAGCCGAGCTTTACGTTCTCACATAGACAAAGTTTATTGTGGTAACTATAGCAAACTTACCACTCAAAATTATTAGTAATTTTAGAAGCAACTTTCAGAAGCAGACTGCTGAAGTCTGGACACAACACGTGGGTGGACACGACAACTTTTTCCGCAGAAAACTAGCTATGCTAACGTTAGCTTGCTGACATTTAAATATTTTAAGCAGAGTAATTTCAAAATTAAAAAACCCTATAAGACGTTTAAATATGCGCTTGTATACATGGTATCAGACAAAAGCTGCATGTCCCAATGGTCAGTAATATTGCCTGCTCATAAGAGACATTGCAAAATAAGACTTATGTTGTAGCATAAGAGGTTGAAGCAAGGTTATAGTTATGTTTTATTGTATTACTATACTTTCAAACCACATTTTTCAGGGTAATGCTGCCTGGATGTATTGTGTGGATTATTTTAAGCGTCCCAAAATCTGATAGAGGTCAGAGATGGTAAAGTTAGCCAAAACTTTTTTATATAGCATCAATCGCTAGCTACCACACAGCAAGGTAAAATTACATAGTATATGTGCTAGAAGTGAACAAGCTATTTTTTAATTTAACCTATAAACCTAAAGTATAAACTATTACTAGCTAAAGTAATGCAAGGTTACTACTGGAGGTAGTGAGCTAGTGAGCTAAATATGCTAATATTTGTATCTTACATAATTTTATTCCACTCCTCATTCTTTTGGTGTGTTTGATAGCTTTAGGGCAGGCAAGAAAGAGACCAATCCACCCCAAAGTGTACAAGTGATGGTATGAATAGCATCATATGAGTCAATTAGTTACATCACAAACCATTTTCATTTTGCAGTTAATGACTACTCATTTATAGCATTCAACTACTACAGTAGAGAGAATCTGCACATTTGAGGGAACATAAAAAACGATTTGCTTTGAAGAAAATCACAGCAGCAAAGATGAAATTGGAAAAAAATCATTAAAAGAGGAAAATCAGTGTGTAGGCCTATCTGAGCTCCTCTCTCTCTCTCTCTCTCTGTCTCTGTGTGGGTCATGATTGTCTCCGAGTAAGGAGATTAAGATAGCATGCGTCAATCCAGGATTTAGAGAGAGAGAGACGAATGCAAACTCCTCACAGACAGCCAACATTGCTGCTTGGACCGCATGTGCTCCAGCTCCCTGACAGTCGTCAGATAGGCTATAGATACATTAGCTGCACTGCTATTATCTACACACCTTAATTTCTGGCTTCCTGTAATGGATACATTTCATCTGTTCTATATGCATAACAGGTCTCCCTGCTCTTCTGCTTTACACAGCATTATGATGCAACATGATTACTGCTGGCATAAGAAGGGGTGTGTGTGTGTGTGTGGATAGGTGGGGGGGTCATAAGAAAAAAAACAATTTGTGCCTACCATTCCTCTTATTATTATTTCTGTTGCACTGAGGCCATTATTGAACAATCTCTGTCACTGGAACATCCAGTCATCTCACTCATTTGCATTATATAAATGCAAAATGAATATAAATGTAAAATATCTAGTATAATATAGGAACATTCTTCTCAGGTTAAACATTAAAAAGACAGATAGCAAGGAGAAAAAAAAGGACAACAACATAATTGTCAACTTGGACAGGCTCCTAATCCCAAAGGAAACAGGTCTACATAATATTCTTATGGAAGTTTCCAGAGAGCTCTGCTGCCTTATTGCTCCAGTTCCCTCCTGGAAGGAGAGCAGGTATCTGGATGTAATGCCCCAGTAGCAGCTACTAAGAGGCTTTTCCTATTCTAGGTAACACACAGTGGGCCAGCACTAACCAGCACACTGTTATGCCAAGACAGCAGGCTTCCAGAAGCTGTGAGGCTTGCTAAGGCTCCAATTCATGTCTCCCTTGACATCCACGCTAAAGATCTGTTTTTATAAAAAATAACTACTCAGAGATCTTTGATAGACCATCTGTGCCATTTGACACAAAAAAGCTATAAACCCAGCACAGACATATTTATATTTTACATTATTAAGGCAAACACGTTTGTAAACAGTCTCTTATTTACACATCCAGGAAATGTAGAGCATCACCATCATTCATCCATAGAATCATCCATGCATGTAAAATGAGAGAGATTCTGAGAGATGTACAGGCATTATAATGGTTTGGTTGAAATCACCTACAAAACAGGCTACACTTAAAATGTGTCTTCTATCTTGAAAGTATTGCACTGCTCAAAAGACCCTGAAAAGGAAGTGTCCAACATGAGGTCAAGCATTGGTTAGCCTGCTAGTGCCAGCTATCAAAATTAAGTGTTGTTGTTCAGTAATATTATCTAGCATATACACACTGTGCTCCCATTGGCTTTGGTTGAGCCAACAAATATTTCAGGATTTTATGTTAGTTTTTTCCCTAATGCAATTTTGAACAAATTGATTTGTTGTTAAGTACCTTTTGTGCTTTTAAATGCAAAACATCACAAAAATGCAGGAAATAAAGTGTCTAAAACAAAATATTCTATCTCTTCCTTTTTGATGTAACAATGTAAATATGTTACATGTAATTACATTTAGTTTACATAGTTTATAGTTGATATGTAGTTATATATAGCTTATATAGTTTAAGAAAATTCAGTCTATATATGATGGAAGTGGGTCAGTAACATGGAGAGGGGGTGGGATTTAAAGAGTTTATTCTTCTTTCCATTTGTCTCCAGACGTGTCTGTATGTTTGCATGTTTACATGTACATTCTTCCTTCCTATACACTCACCGGCCACTTTATTAGAGACACCTGTTCAACTGCTGGTTAATGCAAATATCCAATCTGCCAATCACATGGGAGCAAATCAATGCATTTAGGCATGTAGACATGATCAAGATGACCTGCTGAAGTTCAAACCAAGCATCAGAATGGGGAAGAAAGGTGATTTAAGTGACTTCCAACGTTGCATGGTTGTTGGTGCCAGACAGGCTGGGGTGAGTACTTCAGAAACTGCTGATCTACTGAGATTTTCACACACAACCATCTCTAGGGTTTACAGAGAATGGTCTGAACAAGAGAAAATATCCAGAGAGCAGCAGTTCACTGGGCGAAAATGCCTTATCAATGCCAGAGGTCAGAGGAGAACGGCCAGACAGGTTCAAGATGATAGAAAGGTAGCAGTAACTCAAATAACCACTTGTTACAACTAAGATATCCAGAAGACCATTTCTGAACGCACAACATGTCGAACCTTGAAGCAGATGGGCCACAGCAGCACAAGACCACACCCAGTGCCACTCCTGCCAGCTGAAAACAGGAAACTGAGGCTACAATTCACACAGGCTCACCAAAACTGGACAATAGAAGATTGGAAAAACATTGCCTGGTCTGATGAGTCTCAATTTCTGCTACAACATTCGGATGGTAGGGTCAGAATTTGGCGTAAACAATGTAAAAGCATGGATACATCCTGACTTGTATCAGCGGTTCAGGCTGGTGGTGGTGGTGTGACGGTGTGGGGGATATTTTCTCAGCACACTTTAGGCCCCTTAGTACCAACTGAGAATCGTTTAAACACCACAGCCTACCTGAGTATTGTTGTTGACCATGTCCATCCCTTTACGACCACAGTGCACCCATCTTCTGATGGCTACTTGCAGCAGGATGACACACCGTCACAAAGCTCAAATCATCTCAAACCGATTTCTTGAACATGACAATGAGTTCACTGTACTCCAGCCTCCACAGTCACCAGATCTCAGTCCAATAGAGAACCTTTGGGATGTGATGGAACAGGAAATCATGGATATGCAGCCGACAAATCTACAACAACTGCGTGATGCTATCACGCCAATATGGATCAGAATTTCTGAGGAATGTTTCCAGCACCTTGTTGATCTATGCCATGAAGAATTACGGCAACTCTGAAGGCAAAAAGGGGTCCGACCCGGGACTAGCAAGGTGTCTCTAATAAAGTGGCCGGTGAGTCTATATTTGGCTTATAACATGAGATACATGAACAATTAGCACACGGACACAGGTCCAAACTGGCAAAATGCATTTTTCATTTGATGTGGTCTGTAAAGTCTGATGGTAATTATGTCACTTTTCAACTAATTTTGCAAATCATTTTTTCCTGCGGTATATTCTGATGATTAAGACTCAGTGTTGCCTTTTGAACAAGGTAAGAGTGAGTTTTATGCATCTGCTTATTCACTAACATATCATACATATACTTTTTTTATACATTTTATTACACCATGAAAAACAAGTTAATCTTAATTTAAACAGACCAACCACAAATATTTGTGCTATATGGTTATGAAGGGCTACATGCCTTCTGGGCGGCCTCGGGTATTACTGTGCCAGAGTTAAAAGCAAACTACAAGAATCTAGTAATAGATATTTATATCAAATAAATGGAAGTCAACAGATGCTCGCAACGGCAGCAAACGCATCCGGAAAAGTGGATGTAATTTTGTAGTAAGTGGGATAAAACATGCTTGAACACTCCAGTCCTTTGAAATAAGAAAGCGATCGCATCATCATATCAGAGGAAGAAAATACTGTGATTTGTATAAAAGGCGAACGGATATTTTTGGTTTGTAACCCCGGTTTGACACTCTGCGTGTGTGTGTGTGTTTGGGAGGCATGTGATCTCACTGTTTCCCAGCATGAGTAGAGAGACAGCTGACGCACAGTGAGTCTGTGTTCATCCATACTGCCTTTTTTCCAAGATACACTCACATACCAGCCTTATCCAATACACACACTCGCATGCAACACGCACGTCAAACTAAAGGAGACCATTGTCCGGTAGAAGAGCACAGAGGCCAGAGGCAATCTTCACAGGAATCTGCTGCAGAGGGTCGACTTTAACACACACTGACACATGCACACACACAAATTAATGCACACACACACTGTTCCTCCCTCTGCACAACAATCCCTCCATTGCCACATGCTGTATCTCCAGATAACAACCGTCTCTGCCCACGAATCTTTTATTCCGCGGCCTCTTGTGGCCATGTGACTAATGAGCGGCACTGACGATGCTAGCCAGCACCACCAGAGGTCAAAGGTCAACTCTGTCCGGGTTCTAAGGTCGCTGCTCCAATGTGGGGCACCACTGTGCTTTCCACTGTACATCTCCAGGAGAAAAACCCACTGAACCTCATGAATAATACATGAAGGCCCTGCCATGACAGGATGGAGGGGAAAACAAAAGGGCAAGATTTTATCTGAGAGTGAGAGGGAGGGGAAGGAAAAGAAGGATGGAGGACGGATAAAGAGGGTCCTGTGAGGCCCAACAAAGACCGGCTTTATAGCAGTGAGGGTCAAATGGCCGTTTTATTCATGGTTTCCCCCTACACACTGAGAGGAGCTCCCTCAGGACCCTTTAAAGCTGTGGAGGTGTGCATCTCTGCGTGTGCTCATACAGTTTGTCCTCCTGGCCAGAGCAAACACTCGGGACAACTTTTGGTCCCCACATTTCCACACTACTGCTCGCCGTGACAAACACACTCCACAAAGGTTTTGGATGTCTGTCTGTTGCCTCTGTTCTGTGGGTCATTTTTTTAAGGCTTAAGCTACTTATTATCCCAGAAGTCTAGTGGAGCAGCTATAGGCTTTGCTGTTTCCTCATGGCTCATACTGTATGCATTGCTCTGATCGGGACTCGGCTTGCAGCAGATGTTCGGTCTGCAGCGGCCTGCCAGTGTTGGGGACATTCCTCAGTGGCTCTCATTGGCAAAGAGCTGACTGTTCTTGAGCAGAGCCAACAGAGAGTTCATACTGAACAGGACACAGAGCAATGCAGGAAATTGCAGAAAACCCCTTTGACGTAAAGAGCATGGTGCAGTGGCAAATACCAAGCGGGGTGATCAGATAATGAAGAAAATGCTGTAATAATTAAAGCTTTACTGATAAGTTGTTTTTTTTTGTTTGTTTTTTAATGAATCCGATGACAACTGCATGCATAATGTGAAAGCCACAGCACAATTTCTCTCTGCTCTGCAAAGTTTTGAAGCAACTTAAGGTTCAATGTTTTAGTTTGACTGACAAAACTTTCTAATTTGGTCGAGTTTGTGCGTGTTCATTAACCTGTTCTCTGCAAAAAACCACAAAGCCGAATAAACTGCACTTAACCTACCGAGCACAAAACGACAGACTTCTATGGCAACAGAGCATGTGAGTGGAGCGTGACGATTTTTGCACTGAGTGGGTTTGTTAAACAGCTGAAGCTCTGCCTCATCTCCTGCTCCACCCAAAGTCGCTCCGGTGCCGCTCACACCACGAGATGGAAGCATGCCCGACCCAGGGAGCATCTGTTTATTGCGCAATATGCCCCACCCACCCACACTACTTTTCTGTTGTCTGCTGGGTGCTGCAGCTCATCGGACTTCACAAAGTATTTTAAAGGGGAAACTGAGAAGTCATACACATATATTATTAACATTCCTGTCACAGATGACAATGATGTCGTACAAGAAAAAGAGCGTAGGGCTTTGAGCAACTGAGAGGCGGGAACATTATGTTTATTTTAGACTCAGATTAGTACTTCATATAATTTTAGATTCCAATACGTAATGGAAGTAAACCACAGGGTGCGTGCATACCAGTAAAGAGTAGAAGAAGAAGAAATACATAAAGTGCTGCGTTAAGTCCTAATCTAAGTCTAAAAATAACATAACAAGGTAAATAAACAAGTCTCAACAAGCACAAGAGAGTTACTGGAAAGTTTATCTGATGACTAGGTGGAGGCAGGCTAGCCCATCCCACTGACTACCAGTATTTGTGCTAAGCTAATTAGCATTGGGCGAGCTCTGCCTGTCTCTTTCTTGTTACTGCACACACAGTTGAAAGAATGGTATCTATCTTCTTGTCTGGAACTCGAGAGGGAGGCCAAAAACAAAAAGAAAAAAAAAAACCTGGCGTATTCCTTCAACAACATAGATTTAAAAAAGAAAAGAAATCACAGACAAACACATGTAGACACAAACCATGATCACTGCACCATCGTGCCATGGACCAACAAGCACTCTTATTTGCTTTATAATGATTTCCATTTCCCTTGACGTTTCGCTACCTATTTTCCACTATGTCTAATACGGCTGTAATCACTATTGTAAACCTTGTGTCATTGTGAGGACACATATAATTAAAAGAGGATTAGCAATGGACGGGCCCAGATGCCTTCTGCATGTAATTAACATTCAGACAATGTGGCGGCCATACAGAGAAAACACCTGTGTTTCTGTGTTTTTCTGCGTGATGCGGCTGTCTGCCTGTGTGTATGTGTGTGGGCGTGTCTCAAGATGTGTATGTGTCTGTGTGTTTGAGAGAGAGATTAGCCTCAGAAAATTCAGACTGACATCAGCCAATCAGGGCCATTCAGGGGGCTAACCAATCATCCACAACAAGAGACAAGCTGCCAGGAAAAGGTATTAAAAAAGGCTTCATCTACATAGTGACGCTGGGCAACACTGACAACAATACACGGACCATTGTAGTGGATAAAGGTAACCAGCGTCCTTAGAGCTTTAGACAATGACTGGCCACTGAATAGTAAATACCTCCACAAATGTGATTGTTTGATATTTTGCTCAGCATACTTACATTACCTGTGTGTTTAATGCTTATGAATGCTGAATAAACAGCTTAAACAGTGGCAGTATTCAGTAGTTCTATTATTAAAGAAATACATGAGCATTGCAAGATTTCACTTGAGCAGCACACAAGTAGTGCAGGATGCCAAAAAACTTTCACGGAAACAAACAATCTGACCAAAAGATTACAAAATGTTTCCCCATCAATTGTTTCTTGACATCACAGACTGTAAGTTTTGCAAGCACTTGCTTGAGTCCAACAAAGTGCCTGAGTGGTAGAAGGGCCGGCTACATTGTTTTACTTCTCACAGCAAAGCCTCTGCAAGGACAAAACATCAGGGTGATGGCGGATTAAGTGCCAAAGTAAAACCTAAAAAGCATCTATTTCAAAATATTTTGGATGTTAACAGAGAACTCCAAAACTTGAATGAAAGAGAAGAAGTTAGCTCATCTGTCGCAGCTGCAGCCTCTTCATCTAACTCAAGATTAACTAAAATTCCACCCCAAATATAGATCATTTTGCTCTGTAAACATGTTTTTGATTCGCAAAATTGGCCAATGAAAAGGGGAATCTACGGTTAAATACGGAATATCACGGAACTGACCATAATTTGACTGAACTTCTGTTTTCGGGAGAAAGAGGATTATTTATCAGGGGAGAACATTCCTGAGGGGTTGCATGTCACCACCCGCACATCACTTCACAGACACTCCCACCCTCCTCCCAAACAATGCACGCATGTCAAAGCGGCCGCCCAAGACACCGGCAAAATCGCCAAAAAAATCTGTAAAACTCGTCACTTACCCCAAAATACAGAGCCAAGCAGCTTCCGAACGACTTCTATGCGTCATTAGTAAGGTAACGTTAACTTAATAGCCTACATTCTTTTTCACAACCTGCCAAGTGGATTGTGTGCATGCAAATTCTGATGTAAAGACGACCCCTAGGTGGTGCAAGAGTAGCGATGCATCTGACTCAGAAAACTCAATTGATACATAAAGAGAAATTGAGTTGAGGGGAATAGTTACAGCTGCTCTCATACATAGGGAAATTAAGATTACTTGGCTTGATCTGATTTGAAAAAATTATTTCAAACATGTAAGTAAGAAAGAGAAACAAACAAATTTGAAACTGACTGTTTTGTTTGAAGTCATAAATGTGTTATTACCTAAAGTAATGCGAGGCTTACTGTAATATGGTATGTGCATTATTTAGTTTATTTAAAGCACTTATTAGTGCATTGGGGACATTTTGTTCATTCACATTAAAAACACATACTCTCTAATGGCAAAATCGGCATAAAAACAGAATTCCGATAAATTAAAATGGAAAAAACAAAATTTCAATAAACTAAAAATGGAAAATACAGACTTTGGGGAAAATAAAATGGATTTTGTAGGGCCCTGCTTATTAGTTGGATGAGATTTTTCGTCACTGCGGTAATCCCACTGGACAAGTAGGCTATGTACTTCTCTCTACTGGATGTGCTGCTAACACAACATTGTCTGTCTACATACGGAATAAGACGCGTCTAATCGATTTACATCTGCAATGGTGCGATGAAGACACCAGTGATGCCATGCAACTTCATGATGTCATCAAACTCCGTCTTTTGTTATTGTTTTGATCACAAGCCTCCCAGTGGCAGAAATTACATATTGTGCATTAAAGATCAAAATGACGACCAAGCCTGAAGATGAGCGTGGTCTGACTGAGCAGTCGTATAAAAATGAAGATAAGGTCGTCTCCAGTCTGTATTTTGTTGCGTTTTCTCACTTTGTAGCTTTTTTTAATTTTTTCAAATGATGCACATGTTGTCACATTAGGAAAGATGTTTTCTAAATTTGCTTGTGTTTTGCCTGTCTGCATATGCTTTGTAAAGCTGCACAGTGTTGAGCTATCAAACCTGTTACACTGACCTTGTGTTACATTACATAAAAAGGATGAGTTCCACACAGCAGACAGACAGATATTGTATTTGAGGAAAAAGAGAACGCTGGATTGGGAGTAACTGGTCCCTGAGATGAGGGCTTGCGTTCAGTTAGAAAAAATTTGATCGGAGCATCTCAAGCTTGCATGTTAAGCAAGTCGCAGGTGGTATATGAATGAATTTAGAATAATTCAATCAACTTAAATAATCTTGACAGCTGCCAAGCAAACATTTGGCAAATATACAACACGAAATTCTTACAAGATTGTGTCAGTCGACCTTTGAGGATGAAAGGACGATTTTTGTCTAAAATATACTGAATCATCAGACTGATAAATTAGTCCATCCTGATGCCGGCGAGTGGAAGCTCCTGGGACTGTGGGATGGACTGCTGCGGTGTGATTACACTGCCATGTGATGCAGAGACGGCGAGGTCGCAGTTGCTCTTTCCTGGAACTGTGACATTAAAAGGTGATCGTCTAATGGAATTGACCTTTCAGCTTTATCTCCCTATCATGCATATATGAAGAGGACGCATTCACTGTGTGTGTGTGGGTGTATATGAAGGTGTGTGTATGAATGTGTCATATGGTGTGAGGTGGGCGGGCGTACAACAGAATGTGTGTCAACCAGTTGCGTGTCTGAGTGGGACGGCCTGTGTGCACACAATTCAGTATCTGTGTGTGTGAGTGTGAGTGTGTGTGTTCAGAGAGACATGCATATTTGTGTGAGCAGTTAATGCCAGTGGGATCGTCTTGCATTACCCCAATGACCACGAGATGAGGTCAGAGAGAAAGGGCACAGTGGAGACGTGAGAGTGTGTCACCCTTGACCTCTGGGCCATTAGCTGATGGGTAAATACTGTCGCCCTGCTGCATTGTGGGAGGGAAGCTGACTTGCTGAATCAAGTCGCTCACTGTTCCAAGTCTGCAGTCTTGTCCATACAAGTAGAGCTTTTCTTCAATAACACTTTTTTTTTTAAGTCAACATAACAATGGAAAAAATTGCAGAATTTTTCAAGAAAAAGTTTTGACTGCCCTAAAAATAGAAGGACACACATTAACAAACATTTTGGAAAATTTTACTTTGAAAAACAGCTTTTTTAAAATAGTCAAAGAACTTTCCACCATGGTCTCTTACACAATTGTAATATCTTTCAAATTTTCTGGTATGCATGAAAGGCTCTGGTCCACTTCTAAAATCCCCAAATCTGGGTACATATATTAAAATTCCTCCTGGTGTAACTACCGTGCAGTGACAGTACTGTACATTTTGTATCCAATCTAAAAGAATGAATTGATAGAACAAACTGGGCTTTTCACTTTTTTAAAAGGTGGATTCAGTAGCACTGTTCATTGCAGCTCCTCTTCCCGGGCTCAACACCACCAGAAGTATATATATATACATATATAGTAGCATACTTCTACTGCTTGTACCTACACAGCGAGCTGCGTAAGAATATTACATTTGTTTTAATAGAAAAATCAATATTTAGCAAGCTAGTTAAAGCTAACGGCCGGTGTTTGGCACCTACCTGTCCAGCAGAAAGCAGGTTAAAAATCTCTTGTTCTTCTTTGAACCAGTGACATAAAGTAAGTAACCAGTAAGTTCCAGTAAGAACTACAAACTGTTTACCCCTCGCCTTTCCTCTCGCACTCCAGGTGAGCCAACGCCATATTTGTTTGTGAGGATTCTCTGGCTCCAGTGGACCAAAAACCCCTCTACATTGAAAACTATGCAATATTAAATAAATGCTCTGTTGCCACGAATAACAACCTTGGAGACCCCGCAAGTACTGTTTTTTTTTTGTAATGCAATGCATCATGGTACATGTAGGCACTGCAAGAACAGCCGTGTGAGCGTGACAACTCAGAAAACTCAGCTTTCTCCGTCAAAATGGCACAAACTGAGTTGACTACAGTTACCGTCACTGATTGGACATCCACATGAAAAGTGACGGATTTCCCCTTTAATATCACTGCAGCTTGTACACTCCATTTGGTAAAGAATATTTTTTTAACTGTATAGCCTCTCACTGTCTCTTTTATGGGACGTCAGTGATTTTCTGAAAGTTTGGCCATTGGCTAAGGAGCAGGCAGTGACGTCAAGTATTCATTGATGAAACACTTTCATTTTTGACTGTCAAACTTTTGATCCATGATTCCTTCATTGCCTCCTCGAGCACATACATGCCCCTCTCATTCGTGTGTGCCTTCAGTGCTTCCTGTTTTATTGATTTGTAAACCAAAATCCTGAAACTACTTTCCCATCTTTTATCCTAATAGGGATTAAATTTTAGGGGAACAATCTAACATTAGTTACTTTTTGGTGGATGAAGTTGGCCTGCTGGCTGTTGGCATTTTTTGCAGTCAAAAATCTCAGTCATCAATAAAGATTTTCAAACACGGCCTTGTTTTAAAGTCGTTATGTGGCCTCTGTGGTTTAAAAAAAAAAAAAGCAGCCCCTTGTTTCAAGAATCAAAATGAAACCCTGCAAAATGTTTGGATGTACGAGCTTTAGAGGCAGCACTTGAATGTCCCATCCTCTTGTCTGAAACTGAGTGCTGAGTGGCTCTGACTGCTCTAAGAGAGCACTCTGCTTCTCAGGGCTAAATCACTCAGGACTCATAAAGAAAGGACTTGCAGCTCAAATGCCGACAGTGTTAGCTGAGCAAACAGACAAATGGAAGTGTGTGTGTGGGTGTGTGTTTGTGCGTGTGTGTTCGTGGGCCCACTGCATCGCCTTTCCCATCAGAGCTTTTTCATTAGTAATAAACCTGCGTTAAACCGATGAACAAATGCATTATTTAATATGTTCTTTCTAAAATACGCGGAATATTTCTCTAATTCTTTCATATTTTTATTCCCAATATCTTTTGTACAATTTTACACAAGTACATATGAGAAGGTTTCAAATGCATATTGATAACGTGGAGTCCAATCAGTGGTGTTACGGCAGCCTAAGGGCCACATTCAATATAACTACAGTGTTTAAGGTTCAATTCCCAAAACACACTGCTCCTCTACACTAGTGCCGTGCTGTGAGTGGCTGAGTCGAACCGCACACAGCAGCCGTGGCTACTTCCTCACAACAAGTTTGTGACCGAAACAAAACAAGACAAAGTTGATATGTGAGTGTGAGTCTGTGTGTGTCCCTCCTGACCCAGAGGACATTACCTGTTGCCGCAGAGTGTTGTCAAATGAAGCCATGAATAAAGATCAGTTGTGTGTATCTCCCCAATTGAAAAGCATCTCTGTTTCTATTCCTGAAATGTCTCTCCTCCTAGACTTAGACAAATGGAGAGAAAGAAAGAGAAGGAGGGACACGGAGAGATGGAGGGAGAGAGCAAGGGGAGATGGTTAGCTGCAGCCTGTCAGTCAAAGGGAAAGATAAAAACATCAAATCCCATCAGCAGCACATCTCAGTCTGTGTGCTACTGCATTCAACACAAGGTGGATAACAGTAAACAGAAGAGCCGAGTAACTCAGCGGCAGACGTAATTGCAAAAAGAAAAAAACCTGCTATAAGATGAATCAAAACCCAAAAATCACATCTTCAGTTTATCCATTCCTTCACAGATCCACAAATTTTGGTTTAACTCGTTGTTGCATTGTGATATGGGAGGTATGTTTTATCACACTAAAGCTGGATTCATACTCTAAGTGTTTAAGAGTGCGTCAAAGATATCTATAGAGGAGGTTTTTGATTCATATTTCACAGTCAGAAAGCTCAAAAGTGTTCGCTTTGTTTCGCAGGTAAATATGAAACGACTGCTGTCCAGCTGCTGC
The DNA here is from genome assembly GCA_029783665.1 of Naso thynnoides. Taxonomy (NCBI): domain Eukaryota; kingdom Metazoa; phylum Chordata; class Actinopteri; order Acanthuriformes; family Acanthuridae; genus Naso; species Naso thynnoides. The sequence goes on along the minus strand of JAQLOL010000015.1, from coordinate 19,694,205 downwards.
TATTTCTCTTTGTTTACTGTCACAGAGAGCGATAAACACATTGAGCAGAAAGTTTAAAGTGAAGATGTATTTGTGAGATGCGTTTCTTCAACTTGCTTGGTGATGTCTTCACTTATGCAACCTCCACTGGCATTGGAAACTTGTAGGTGTACATTCACAGTTCTTATGGACTCCACACACAAGCTCAGCTCACCTTTTGCCAGACATGTTAGATCTTTGAAGAGGCGAACGTTAGCTGTTGCCTGTAGTAGCTATAAAGCCTCTAAATGCATATGTAGCCGTCATAGCCACTGAATGCAAAACTAAAAAAAAAAATCCCCTTTAACACTAGCAGGGCCAGAATTCCATACCTACTAGCAAGGCCGTGAGTGGTCACTTTGACTGCCAGACTCCAAATTCTGTTATTTCTAATGATAAATAGACAGTAATGCATTTTTTTTGTATTAGGTTACCTGAAAGAACGAAATAACACCTGAAGATATGCCAAGGAGGAAGAGAAAATGCCTACTTTCATCAGAGACAGATCATCAGGATCCGCTCCCGGCTGATGCAAGTGAGCTCTGCGCTGCTTTGAGGGACAAAAGTTCCCCTTGTGAATAAAACTGGCGGCCGCTCTCATAGTTTTAACTTTAACAAAGACAATGGCAGTTACCAAGCAACCAATATGCAGCTGCCACCACAGGCAAATGTATCAGTTTCACCATGAAAAAATCGGTGCGGTCATTCTGATCACCTGTGACTGAAATAGGTAGAAATTATCCCCCTTTTTTTTTCTCTTCCCCTTTGGCGCCATTTGTTTAAATAACATTTTAAATGAACATACATACATTTTTAGGAAAAGTCAGGGACAAGCAGCACTATAATTTTTATTCAACAAAGCTGTGTGACATTTAAATATGAAAACAGTCAAAATGATCGTCATGGCTGTTTTAGTGTTAACAGGACCACACAAATGTTATTACGTCATTGTTCTTTATCAACATTGGCCACATTGGTTACATGAACCCTGAACATTTTTCTCAAAATAGCTTCATCTATGAGATATGGTGTTTGTTTATATTTTGTTCATATTCAATAAATGTTACCGAAAGTAGCTGAAAATGTGTGATGTTAGTTAAAAAGAACGTTTGTGTCTAAATCCATCTTCACACTAATATTCCAGCTCAGAAGGCAGCACTTGTAAGGAACTATTTTTCCAGGCGTAATAACTTTGGTCTTCACGGCTCCGGCTCCCCTCTCTCTGTCTCGCTCAGTGATTTTTGACCCAATAAACACAGATGTTCTCTTTAGAAGGGTGAATTACCCATACCTGGCAACTTTCACCCGTCCTGTAGTGTTTCTATCCCCTGTTTCAACATGAATGGCAGTGACTGGGCTCTAAAAATGCAGCCGGAGATCTGCTTAAGTATACACATGGTCACATTTGAACAACATTTGTAGAATATAGGCGAGATCTCTGCTCAAAGTGACAAGTCAAAATATACTGGAATGGTCCTTTAAGGTCACTGTAAGAATATGTAACTTAGAGCAACACATTATTGGCCTTGTCAAGGTCCACAAGATAGATATAATCTGGATGGCTAAACAAGTCCTCCAGCCTCAGTGGCAAAACAAGAAGAGACAAAAACTGATCAGTTGCTTTGACTGAAGTCATTATTTCACTGTTACATTCTGCAGTTCAACAACTGATTGAAGCATTTAAGAACCTTTGCAGGAATTTTTTGAGGCAGAGCAATGCGAGCAATTCCTTTTCTTATAAATTCAAACCAATTCTTCCATTCTGCCCCTTTTTTAAGAAAATGTCTGAGAAAAACCAACATCTTCAGAAATGATCAGAACTCAGGAATCCCGGGGGGCCCAGGGGTCAGCAACATTAACTATCAAAAGAGCTGTTTTGCTGCTCTTTCTCACCATAAAAATCTGTCTGGAGCTACAAAACATAGCTGAGCCTCATTATGAAGGTACACAACTCTGATCTAAATTAGCTAATATTAATAATTAATAGGCCTAAATGATTTTTTTTTCCCACAGCGGGCTACTTATGCTTAGTGGGTACTTGAACTTTGAGCAAACCTATGAGTCCTTGTGTTTGAGAAAATTAATAAAGGAAAAAAAAGTGTCTACTTTGATAATAAATCAAACATTTTGCAGCAGCGTAGCATTAAATTAGTAAAAGTAAAACTGGTTTCAATTCGATTTTGACTTAACTCAGTTGAAGTGCAAGTTAATCCTCAGCCACGTGGCAATCAGCCCTCAGGCCTGATTATAAACATAGCACCAGCTATCGCTCATTCAGTTACCAAAACTACCAACTACTAACTAAAACTTGAGAGTACTGCTACTATTCCATGTGACGATTCATTTCTACAATCAGAAAATGGAAAAGTGACTCTCAGACAGCCTTTTTCCATCCTGTTTCTTGCGGCTTTCTGCCCTGTTTCAAATGATCAGTTTGTTATCAAGGTCTGCTGAAGTCTGATAACGAGCCGTTCATTTGGACCACGTGTGTTGAAGCAGAGACACATCTAAAACATGCAAGTTACAAAACGCTGCTCTTACCTTACGACAATCATAATGTTAATAAATATAGCTGTAATTCATTTCTATGTAATTTTTTTTTGTCAAAGCCACAGAGAGCCACTGCAGAGGGGCTGAAGAGCCGCATTAGGCTCAAGAGCCACAGGTTGCAGACCCCTACACTGGACCCAGTCTGTTCGGACGTGACCTGAAAAATCAAGCTGCAAGGATACACTAAATACGAGCAATGAAATGCAACGAAAGAAAGAAGAGAGTCGTACTTTGGTGTGTAACAAGCATTACACACTTACTAACTTGCATAGCTACAGTTTTCAGTTCCTCTCCAGACACATTTTAAAGCATGATTAATATGCAGTGGCTATAAAGATGCCACCTACATCAGTGCAGAAATGTGAAAACAGCTCTCTAGTGACAAAGGATGCACAGAAAAAATAAGTAAATAAATAAATAAACAAAGAAACCCTTCCCTCAGAAATGTGTTTTCCTGTTTAAGTCTGGCACAAATATTAATACGTATATCTGCCATCACCTAAAGAAGTGAGACTGGATGAGCATGGGTGGCAGGGTGACGAAAGCTGTAAACAAAACGCCCCGAAAGAAAAACTCTCTGATGACAAATGCTCATTCTTTCATTTGGCGATTCTATTTTCTGCAGGAGCCCACAAAGCTATCAATCTCATTATGTATAAAAAAGTAAGAGAAAGAAAGCAGACGAGGCGTGGTGGTGTACGAAGATTACAGCGGGACTGCATACACACCCAGAATTACCCTGCCTCCATGGCTCCAATCTATTTCAATTGGACATGGCTGCTGAGTGTGTAGCATCAGCTCTTACACACACTTCTCACGCTGCACAGCCCGTAAACAGAGTGATGGAATGCATTCAGATTTGACACACACACACGCGTGCACACACACACACGTGTGCACAGGTATGAAAAGCCCAAGCACAATGCTTGTGTTCACATATAAAGACACACGCACGCTCTCACACGCGTGAGCCCACAGCAGACAGAAATCCAGACTATCCGCCCCACACACCAGCTGTTTACTACTGTCAGGAGTAATAAAAACAACACGAGACGGTTTGAGAAAAGCATTTGTGAGAGAAATCTAAAACTATGAAACTCCATATGGTCCCTCTGTCTCTGTCTGTCTCTCTCCATCAGCCTTTTCTCCTCTCTATCTTCCTCTCTACAGAGAAAATGCAACATTGCACGAGTTCGGTGGAGAGATGACAGATTACTGTAAACGCTGACAACCTGTATAACACTCATAGCCTCAGAAATTAGACTCAGATTTTCAGCTTTGAGATGTAACTCGGGATGAATTAAGGCAGGAGAGAGAGCCAGCCACGGAGGATGACAGTGATGTTTATTGAGTTTTTTCCTCACATTATGGCATGTCACATTTAACAAGACGCTATCACGATGTGTTACAAGCTACAGATATTGTTTCAATTTCAGCTTCATTCTGTCTTGACTGCAGAAATTCAAAGGGATTAAAATGAGGTTACAGAAAAGAAAAAAGGCGGGTCATTGAAATGCAAAGTACATATTCATTTTTTCCGCCCTCAGTCCATTCAGCAGCGACGACTTTAAGCAGAGTTGCATACCAGCCTGAGCCGCAGGAGGAGAAGAAGCAGCGCTTGTGCTTGACAGAGAGAGAAACTGTTGTAGGAATGTAACACATTGCCATCTGCAGGCAAGTCAAATCGGCACGCACACACTTGCAAACACACAAGGAGGCGAGTGAGCGAGCAAGCAGACGAACCCGCTGAGAGCGAAACAAACTTGTCTAATTTAATCAGAAAACTCATCATAGAAAATAAATTGCACTCGTGAACTTGTTTATTATTCATTCATTCATTGTTGAGGCTGGACAAGCTGCTATTTTACACTGAGCAGATATAAATATGAGCTCTGCTGGTGTCATTCGGTGGTGTGAACTTGGAGAGCGAGGTACTGATGTTGACTGGAGTGGACGGCCAGTATGAGCGGAGAGTGTACTTGAGCTTCATGTCTTGGGAAATAATTAAAAACCATGTAAGATAAGCTGAATGTTTATTGATCCTCATGGAAAAATCGCCCTGCAGTGATGAGTAACAGGTTTGAAGGGCAAAAAGGAATCTTGTAAATACAACAACTTGAAAAATACTGATTAAAATGGAGGAAAACAGCACTGTTGGCAGTTAACAACTGCTTCCTTGCCTTTATTCAGTTTTAAAATATGTGCAGCAGAGCTGCACAAGAGATCAAACACACACAGTCGCACAAACACAGTCATACAGCAGTTGGAAACCACAGTGACACATGTCGACACACACTCAGACACGCACGCTCTCACACAGAATGAAATGAGAGCCATCAGAGGACCAGTGATGGAAAGCAATGGTGACACCAGCCGTCAGCCAACATCAGCCCTGGGAAGATCGCCGTGACAACCACGACATCGACCCCTCCGAGAGATTATCGTCAGCTGCTGCCTCACGGCTACTGGGCACACACATAAACACACACTTACACACACACACACACACACAAATGAGTTCACATACACACACACACACACTTAACAGCCCAGCCAACCTACTGAATCAGAGGGAGCACAACAGGCTTTTAAAGGAAGAATAAAACTTAAATAAGGCCAAAGTATAAAAAATTTCATTGCACATTTTCTGAACAAATTAAAATTCTGATTATTGTATTGTGTGTAAACATCACCAACTGGCCAGACTTGGGAATTTCATGAGTTCTATCAAAAAACACAAGAAAACAAGATGCAGTTCCAGGAATCAAATAAAGGCAAATCATGAACACAAGCACTTCCTGTGTGTCGTTCACACTAGATTCCTTCCTCGGTTGTTTTCATAAGAAATATTTATTTCTCTCTCTTAAACTCATACTGAGTTGGGATTTACCTCCTGATTCAAGTAGCACTAATCTCACTAACCAGCCTGACTGCCCGTTTAGACCAACACTGATCAAGCCTTTAGCTTTTCCTGAGGGATGCCAAGATACTTCTCTGCCTGATGGGATATGTAATCCCTCCTGCAAGTTCTGACTCTGCCCTGGGGTCTCCTCCCAGTTATGCACACTCATATAAACTCAACTGGCCCCTTTTGAAGCGAAAAAGCTGCTTCTGGATGGATGTCTCGCCGTATCTCCAAAGGTGAGCTCAGCAACTCTCTTTGGCTGCTTGTATCTGCAATTTTATCCTTTTGGTCATTACCCAAAGCTCATGACCGGGGGTGAAATGTTGGAACGGAGGTCAACTTGTAAATCGAGATCTTCGCCTGCAGGCCAAACTTCCTCCTCACCGTGACAGCCCGGTACAACTAAGCGTTACATTAGAGGCTGCATCCTGAACAAGAACCGGAGATGCTTGTGATCCTGTAGCTGAGGGCAGAAACTCACTTAAATGAGCGACCCATCTTTTGCCAGCCAAGCACAACAGCCTCTGACTATAGAATGTGTAATAAATAATGGACAGAGTGACCATGACATGACATCAACTATTAGTTCGTGGAAAAGCATTTTGAAGACCTAAGTTTGGCTTTATGGAGTCGCCATCTTGTTTTTTTGGAGCCAGAAATGACCATATTCTGATAAGAAGGCGGAGCTGAGAAGGATACACACGGCTACCAATGACTGTGTGACATCTAGCAAACTGCGAACAGCCACAGCCTTAATTATGCATAGTTTTAAGTCTTAATATATCTTTTCAAAAAAAAGTTATATAAAAATTCATCTTCTTACAACTGTCATGAACAGAAAAGTAAGTAATGGAGAACAAAATATTTATGAGAACCACGCTGTAACCATGTTTATTTCTGCAGTCGAGCTGGGCATTTAAAGGGATAATTCACCACTTTTCATGTGAAAGCCAAGTCAGTGTTGATGGTAACTGTAGTCAACTGAAGCAATAAATGCTTCAGTTTGTGCTATACTGACAGAGAAAGCTGAGTTTTCTGAGTTGTCCTGCTCACACAACCGTTCTTGCAGTGCCTACATGTACCAGGATGCA
>JAQLOL010000015.1:19653885-19664815 GCA_029783665.1 Naso thynnoides | reverse complement strand
GGTGCATGTGTGGTGCAGCCAGTAAGTGTCAGGCTGGGGGTGTGGGGTGTTAAGTGTGTGCGGAGGGGGGAGCGGGGAGCGGGGTAACATTTCTTTTCTGTCTCTTTTTTTGGCGAACGTCCCACCTTTATCAGTGGCCCGGCAGAGGAGGAACTTACATAAGCTCTGTTTTAATGATGATGCCTATAAAAACATGCTGTCGGGTTACATAAAATCATATTTTTACTAACATGGCCTATAAAAATGGGTTTATGAACAAAAGGCACACTCACTGGATCACTGTTTCAATGAGCCTGCAGCGATTCAGTGGCCTTGATGAATGGAAGCCGCGGGCCAGTGGTGGTCCCGATCTACAGAAGCCCACAGCCAACGGCTTGATCTTAGCAAGTTTCCAGCCAATAGAAAGCCTGAATTATCACAACCCTCGAGCCATTCAAGGTCCTGCAGTGATGTCACCATCTACTGCCACACACAGTTTCTGAGGCCAGACAGACTGAACCGCGTCCATCAACAACAACGGCTAATTACGCTCATGAATCAGTCACTAAATTGGTCAAAATTTCCTTCTTATAATATGTGATAATATATGTAATTTTCTGTGTGACAAACCTTGAATCTATTCATTTTAGAGAATGAGTTTGTCAAATGCCAGGCATCATCTTTCAGAAAATGATTATCATGAAGATTATTTGTCTCAACTGCAAAGTATTAATCTTCAAGATTTTCATTTTATATTTCATACTAGTTATAGTCTGTTTTTTTTCCTGCAAAATATATTAATTATTTCTATAAGAATGAAGATATATAAGAAAATCACTATCAGGTCTCCATTGTCTGTTGAATGTATTTTTCAAAACACTGAGGAAGGAAACCAAACTACACACAACAGAAGCTGCTTTAAATAGTACACATATACTCAAGAAAACAAGGTCACAAGAGGAAGTTTGTGGCTTTTGTTAGTGATCTGGTTTAATAGAAATCAGCATCCTTCCAGCGTTGAAAAGCTGAGACACCACAAGGTCTTTTACAACGAATCAGTCTAAATGTCTTCTCATACAAACGAGGCAGACATTAGGTGTTTTTAGACCAAACAGTCAAAGGAACTATTTCAGAGGAGCTGTCCACTGGGAAGTTTCTGGCAAACTAAACACCTTCACGGCCTTTTTTTTTTAGTTTGCATTCGAACCGCCAATAGAAAACCTCTATGTAAGCTACATAAACTGGCTGGCAGTTCGTACTTAGTTCAGCAGACTGACAATGTAACTTTACAAGAAATGAAGGCTGACGTTACTGCATTGCCACTCCGGTATGTGGCAATAATGTACCATGAATCTTGTGCTGAATGCCCTTAAATCCAAGAGAAGATACAACAACAAAACGACGACGATCTTGCTACAAGCTCTGGTTTGTATTTTGTGTCGCGTTGTTAATACAGCTGTTGGGTTTTTAAAAACAATAGTTGCCAATGCTGGCTCTTGAATCCAACCAATCAATGTACTCTTAGGTCACTATACTTCCTCATGTGCTGCGAAAGTACCCACTCTGGGGGTGGAGCTAAAATAGCTCCTCCAAACGTAGTTCTAAGAACGATAATGGTTCACAGTTCCTGTGGTGCAGATGCAATAAAACGGGAGGTTCTTGAGACTAAGTTCCTAGAACTATGAAGTTTTTCCTGCAGTCCAAAATGGCCTATTGACTCCAACATGATCAAGAATTTGCAAATACATTTTTCAGATTTTCTACCACATTTATGTTTTGTAATTACCTCCCTCTATAGGCTAGAACCTTAAGCATTAGAAGCAGTAACGGCTGTAGGTGTTAGACTTTGAATGAAATGATGGAAAAAGTTATTTGTGTTTGTCTTGTGACTTTAATCCTCTCACCCTAATGTTCATTTGACTAAAAAGGTGTTCTTCCTCCTTCCTTAGCTACTCAAAGCTAGTTTGCACCCCCTTGTGGTCATCAAATACACGTCATGTTAAACAGATGTGCCTTTGATGTGATTATCTGTCAAGAGACCTCCAACCCTCCTCGTGATATCAAGCTCCTCTTCTTCAATGCAACTGTAGAGGCCGTTCGCCTATATGGCTGTGAACGCTGGACCCTGAAGCCACCTGTGCAGAAGTCTCTGGATGGGTGTTACACCAGAATGCTGAGTGGCGTGCTGCCCTGAACATCAACCAGAATGACCATGTCACCAACGAGCATCTGTACAGCGGCCAAGGTTTAGTGAGAAAATAGCAGCTGGGAGAAAGAAGTTGGCCGGACATTGCCACAGAAACCACAAGCCTCCAGCCAGCAAACTGGTACTGTGAGAGCCACGCCCAACGCGCGGACACTGACCACTAGGGCGTCCCGCGACAGCATAAGTGGGCGTACTGAGGCCAGATGAGGATGTGAAAACTACGGGAGAGCTTGCAGGATGCATGAAAGGCTGGATTGATGTCGATGGCAGGCCCATCCGAGGATGGCTCAGGGGTAGTAGCACAGAGCATCCATTGTTTGACATTCTGCAAAGATGAGGAATAATTTTCTTTTTCAGCTCACCATCAGTGTGACCTTTATACGCTGTGATGTCAATACTTGTCTGACATCATTTCTGTTTATGACTGGGATGGTATATGGTTGTATCTATTGTTAGACTTGTGTTCTGTACTGAACAGCAGTAAGAGTGCGTTGTTCACTGGTCATTAGAGCAAGGCAAAGAACTGCAGAGAATTTGCCCACTGGGCCTCAGACACACATGCAACAGAGCACAACATATGATAAAAGCCAGCATGTCTGGTTACACTTGCACGCATGACTGGTTATGGACCAAGTCCAGTTTACTCTTCAAGGCATTAAAAGAAAAGAGCCGGCAGCAGCAGCAGCGACCACCACTGGGGAAACCAGGGGAGGGAAAACAATTTATTAACTTCAAAATAGAGTGTCCATCACGAACGCGTTGGGGGAGCGTTTCTATTGTTACAAGCTGTGGGGGATTTGTCTACAAAAGAGGGCAGAGGAAGGCAGGTAAAATGTTATTTTTATTTAATTTTCTTTCAAAAAAGATGACTTTCGAGAGGAAGGTCTTTTCATTGACGGTAGAGGAACAGCAGGAAGCTCCCAGTCCCCTACCACTCTAATCACCAGCAACAGTATTTAAGTAAAAGAAGAGTGTGCTGCTGCTAATAGAGATAAGGAAACACTGCGGTAACTTACAATCAGTGATGTTTAACGATGGATGCCAATTGTGATATTTTGAAATTGAAATAAAAAAAGATGACACGTTACTGTTTTCCTGTAAAATAAACTTGTGAAATGTTTATTGTTGATACAAAGGAAAATAATTTTGTTTTTTTGAGACAGGTGTTGATATCAATATTTAAGTGCATGCTGCATGGCTCCAACTGGTGCCACTTTTGTCCTGGCTAACAGCCTCCACCTGTCACTGTCCATTTATGTTTAAAAAAAATGCAGGAAAAAATCTTAAAAATAAACAAAAAATTAACTAGAATGATTTTTTCAGCCATTACTAGTAACCTATAATTACCTGTTTCTTGTGACAGACAACACCAATAGCTGATAATTAATTTCACATTTCTGTATTTTAAAAAGAAGATAATAACTTGTATTGACACGCCTGAGTGTATGAAATGCTAAGTATGATTTAACAATCACTAGCTCTGACCAAATCTAACTGACATCACTACTGTTTATACACAAAAACACTGCAACCCACACAGACACAGGGAGAACAGATATACTCCACACACAAAGGTCCTACACCAGGCGGGTATCGAACTCAAGCCCCTCTCGATGTTAGGCGAAAGGACCTGAATATAAACCACTAACCCACCGTGCTTTTCTCCTGTTCCCTTCACCATCAAAGCATGTGTATAGGTCAGTACGTGTGTATAGTTTCCAATCAGTACCCTTGATCGAGGTATTGGCTAGGTTCTGGAGTCGGCCCCCAGGTGCTGTGCTATGGCTGCCCACTACTCCACAGGGATGGGTTAAATGCAGAGACCAAATTTCACTGTATGCATTTATGCGACCAACGAAGTACACTTCCTTTAAAAAAAAAATACTTTTGCCGCAGAAAAAACAAAACAAGTAGTCAAATTTAGAAAATCTTGTAGTACAAATGTTGGACAGCGTGCCTTGCTACATAAATGGCACACTACTTCCTGCTTTGGCTGTGAGTGGTGGGACTCAGTCTTAATGGTGAGGCGTACACATGCGATACCCAGCTCGTCTGTTAAACATAAATGAAATCTTACATTTTGTGTAATTTAATAAAACACCAGTTTTAGCCTTTTACCCATCAACTGTTACATCATTCTAACCCTTGAACTGTGCGCCTCGACCACAGCACCACTACCAGCACCTCCTCCGGCCGTGCTGAGCCCCTGATGCAGGGCCTGATCCCTGTGAGTCTACTGTTGGCTGGGGGTCAAAACAATAGGCTGCTCACTGTAGGATAACACAGGGAGGCAGAGGTCACTGCTGGGGAATAAGGAGGATCCATTATATCCCTGCTATGGGGCACAAACACACACCGTGAACAATACCCACATACAGCCACAGTCCAACTGAACATGTGAAACATGAATTATTCCTGCCCATCTATGAAATCTGGGGTGCATGTGGGCGTTTGCAGCTTGCCGCAGGCGTGCTTGTAAGTGTTAAAATGTGTATTTATAATGGATGCATTGCGATGTGAGAAAAAAAAAAGAGAGAAAATGGCATTTGTGGCATTTATAGGTACAGCATGAGCTCTCTTTATACAGAGTATTATAAAATTGAGTTTAATGAATGAAGGATTGCATGACAGGGATTAGCCCTGTTTACTATAGCTTCCTTCAGCATCCGTTTTTTTGTTTGTTTTTTTAAAAAAAAAATGTTATTGTTTTTATTCAAAGACTTTATGGCAAAACAAATGCGCCCATCTCCAAACATTTGGAGCAAATCATCATTGGAAGCCAAGTGGCCCTCATAGCTTTCAGTGGCTCAAATGCATTTATTTATACGGCAGCATTAGAATGAGGCATCACACCTAATTTCACAGTGAAATATTCATTAGGAGCTCCAGCATGTGGCATGTTTAATGTCAGCGGTTTTTGTCTCTACTGTAATGAAAGACAGTCATATAGAGCTGCACAGAGGGGGATGGGACACTCTTTCAGGAGATGTTGCTTTGTTTAAAAAAAAAAAAGAAAAAAAGAAATTGACTGTTTTTATTATAATAATGTTATAATAATAATGCCTGGTAGAGTGGCTACAATTATTGAAGCTCCTTTGTCCTTTTTTACCCCATAATGACTTTAAATGCCTCCTTTTAGAACAACACAGGTGGATGGAAGCAGGGACATTGTGAATGCGAGATGAGAGAAAGATCTCCAGTTGCTATTGTCCTCGCCTGCAGATGCGGCGAGATGCGCTTGCCAGGATGTAATTTGGGCCGATCCATCACGAGAGCAGTAATGAGGTCTAATGTTAGAGCCCACTGTGTCCTAATGACACCTCAGCTGTCCCATCACCAAACCCGCTTGTTCCAGCCGTGGACCCCCGCTGGGCCTCAGGCAGCTGGGACTCAACATCTGACCTTTATTGAGACAGCCCCCTTCATCACACCCCAAACCACAACCCTGGTTTACGGGTTGGACAGCAGCATTGCAGATATCTCAATTGGTCAATGGTGGAAAACAAGCTTCTGTTGTTTGGATTTGATTGGGATTTTTATGAAACTGACCATGTCTATTATTTTAATATTTTCAGAGTTAACTACATAAAGCTTTGTGTAAATTCACACAGAAGAACTAACCCAAAAATCCATTTAGGCAGATTAAAATAAACTTTTCTGCTACCATTTGTAGCTGTAGCCCTTAGCCTTACCCATTGTCCAAGTTGCTGTAGATAACTTCCACAAATAAGCGAGCAAGCTAACATTAGCTGTAGCAGGAGACTCGTTGGGAAGCAAATCCGCTGCAGCTGCAGTATTTCGTTTGTTGTCGCCCTCTCTCAGTTTGAACGGAGACGAAATGGTTGCAGGAAAAGTTGCAGTGGAGTAAAATAATCCATCTCAGCACAAGCTTGAGCTGACTGACGGTGTGGCTTGCAGGCACTCTGTCATAGCATAGGTGAGTCGGAGCACGGTAAGCTAATCAGCTCAAACTGACATCACCTGTCACTAAGAAGCGCAGCACAGACCAGCGAACTAGAACAGAGAGTACAGAGAGCATCACTGATTTTCGTTTATTCATGAAACCCTTGTCCCAGTGGCAAAGGAAATATCATGGTAAACAGGGTTTATTGGAGACCAATTAAGCAGTAAATGGTGTCATTTTTCAACCACTATTACACTGTTTAATCTGTGTATACGTCATAATGGCGTAGTTAAGCCAAAAAAATGTCTATATTTACTTTAAACATAAAACAAAAGTAATAATTAAGTAAAAGTAATATTTCCACATGAAAATGTTTTAAAATGTCTATGTTTGTTGTATATTTTGTAGAGTTGTGTACTCACACAATCTCAAACATTTCCAACAAGGTACCAACTCGGAGAAATCTAAAAGTTTATTCAAGATAACAGTGCGTTTCACTTTGTCTCCTGCTGCTACTTCTGGGGTAACTTCTGGGGTAAAAGCGGTCAGAGCGTGAGGAAGGAAGTTGGTGACTAAACCTAACGTGATTCAAACTTTAACACATTACTTCATCTGTGAACATTTCAGTCTGAGTCACTCAAACAGATTTTCACCTGACATGGAGGCTGTTTAACAATGAAATAAACAAATCCCATGATCCCACGCTGCTTCATGAGATCATCAAACAACGTCTTCAGCTTTTATTGTTTTGATTAAGAGACCTCTAGTGGCAGAAAGGACATTTTGTGTGTTTAATGATTTCTTTCTCTTTTTTTAAAGGTGGAGTCAGTAACATTTTCCTTAATACTAAAACACAGAATTATACAAAGTATTGCTGCTCAGTCATCACTTGTGGGCCTCTAAACATGTGTGGTGGTGACTGTGTCTGCAGAGCTCCGCCCTCTGCCTGTATTTCGACTATTTGTTTTAGTCGGGACGTTTCTGGGTGGGGACTGGGTGTGTTTCCCCCCAGCAAATAGGTGTGGGCAGGTGAGGTTGAGAGTGGCTCAAACATAACAACTGGACACCGATCAGACTGGAGAAAACTTAGGATGTTGATGATGCGGTGAAGAAAATGAAATATAGCCCTGGTGAGGCGAAACAAGCGGATATAGTTCATTCCAGAACGAGAGTGAATCTCAGTTTTGTTTTCAGATGCTTTCAAGCACCGAAGGAGAGTCTAGGGATGAAGAGCAACGTGGAGTTAACCACTTTCTGTTGGTCAGATAACGTTAAATGCCAAACACGAGCGGTTAGCTTGTGCTAGCTTGTTATATTACTGACTTTTCTATTAAAACAAATGTAATATTCCTACCTTGCTCGCTCTGTAGGTATAGGCAGTATAAGTACACACTACGATACGTCTGGTGGTGTTGATCCTGGAAGAGGGGCCCAATTTGTGTTTACAGGCCACAACAAACAATGCTACTGACTCTACCTTTAAAGGTATCTTTTGGGCTTTTTGTGCCTTTATTGATTGGAAAGCTGAAAGACGGGACAGAAAATGGTGGAGAGAAAGAGAAAGAGAGAGAAACAGAAAGAGAGAGAGAGAGAGAGGAATGTCATGTACGGCCACAGGGCGGAATCAAACCTGCTGTCGCTGTGGCGAGGACACTGCCTCTGTACATGGGGGAGCCTGCTCTACCAAATGAGCTACCAGGACACCCTGTTTTTAATGATTTCTTGTCATCAGCATTGCAGATACATCCCAGCATTGGTCAAACATTTGAGTGTGAGCTCAATATTTGCCTATTTTTTTTTACCCTTTTTTTAAACACAGCTGCTGAAAAAACAAAAACTATAATGTGTCCCAAACTGTAATGAAGTTAATGTGTTGTGAGTTTCCTAAACATTTCAGACAACCCAGATTCTGCCTACATTACCAGGATTTGGAAACTGAAGAAAATACATGAAAGACATTGAAAATAAACGTGTTGCAGATGTGTTAAATATAAACATGTGATGTCATGCCATCAAACATGTCTTTTTGTTTATTCCAGAACTCTTGTTGGCACATTTTCTCTGAAATCAAGCTGATTTGTGGGGGACAAGGTTGCCAGTAAAATGACATCACTGCAACTAACTCTGGAACTGATGTGGTTTAAAACGCACATACGCAACAGTTAACAAACATGTCAGAAATGTGCATGCGTGGAGATTTCTGTAAGGATTTTTTGCCCAAAATGTTAACTCGAACTTTACATCTCTCATTGAAGAAAGAGAAGGAAGAAAAAATGACAATATGGAAATGATACAGCTTTAAGACAATGGGAGGAAAATTATTTTTCCCACTCCAACAGTATTTTTAAGGGATTTTGTGTCTTAGAACAAAGAAAAAAAAAGTGGTAAAAATTTGCAGGTCTGAGGTTTAACCCATAAAGTGTATTCAAGCATTTGAGATGAGCAAAGCAGCAGCTAGCTGAGACCTGGCACCCTGCTAAATGCAAGGCTGAGCTCATTAGGACTGGCCCAACATCACACGCGCACACGCACACACACACATACTCACAAACACACACCAATCTGTCAGTGTTTTCACATTAAACAAGCAGACACACAAAAAAAGCAGGAGGATAGAGACAATGCAGGGAGAGGAACCGAGAAATGAGCCGAGCGAGAGCGAAAGAGTTGGCAAAACAGCCAGGATCACACAGGAATGGTGAAGGAGCGATAGAGAGAATGACAGACAGAGATCGAGCGAAAGACAGAGAGAAAGATACAGACAGAGAGAGATGGAAACAATGAGGGGAGAGACAAAGCAGGTGGCCTGGGTAATTGCCTGGGGAATATAATGAATGAGCCACAGTGCGTCTGACGGAATAGGAAATCGTCTCTATCTTCTCGTTCCCTCTCGCTCTCTCCTTCTCCCTCTCATTATCTCTCGCCCTCTCTCATTCCACTCCTCCCTTTATCTCTCTCCAGCGCACCCTTTTAAACATATCTCCTAACCCTATCTTCCTTTCTCGCCGATTGCCAGCATTTTCTTTCTCTCAACTGTACAGCTTTTACCGCCCTTTCTTTCCTCTCAACCCAACTCCCCACCAGTTTCTCTTTTCCCATCTTTTTTTTTAAATTTTTTTTTTTTAAACATCAAACTTTTATGTCTGCTAGCTTCCACTTAATCCCTGAGCAGCCTGGACAGCTCACCTATTGTGACTATTCCACCCAAAAATCTGAAGGATGTCACAAAATTTCAAACATCCAGGTTAAAATTAGAAACTAGAAATGTTCTACATGCTGCAAACTTGCTCCTGTGCCTCCGTCTGAAGGTGATCTATCAGATTGAAGACTGAATTTCTTTGTTTACTGCTCATTTCTTACAGCCTCAGTCTAATAAGCTCACTTTTTCACTATGTGAGACTCCCTTTTTTTCTAGGCAACATTGCTGGTTGACTTCTAGCCAGTAAAACCCAGCAGCCATAAACCTGGACCAATCAGGACATGATAAGGAGTAGTTTAATGACGACGTCACTTTGCAACACTTGCAGGATCCAAAACCAGAGAAAAATACCACAAGTGAACAACATGTCAAATTCATTGTGATTGTGAAACCGCACATTAATCTATCAATTAATTTGCCTTTTCCTCAGGTGTACTCATGTACTATTAATGTAATGACATATGACTATTTGACTTGAAGTGATTGTCAGAAAGGTTGCATGCCAAAAGTATTTGGTTTACACTGATGTGAAAGAAAAGTGCAAAACTTAGTTAGAAATCCAAAAAGCAGCAGGTGTTACGTCTTTGATATTGTTGTTGATCTTACAGCTTGATAAATTACCTGTTCCAAGTTAAGCTCAATGTAATCCCATGCAGAGAAGCTTGTTTCAGGAGACTGTGGGCTCACACCAAAAGTTTCTTGAGCGTCAAAGGCAGCCGGCGGTCATTCATTTTTCCATGTATGATTGCGACGAAGTGTGTCTGGCGCTTTGGCAGCAGTGAACAACGTGATGCCAGCGAGCTGAGTGACCACAGGCGGCAGAGACAGCGATGAAGCATCAGCCAATTGCAGATCGGGATGTGATTGTCTTTCTGCAGCAACAAGGTTTCTAGCAGACATCAGTTTTTTCTGATCCTCCACAATCAAAGAGAAACTACTAATTGCGCTCTTAAGTTTTCCCATAGCTGTATGATGCGTCACCGTTCTATCTACCGTGACATAGACGCCTGGAAGAAGGTGTCAGAAATGCGATGATGATGTGATGTAAATCGCAATGTCAAGCTATGTGAATCAGAAAGTACACATATTGCTTTTTACAATGAATAAAGTAAATCAAATAAATCAACGATGATAATTACAACCAAACCTGATGTCTGCAGTGCTACTTGAATATCCCGCCCTCCTGCCAGCAACTGCTAGAGGGCTGGTAGTGCCGGGCAGTGCGATGCCAGCAACCTGAGCACCCACGGGCTTATGTGAAGCATTTAGTGCGAGTCCACAGTAACAGTTGATGGCAGAGGCTCACGGAAGAACCAAAATGCACAGCTGCAGACGTGTGAGCTGATTGGTTGATCTAACATACAGTGCCTTGCATAAGTATTCATACCCCTTGAACTTTTCCGCATTTTGCTACATTACGACCAGAAACATTGATATATTTAATTGAATTTTTATATGAAAGACCAACATACAGTAACACACAATCATGAAGTGGAATGAAATGTATACTTTATTTCAAACTTTTTCTACAAATAAAAAACTGAAAAGTAGGGTGTGCAAAAGTATTCAGCCCCCTTTTCTCTCTGTGCAACCAATTGTCTTCAGAAGTTGCCTGATGATTCTTAATTGATCACCTGTTGAC